>JAMBLF010000252.1:0-337934 GCA_030578115.1 Leucoptera coffeella
ATTTCTGATCCTGGTATTAAAATTTACATACATACACATATACATTCACGTCCTTTTATCCCTTTCGGGGTGGACAGAACCTCTGAGATTTATTATCTAGGTCACTTTGTGCCATGAATTAGTGATGTCATATGGAACATTGGTGACAGGTTGCTAGCCCATCGCCCAATGGGTTCCATTTACCCCTAGTCCCTTAGTCGCCTTCTACGACATGCCGGGAAGAACGATATTTAGGACTTATATACTAGGTTAAAAACAGATTCTTTAAAAAAATCGTTTTGGAGGAAAATTTGAAACTTTGAAAGACATATGTCGGATAGACGTCATATTAATGAAGAGTGACGTAATAAGTACCTATATCCAAGTGTACATGAGTAGAACGAAGTTTTGCCCATATCAAGCCCAATACATACCCTTTATCTCTGCCTACCCCTTTATAGGGAAACAACCGTGATATTTCCGACTTGCAAGGGACATTAAGACACAAACTAAATGCCAAACTTACCCATACATAGGCTGAGCATATGCTATAGGAAATTCACACGTAACATTCAAATAAGAATGCGAGATATTTGACGTGCAAAAATCGTCTGTAGTAAAGTTGCTATAGAGTTCATATTCGGATTCGTTGCTAGGTTTGGACGTGACGTCATTAGGTAGTTCGGTCGGGCCATTGATTTCTAGCCACCCCGTATCCATTTTGCTAGTTTTGGGTGACTGGTACTCTCATTTTGGGGCTGTGAACAAAGAGAAACTAAATTAATACATACATTACGATGACGACGAATAATAATATTTAAGACATTATTACACCAATTGAACTAGCCCCTTGCTAAGTTCATTTGAAACTTGTGTTAAGGGTACTAGTCAACGTAAATTTAAGAAATATATACTTATCATATATAGATAAATACATATTTAGCATATTTAATCAAAGACCAGACTGGAAAGCAGTAGAAAAGCGTAGTTCTTAACTCTGCCCCCACCGGGAATCGAACCCGGGAGCTCACGATTAGCGTTCAGGCGGCTAACCAATTGCGCCACGGAGGTCGTCGAATAATATTATATCTAATAGTAGATTCGGCCAATAGATTCCATTTACCCCTAGTCCCTTAGTCGCCTCCTACGACATTCGAAAAACAGCGTTCTATTTTCATTCTAACCATAGATTACAAAATGTATTAAACTAAAATCCCACATACTCGCTCGCTTAACATAAATCATTGGAGTAAACAAGGATTAAACGTACCAATGTAGCAAGCATACACACACGGTAAATATAGATCAAATGAGTGGTGATCTAGTTTTAAACATATATAAGCATTGTTATTCCGTTAGAAGTGGTAATAAATATCTTGTCGGTAATTTTAAGTGGTTATAGAAAAGTGGCTGTAGCCCAGTGGGTAAGATCTCTGACTTTTTATGGGAAAGGTCATGGGTTCGAATCCCGGCTCTGGCATGTTACCAATGAATGAAATTTAAATGAGTTTTGTCATATTTTTAGATATATTCAATTTATAGTTGAATTATTGTAATTAATTGTAAGTTTGTAAATATTTTGTTAATTTATTGTAAAGAAAAATATAAACTTTATTTTAATGAGTTTTTCATTTATGTACATAATTTACAGTCGTTAACGTTAATACATCCTTTGTTATTGTGGCGGGTTAGTCAGAGGCTTGAGTGCCTAGATCCGAAATTTCGAACGCATGTTAGGTATCGGACACTCGAAGCCCGTGTTTCGTTAGACAGACAGCAACAAACGTAATAGGCAGTGAATTGTATAGGCTTATATAGGCACTGGCTATTACTTATCCAGAGGGATAGGAAGGTTTCCTCACGATGTTTTCCCTCCCCGTTAGCGGCTGTAAATAGCCTTAAATAGTCCTTCATAATTCATAGATACACACTTTCCTTTTCACTACGTTTAGATAGTCAACCACCATACAGACACTGACTATTATATACACATAATAGGCATGTTTCCCCACGACGTTGTCCCAACAAAAGATGCGTTGAAAAATCACGTTCAAACGAAAAGGAGAAAAGTTTTATCTCGACTCGGCTTTTGTTGGAAATGTCAGAGATAAAGTTGGATAAAATACACTGTGTTGTGATCTTTTCAAAGGCATGTTTTCTAGGTTTCAACGTACATACTTATTATGAACGTAATTCTAGACTAGATAGAGATTTGGGTGTCCTTTGGTATTAAAGACAAACGGATTAACGACCATTAACCCTTGCGGGGTAGTTAAAGATTCAGGTGTCCATCTCTACAAAAATCAAACCCACGTGTTGACCAGATAGTCTGTACTCAATGTGACAGGTGCTAAGCCATTTACAAGTACTTACTATTACGTGTTCGGGGAACAGGTAGGTTTCAGGATGTTTTCCCTCACCGTATAAAAAGTAATAAGTACAAGACAAATTGTAATCATGTTATGGAATAGCTGGTATTTCTGACACAGATAGCCTAGTGTTAATGTACTTTATGTGAAATATAAAAAAAAAACATTTATTATCGGACAGTTAATTGTTCCATTTTTTGTTAGTAAACTTATATCTAGTTAGTTAAAGACTTTTGAAGTTAAATACAATAAATATGGTTTGTTATATTATTATGCAGATTTACGATAGTAGACTGACAAAAGGAATATAAATGGGTTAAGTAGAAGGCCGATTACGTAGGGGCCCGCCTAATAGGACATATGACAGTCAGATAGACGCGTTATTGAAAAAGGGTGACGTTAAAGTAACTGTAACTTCCTAGTATGCATGAATGCCAATGAAGCGAAAGTGGTCTGTCAGGATCGGTGCAAATGGGGATCTGAAATCTCTGCCTTCACCTCTACAGGTAATCAGGCGTGATGTGTATGTATGTACAATAAAAGAATCCCGAACTGGCACTCTTAATGAAACGTGACGATGTCACACGAAAAGCGATTTGTGGTGATTCGCTTAACATAGCATGTTGACATAAAACTTCAATAATATTTACGCGAGAATATATTAAACATATACATACATACACATCACGACTGCCTTCCTTTAGAGAAGTAGGAAAAAGCTACGGACAAACATTTTTGATTAAATTAAAATACATTTTCGAAATACGTTGAATATTACGGTGAGGGAAAACATCGTGAGGAAACCTACCTGTTCCCGAACAGGTAATAGTCAGTGCTTGAAAATGGCGACATGGCTTGCCACCTGTCACATTGAGTACGGCCAACACGTGGGTTCGAGGTGTCCATAGAATTACTACCTTCGCAATTGCGGAGATGGACACCTCAACCTCTGACTACCCCGCAAGGGTTAATGATCGTGAACGCGTTTGGCTTTGTTTGTCTTTGAAAAACATTTTCCCTAATCCAGACAGATCACTTTCGTTTCATTGACACTCATACACCTCCTTATACTCACTAAGCGGTTATAAGTTCTTCTAACGTCACCCTTTTTCATTAAGTCTCCTTTTTATTGAGACGGGTAAGTCAGAGGCTTGAATGTCCATCTCCGATATTTTGATGGCATGTTAGGTATGATCAACTCAAAAGCCTGCGTTTCACTAGATAGACAGCACCTAACGTGATAAGTAATAAACCGTATCGCCGTATACAGGCACTGGCTTTTACCTATCCCGAGGGATAGGTTACTTTCCTCACGATGTTTTCAAACACAATTTTTACTATCTACTCTCATTCATCGCGTAAAATGTCCAAACTTAAGCATGCCCTTTTCCATCTTAGTCACTACATGTTCTTTCATAGTGAAATCTTCCCGTTCTTCCCGGCATGTCGTAGGAGGCGAATAAGGGACTAAAGTAAATGGAATTTATGGGGCGTGGGACTAGCATACGACTAGATTTTGATCCATTATGACATTGCAACCCCAATATTCATGCGAAAAAGTGACTTAGGAGATATCATATGTATCTCCGATGTTCTGTCCATCCGGAAAGGGATTCAAAACGTGAATGTATTTAGGAGAGGTAGGCTGTAGAGGGGTAGGCAGAGATCACGGGTCCCCATTTGTCCCGATCCTGACAGACCACTTTCGCTTTATTGACAGTCATACATCTTCTCACACTCGCGGGCTTCTACACTCTCAGCGGTTATAGGTACTCCTAACGTCACTCTTTTTCAATATAACGTCTATCTGACTGTCATATGTCTTATTGTGAATGTATATGTAAGTCTATATAGCCTATATAGTAATATGTTTACCATCCAACCGAGAATCGAACCCGGAACCGACCACATCCTTGACCGAACTATCGTAAAGTTGCGTATTAACAACCCACTGGAAATAAACATTTAACTGCCGATTCATAGAATTTTCCCAAACCACATATTATGAGAGACGTTAAACTAGATTCTATGAGATGATGAAACTTTTAATGGATTTAACCTTGCGTTAGATGGACTAACGGTCAGTTATAAATGTGGCTTTAGTTTTACTACATCACGCCTGATTCCCTGTTTAGGGTAGAGATCACAGATCGCTATGTCCCGATCCTGACAGATCACTTTCGCTTCATTGACACTCATACACCTCCTCATACATTCGGCCGTTATAGATACTTCTAATGTCATCCTTTTTCAATATGTCGTCTATCTGACTGTCATATGTCTTATTAGCCGCCACCTACACCCTACATATTCGCCCTTCTACTTTAGCCACATATATAGAAGATGTAGTGACTAAGATTGAAAAGGGCATGCTTTGATGGTTTGGACATGTTATACGGATGAATTATAGTAGATTAACAAAATACCAATAACAAAAAGAAATATATTACGTACAATTTACTAATTCTAATGATTGAAATTCGAATATGTGAGTTTCTTTTACTTACATATTTTACAGTCGCTAACGGTGAGGGAAAACATCGTGAGGAAACCTGCCTATCTCGTTGCCTATGTATGGTTCACTACCTATCACGTTGGGTGCTGTCTATCTAGTGGACCATGGGCTTCGAGTGACCCATACCTAACATGGTTTCAAAATTTCGGAGATGGGAACTACGATAAAGCCTAATTGCTCCGCTTTAAAAAAAAAGTTTGTATACACAAGTCCTGAGCCGTACATTAAGTTATATTACATATATATTATACATTCCCGTCCTTTAATTCCCTTTGGGTTGGACAAAACCTTGGACACGTAATATTCTCTTTCCTAACTGCCCTACAGTGGATTATAAGCGTGTTAATATTCCTAGGGAATTCCACGAAGTAAGAAAATGCGGGTAAACATGTTTACAAACTACGTTGATTGCTATCGAGGTCAACATAGATTGAGCACGCACGCTGTTACGTACATAGCTATAGTTCAAGGGGTAGGCAGAGATCATGCACTAAGATTGTTTTATAGGTATACTAGCGAACCGCTCCGGCTTCGCACGGGTATAAAATATATAGCCTACTCCACTATTTAATGGATGTTATGTTATAAACCTATCTTGAATCACTCTATCTATTAAAATAATCCGCGTCAAAATCAGTTGCGTAGTTTCAAAGATTTAAGCATACAAAGGGACATAGGGACAGAGAAAGCGACTTTGTTTTATACTATGTAGTGATTCACGTCCTGAAATACCTTTTAGTGTGGACAGAACATTTGTGACAGGTTAAGCTTATCACCGAATAGATTCTATACGTCTATAGTCGCTTCCTGCGATAAGCTCTACGGCAGCTAGTTAGCACCATTTATACGTTTTCTAGTTAGTCTAATATAGTATTAGTTGTATGTAATTATATATTTTGACGACCTTCGTGCCGCGATCGGTTAGCTGCCTAAACGCTAATCGTCAGGTCCCAAAGATTCCCGGTGGAGGCAGAGTTAAGAACTACGTTTTTCTACTGCTTTCCAGTCTGGTTGTTCTATATATATATATATATATATATATGCTATATATTATGTATTTATATATGTATAATATATATGTATTTCTAAAATATTCGTTGACTAGTACCCTTAACACAAGTCTTAAATGTACTTACCAAGGGGCTATTACGATTGGTGTAATAATGTCCTAAATATTATTATTATGGGACGTAAATATATGTTAACTAGCTGCCGTTTTCTTTTTTCATCACAGACTATCAAGGGACTATTAATAGTATAGCATTGAAATGTCATGATTTTTTTATTTGTATAAGAATTTATCATTTAATTACTACAACAGTTAGAAGTACTAAAAACTTGTGTAAACATACTAATACGAAAATTTGTGAGGTGACGTATAGTAAATTTCATTTGTAAATATTTGGAAAATCTGATGACCTTATCATATATTTAAGTAGAGGTAAGCTAGAGGTTCAAGTGTCCATCTCCGTAATTGCGAAGGTAGTAATTTTATGACAAGCTCGAACCCTGACCAGATCGTCAGTACTCAATGTGACAGATGGTAAGCCATGTCGCCATTTACAAGCACTAACTATTACACGTTCGGGGAACAGGTAGGTTTCCTCACGTTTTCCCTCGCCGTAATATTCGATGCATATCGTAAACGTATTTTTATGGCGAATATAGTTAGAAATTCATTAAACTTCATTCCCATTGGTACATGCTCGCGGAATTTGAACTCTGTACCCACTGATACAGAGCCAAGACCCAAACAACTGAGCTACGTCGAATAGTTAGCTACTTACAAAAATAATGGATCCGTAAACCCAATTACGAAAAATATACAATTAACTCTTGTGTAAGTCAGATGTTCAGGTTACCATCCCCGCAATTACGAAGGTAGTAATTCTATAGCCACCTTGAACCCACGTATTGACTAGATAGTCAGTACTCAGTGTGACAGGTGGTAAGCCATGTCGCCATTTACAAGCACTAACTATTACACGTTCGGGGAGCAGGTAGGTTTCCTCACGTTTTCCCCCACCGTAATATTCGATGCATTCCGCAAATATAGTTTTATTACGAAAATGTAAATAGAAGTTCATTAAACTTCATTTACATTGGTACATGCTTTGAATTTGAACTCTGTACCCACTGATACAAAATTTACAAGCATATGTTATACACACACACATACTTTCCAAAATTCCTTATCTAAAAGCATGCCACAATCAATCCAATCTAATCTCTGTCTGACCCTAATGCAAAGCAGTCGTGACAATGTGTGCGCAGCCTGATCCGATTTAGCAGATAAGCCTCTCACGTCACAGATTAATCCAGTGCGGAACTAGGACTATTTTTTGGTAGCTAGCTGCCTTTAATATATGGAAGTTTTTGTAAGAGACTGGGCTACAGCTGCTGATAAATGCCGAATATATATATATATATATATATATATAGATTAGATTAGATTAGATTTATTTATTTCACTGTAACAATGTCCACATAAAAAAATACAATTAATAGATGTCTAAAGATTACAGTGATAGTCATTGAAATTTGCAATTATATAAAATTAAAATGTCAAAATAAAATAATAATAATAATAGAACAATATAACAAAATAATAATTTAAAATACAGTATGTACATTAGTACTGTTTCGTCTCGTACTCTTTTACAGAGTAAAACGCGCTGTCCAGCAAGAATTTCTTTAGTCGGTGGCAGAACGTTTCGTCATCCTTAATATTACGAATTTCAGTGGGAAGGTGCTCGTAATACTTGGGCCCCACCACCCTAGGGTTCCTGCGCGCGAACCTCGTGCGGTGCGCCACTGCCGCGAGCCGCCCCGCGTTACGAAGCGACCGTTCGCTGCCCACGCGGCGCCCAAGCGAACCTAGCCTCTTCCGCACAAGGACCATCAACTCATATAGGTAGATGGAATGAAGTGTCATTATGCCATGCTTCTGGAACACAGTTCTACACGTCTCACGAGGCCCCATTCCATCCAAAATCCGTAAGGCCCGCTTCTGAAGGACAAAAACGCGATTCACGTCGACAGAGTCACCCCAGAGCAGGACCCCGTAGGACATAATGGAATGGAAATGAGCGAAATACGTTTGCCTTAACACTGAACCCGATACCAGTGGTCTCAGCTTACGCAACGCATAGGCCGCCCCACTCAGTTTTTCACATAGCGATTGGATGTGGCCCCTCCATTTCAACTTGGAATCTAATGTGAAACCTAAAAAGCGACATTCACTCGCGATTGGTATCGGGCAGCGCACAGCAGCAGGCCTCGCCATCTCCTTTATCGAGAACAATAGCACCGATGATTTTGAGTCATTTAATATTAGGCCGTTGCTCGAGAACCAGTCGTGCAACTGTTTGAGTACTTTGTTAATTTTTAAATTTAGGTCGTCATACGTTTTCGCACAGACTACAACCGTTGTATCGTCAGCAAATAATAATATAATTCCGTCCGTAATATAATATGTCAAGTCATTAATAAATGTCAAAAATAATATATTTCCTAGCGATGATCCTTGTGGGACACCGATTGAAATATTGCCCATCGGAGACCGAAATCTATGCCCGCCAGCAGCTATTTCAACCGCCTGTTTTCGATCAGCCAAAAAGGATGAAAACAAGCGAAGAGGGCCCTGCCTTACTCCGTAAGCTTCTAATTTCTTAACGAGAAGGCTCGGTCGGATCACGTCGAAAGCCTTCGTCAAGTCGCAGAAGATCCCCGGCCGCCACATACCTATCGTCCAAGCCCGTCATGATGGCGTCAATAACTTCGCACGCAGCACCAGCTGTTGACCGACGCTTCCGATAAGCATGTTGCGCGTCGCTAAGCAGACCATTTCCCTCAAGATGCTCCGTCAGGCTCAGTGACAATATGGACTCAATTATTTTGGACAAGGTGGGAACTATGGTGATAGGTCTGTGACTCTCCACCCGTGTCTTGTCACCCTTTCCCTTGTATATTGGGCAAACTCTAGTGCACTTTAACGCATCGGGATAAGTACCGGAAATAAACATGTCATTGATTAATTTACATAATTTGTCAACTAAAATAGGCCATATAGACAGGAGAACTCTTACTGAAATGTCATATATATCTAAAGTACTGGACGAATGTAACATACGTTTAAAAGTTTTATTTAAAATGTCCGTGGTGATAATTGGTAGAATAAAATTGGGAATATCCCTATGTAGTAAATAATTCCGTAAGTGATCTAAGGCTGCTTTTTCATTAGGATATATAGGGAGGTTTTCGGTTATTGTAATAAAATACTTATTGAACCGATCTGGAATCTCCCCTATTGTCAACTACAGTGTCACCATCCATCAAATTAGGACCTGAATGTGGTTTTCGTAGTGATACTTGCTCGTTCACGACGCGCCATATCTCCTTAGAGATGTTTTTTGCACCATTTATCCTATCGTCATAGTACTTGCGGCGATCGCGAAGACTAATTGACTTAACTAAGTGTGAGTAGTGATTGACGCATTGGTTTATATGCTCTACGGCAGGATGCTGCTGTCGTATCTGACAGAATGTTTCAAACTTCGATAAGCATTCCGAGAGCTCGCTGCTTACCCAAGGTGATCTCGTTTTACTTTGATATATCTTTTTTAATGGAAAAATGAATGTCAATTAGTGATGTCAATATATTAATTAATTTATCAAATTTCTGATTTATATTTATGTCATGTTTCTTAATAAATGTCCAATTATAATTTTCGATGTCAATATAAAAGTTTGATATGGAGTCGTTATTAAAAATTCGTTTCAACGTATACTTATTACTATTACAGTCGATTGATACCGTTTCTATAGTAAAATACTGAGCGTCGTGGTCACTAATTGCCGTTTGAACGGGCCTTACGGTGACGGCACAATCATCACGAGCAACAATCCCACAGTCCAAAGAAGTCTCGCATGTGCTACACACGCGAGTAGGGAAGTCAACAATGTTATGCGAGTTATAACATTGCAACAAATCATTTAAACTACGGCGTTCGTAGTTATCCTTCAGAAAATCTACGTTTATGTCACCGACCAACAGAAACCTCTTGCCTTCGTCAATGATTTTACATAATAAAAGTTCCAATGAACATAAGAAAATTTTAAAGTCACCTTTTCCAGCACGGTACACACCAACAACAATTAATTTACATGTAATAAGTTCTATTGCGGTGCAGTCAAAGTGATACTCGACTGCAATACTTTGTAAGTCAGGGCGTGGCTTGTATTGGAATGCGTTGCGAACATAAAGGGCAACGCCTCCGTGATTAATGTTCGAACGACAATAATAATTTGCCAGTTCATAGTTCGACAAGCGCACACGTTGTATATCGCTGTTTTTACACCATATTTCAGTGCAAACGAGTATACTTGGTTTATATTTATATAAAATTAGTTCAAGTGTTGATGTTTTACCTGTAATTGATCTTACATTTTGATGTAGTATAGTAAAGTGTTGACTTCGGAGTGTGTTTGAGGTTATTTTTGTTTGACTATTGTGCGATGAGTTTTTAAGTTTTTTGGAAGGATTACATGATAATTACGTACTTGAACACCATCGGGCCAGAATCGAGGATTGCGAATTGATCTCGATTTCGCCATCGGTACATCAAGCTTGAAGGATGCGTAATCACCTCTCGTTTGCAACTTCTCACACGAAGCATCACCGACGCCTAATGTAGATGAGAGATGCCCCATGATATCTTCAGAGGTGGTCTCGCTGCTGAAGTTGAATAGATGCAGGCTACAGATGCGTGGG
Organism: Leucoptera coffeella; assembly: GCA_030578115.1. Taxonomy (NCBI): domain Eukaryota; kingdom Metazoa; phylum Arthropoda; class Insecta; order Lepidoptera; family Lyonetiidae; genus Leucoptera; species Leucoptera coffeella. The sequence continues at coordinate 10,637 of JAMBLF010000252.1, forward strand.
GCTGCAGCGCGGAGGGTTCCAGCCGAAGCTTTGGCACTTGGAGCACGGCGAGGCGATCCGGTTTCACCATCCTCAGTCCTTATCTTGGAACTACCCGAAGCTGGAGTCGAGACGCACACAGGTTTTGGTTTCTTATTTTGTTTCTGGTGCCGGTCCACATTTGAAACTACGACTTGTTTATTGAGCCGACCCAAGGCACGAGCATGCGCCCTAGTGCTTCTTGAAGTCGAAGATTTGGGAGCTGTTGTTGCTGTTGATGTCAAGTCCATGATGGTGCCAGTGTCAGTGTCTTGTGGTTCACAAGTGGTCAGGGCCAAAGGGCCGGATTCGTTCAGCGTTGGTGGAGTGCTGAACCTGGCTGGCATTGTGCTGCGGGCTATGTCGGCATAGGAGGTATTGTCAGGTGAGTGTGGTTCACGATTGTCACTCTTGGATCTTGATTGCGCTGACATCATATGCATCATAGTTTCAATCATGGTGTGTTGTTCCTCTATAAGCAAGCCTTGTTTGCATACAATATTACGATACTGCTTCAATTCCATGTTTATATCCTCAAATTTCCGTTCGAAGTTTGAAATAACCGCCGTCAGTTTTTCGATAGCTGCCTTTGTTGTCTGTGCCATGTTTACGTACTGTTTTTTATACTCAAACACTTTCTATACTGATACACTTAATTTTTAAATTATCTTTTAATGTATATTATGTATAAAACGAATATTAAACAATTAACTAAGCGGAGATTAAAATATATTATGTTACTTGGGTTCTACCCCCGATTATATATATATATAATATATTCGGCATTTATTATCAGAAATATATATAAATATAAAAGAAAGTAGAATCAATGCCATCGAAATGTGGTCACTGAGAAGCATGTTAGGAGTGACATTGGATGATATAATTAAAAATAGTGTGATAAGGGAAGGTTGCGGTTTGAAAGAAGATGTAGTGACTAAGATTGAAAAGGGCATGCTTCGATGGTTTGGACATGTTATGCGGATGAATGATAGCAGATTGACAAAAGGAATATATGTGGGTAAAGTGGAAGGGTGATTATATATGTATTTATCTATGTATAATATGTATGTATTTCTTAAATATACGTTGACTAGTACCCTTAACACAAGTCTGAAATGAACTTACCAAGAGGCTAGTTCAATTGGTGTAATAATGTCCAAGTCTTACCAATGGGCTAGTTCAATTGGTGTAATAATGTCCCAATATTATTATTAAGTTAGAACCTTGTTTACCCCAAGGGCTAATAGTCGTGAAGCGTTATCGAAAGGTAAGGGTCCTATAAGCGGATTAGCACAGTTAAGATATGAGATTCTGCAAAATTGCTGAGCCAATAAGTGGGCATCTTGAATGACTGTACTTGAGTGAGATTCTACTGTTAACAGGAAGATTTTAGAGTGATATAAAGGTATATATAATAAAAATATTGTTGGATAATGTACTTAGCAAGGGGTTTATTTCATTGTGTTTAAAAATATGTTATTTTTATTAAACCACATTGATTTAATCCAACATTTAAAATTCCTGATTAATAACTAACGGGACTTATCGCGTAAGTTTTTATATAATAAAGTTACAAGCAGACTGCTCGTGACCATGGCTGCTGCAACGTAGCCGAAACGTCGGGTTAATAAAGGTAACCTTATTATATAAAAACTTACGCGATAAGTCCCGTTAGTTATTAATCATGAGTATAAATCGCGAATCTCTTTAAACTATATTTAGGTATTAGTAGAACCGCGTGTGATCTCTTTGAAATGAGGTCAGTATCTATATTCGGTGTTGCCGGGGAACCAAAGTGCCTCCAACTACCACTAGGTAGACATTTTTAGTTAATACACTATCTAATAAGACATATAACAGTCAGATAGACGCTATATTGAAAAAAGGTGACGTTAGGAGTACCTATAACCGCCGCGAGAGTGTATGAGAGGATGTATGAATGTCAATGAAGCGAAAGTGGTCTGTCAGGATCGGGACAAATGGGGATCCGTGATCTCTGCCTACCCCTCTACAGGGAATCAGGCGTGATGTGTATGTATACTATCTTTTCATCGCTTTCGGGGTTGACATACATACATATACATTCACGTCCTTTCTTACGGGGTGGACAAAGCCTTAGAGATATTATATCTCCTAGGTCACTTTTTAATACGAATATTGGTGTTATAATGTCATAATGGAACATTGGTGGCAGGTTGCTAGCTCATTGCCCAATAGATTTTTAACCGAAAAGAACAGTAACTAGTAAGCTTTCTTTTTAGTCCCAGACCAGCATATGACTCCCTTTCGAGGTTCACAGATACTCATCTTATTCAGAGACTCAGTTGTCCATAGATCGTATTTCTATGACCACTTTGAACCCACGTGTAATAGTAAAATATTATAATATATTAATTAATTATGCCAATTAAAAATAATATATCAAACTGTCTATGTGTGAGGCATTAATGAAAAATATATGCCTTAAAAATCATCTTGAACAATCGTGACAAATCTCTCTTGCTTCACTCACACCCATTAACCTTCTCATACATGCTCTTCTATTCTTCACTGCGTACACCCGTCTTGAGATTATATCTTGTTAAATTTTGGGACGCTTATTTTCAACTATCTGCCTGACTTACCTATATGTCGTGTGAGGTAACTAAATCTTTAGGAAAGAATCAATAATGTCTATTGGGCGACGTGCTAGCAACCTGTCACCAATATTCTATGCTATGAGCACTCAGATAGTTTCTTAAACGTGACTTAGTAGATATTACATATATCTTGGAGCTTTTATTATCAAGATTAAGAAACCCATACGATATGTATATACATACATATACATTAACGACCTTTAATCCCTTTCGGGGTGCACAGAACCTTGGACACATGAAAACATCTCCTTTGTCAATTATTAGCATAATATCGGGGTTGCGATAACGTAATGGAATATTGGTGACAGGTTGCTAGCCCATCGTCCAATAGATTCAATTAACCCTTAGTCCCTTAGTAGCTTATATGTATAGCATTAAATTTACGTCCCAGACTAGCACGGGACAACAGCCTTATTAATATTCCCTTTACGCGAAGGTTCTTAATATTCTCGTAGCAACCTCCTTAACAGTAATGAGACACATTGCTTATTGTACTACGGGGGAATATTTTCTGGCCCCTAACATTCGTAGCTGCTACGAGTTATTTAGGGTGCCATATTTTGGGTGTAAACATACATATATACTAACGCGTTAAACTTTTTCGGAGTAGACAGACTAGTTAGATCAGATAGTTATTCTATGGAACATCGAACTCACGTGTTGACCAGATAGTCAGTCCTCAATGTGACAGGTGGTAAGCCATGTCACCATTTACAAGCACTAACTATTACCTGTTCGGGGAACAGGTAGATTTCCCCATGATGTTTTCCCTCACCATAGTATTCGGCGCATTTTGTAAATGTATTTTTATTAAGAAAATGTACATAGAAATTCATGGAACTTCATTTCCATTGCTACATGCTTAGAGATTTGAACCCTGTACCCTTGCTACAGAGTCAAGCCCCAAACAACTGTCTTTATAAATCAAGCTACATAAATTTCGAATAGCGTTCCGTTTTTCGCGTTACTCAAACATAAATAGTACGAGACATTTACACCCCAACAGAATGTAGCGGACCGTAAAAGAAGATATATAGATCATATTTCTTTACTACGTTCCGGTTCACGGAATTTTAATACAAACATTTTAGATACGGGAACAATATGTTCTTGTGTGGGTTTATGTAAATTTTGCGTTTGAGGAACGCAAATGGTTTTGGCATAACATAAATATTATGTTTGTGATCTTATAGAGAGATAGTTAGTAATCACGGATCCTCATATACTTTGTCTTAACACCCGTTACTTCACCGTAAATACACTTTCTCATACACACTCGGCGGTTATAGGTACTTATAAAGTCACCATTCTTCACTTTATCGTTAATCTTACTTAATAAGTTTTAATAGGACAAATTCTACGTACATATGTTACTCAAAACGCAAAGAAACTATCACGACAATTAACTCTTGCGGGGTATTCAAACCCTCGGGTGTCTCTGCAATCACAGAGGTAGTAATTATATGGTCACTTCGAAGTCATATGTATTTTTATAATGGTAACATACATTATATGGTATAATCATATCTTAGCTTGTAATTATATGGTTTAGACCGTTTTCGACATGATAAGATGTAAGCCGTGTCGCCATTTACAAGCACTGACTGACCAGTTATATTTCCTCACGATGTTTTCCCTCACCTTAAGTCCCAGATTAGCAGTATGTAAGCCAGTAAGTCGAGATATGTAAACGGTTGCCTACGAGATGGGCATAAGCTGTTCAGACTCGCCAAATATAGCCAGTGACCTGAATCTAGATGGCTAGGTTCTGCTATTACCTAGATATACTTAATGCTCTTCGGTGTAGATCAGTCGTTTGGGGCTTGACTCTTTATATACAAATATTTAATTATTCACGCCACTATGTCCCTAACGGGATAGGTAGAGAATATCGATAAATGGCGAAATTTGTTACTTTTGCTAATCCACTACCAACTTCTGATTATTACTGATTTAATACTGAACTGTTTGTAAAAAGCTGTTTTTGCTAAAAGCATTAGTGGACTAAGGCCCATTATTTACACGTGGCTTTGAGGTGGCCATAGAATTGCTACCTCTGCTAGATGGTCACTGGAACTTTGACTACTCCGTAAGGGTTAATTATTGTATTAATGCTTTTCCCGAGCGTAGAATAATGGTTACAACTGTTTATCTTTATATTATTATAGAATATGAGTAACAAAACTTACATATGATAAAATTTATCTTTTAAACATACATACATACATACATACATACATACATACATACATACATACATACATACACATCACGCCTGATTCCCCGTAGACGTGTAGGCAGAGATCACGGATCCCCATTTGTCCCGATCCTGACAGACCACTTTCGCATCATTGATATTCATACATCCTCTCATACACTCTCGGCGGTTATAGGTACTCCTAACGTCACCTTTTTTCAATATAGCGTCTATCTGACTGTTATCAGTCTATCTTTTAAAATATGTACAAATATCATTAGCATACATGTTTAGCTATAACATTATGAAATTGTATATTTATCCCTGGGTTCAAATAAAAGTCACTAGTATACATATCATAGTTACTAACCATTCTGTTACGGTCCCAGCATAGTAGTAACTATTTTCAGTTCATGTTTGTAAATCATATAAATAATCAATGTAAGATGTATTCTAAAAAACAGTTTTAGTCTAAAAGCAGAATCTCCCTGACAATATTTCTCTGCATTTTATTTAACCAGTTTTGCGGGAAAGTGGTTTGCGAGATCTAATATCTATCTGATGCTAATTTGGGATTTGAAAACTGTAAGTAGCTGCCTTTTTTCAAGGTATTACGTAAGTAACTTTTTGTAGTTTAGTTTTTTGTCAAGGTATTACGTATGAAAAGAAAAAGGAAGAAAGAAAAACATTTATTTACTGCTATACATACACATTTTAATATAACACTATTTATACACACTTTGATACAACAACAATACTCGTACATATAAGAAGTAGGCACTTGATGCAGTGAAAAGGTGCTGTCTCAGTATTTGATGCAGCTAAGCAGCATCACTGACGTATGTTACTTTTATTATTGTAGTTATAAAAATTGCTTATTTTGAATACATTTGTCAGCAATAACAATTAAAATGTAATCTTTTCAAGGCATTTTATAAGTTATTTACGTATGTTAAAAACAAAGATAAGTCAATAAAAACACTTTTACGACCTTTATCCTTTGTGGGATAGTTAAAGGTTCCGGTGTCCATCTCCGCAATTGCGAATTCTATGGCCACCTCGAACCCACGTATTGACCAGATAGTCAGTACTTAATGTGACAGGTGGTAAGCCATATGTCGCCACTTACAAGCACTGACTATTACCTTTTACTATGTTTTTTCGCCCCGTATACGTACATACAATGCCTGATTCCCTGTAGAGGGGTAGGCAGAGATCACGGATCCCCATTTGTCCCGATCCTGACAGACCACTTTCGCTCCATTAACACTCAAACACCTCCTTATACACACTCGGCGGTTATATGTATTTTAAATTAACTAAATGATTTACGAAAAGAATTTATAAAGCCAAAGTGGAAGGTCGAGTTGGACGGGGTAGGCCGCAGAATTTATTGGAGACATTCTTCTCAAGACGGGTGTACCGTGAAGAACAGAAGAGCATGTATGAGAAGGTTAATGGGTGTGAGTGAAGCAAGAGATTTGTCACCCGTTCCAGGTGGCGATAGTCTTTGACTATCCCATTGAGGACGTAGAGGCTTAAATATATGCATGTATATATATAGTTATAATAATAATATTTGAACATTATTTCACAAATTGAACTAGCCCTTTGGTAAGTACATTAAGGGTTAGTTAGTATGTTCTGTGTTATGTTCGTAAAGTTTTATTCCCGACCTCATCAACGCATCTCTTTAACCTCTATCTACCCTTTTAGGAAACAGTCGTAATGTTAGTGGCAATCAAATTCGACGGTAGTAGAAATAAAAACATCCTGAGGAAATCGTTACGATTTTATATTTAGAAATGGTAGAACTAAACACACTAAACGTACATAGGAGATTTAAAATTACCTCAATTTAAGTCTGAGTCCCGTGCTAGTCTGGGACGTAAAAAGAATGCTAACTAGCTGCCTATCTTCCACGTTTCACAGGCTTGAGTGCCCATCTTTTTCGATGGCATGTTAGGTATGGGTCGCTCGAAGCCCGCGTTTCACTAGATAGACAGTACTCAATGTGACAGGTAGTGAACCGTATCGACGTAAACAGGCACAGGCTATGACCTATCCCGTGGGATAGGCACTCCACTCCGAAAGGGAATAAAGCACGTGAAAGCAAATGTGTATTTTACATTGTATTCTATTTAAGAAACATACGAAATAACAATCATCATAACGTTATTTCTAAAAGCATTTTTATATTAAAGTCCTGTGCTTGTCTGAAACGCAAAAAGAACCTAACTAGCTGCCGTTCTTTCCGGCATGTCGTAGGAAGCAAATAAGGGACTATGGCGTATTCTATTGCACGATGAGTTAACAACCTGTCACTATTGTTCCATATGATATGACAACACCAATATTCATGCTTAAAAGTGACCTAGAAGATATTGTATCTCCGAGGTTCTGTCCACCCCGAAAGGGATTAAAGTTACATTACATTCTATTTAAGTAACATAGAAAGTAGCGATTCTCATAACGTTATTTCTAAAAGCATTTTTATATTGGCTACAGGAAACAGGAAGTTGTTATCATAAAGTCGGCCATAAAAAACCTTTTGGCCAACTCGTAACTACAAAATAAAAGTGGTATTGGGTTATTATGCAGTTACAGAAGTGCCTATAACCGCCGAGTGTGTATGAGTGTCAATGAAACGAAAGTGATCTCAACTTTCATACATACATACACATCACGCCTGATTCCCTGTAGAGGGGTAGGCAGAGATCACGGATCCCCATTTGTCCCGATCCTGACAGACCATTTTCGCTTCATTGACATTCATACATCTTCTCATACACTCTCGGCGGTTATAGGCACTCCTAACGTCACCTTTTTTCAAGGGTACACCTATTATAGAAGAACTTTTCAAGTAATAATTTTATATTGCATAACAACTAGTAGCATAAACCTCTTTTCGCAGAATATCATTTGGCATTAACTCATTTAGCATACATTGAAACCCATAATTCTGTAAGTCAGAATTATCTGTACGCATAATTTTGGTATCCATTATAATCACAATGTATAATCATCACATCGCAGAAAGTTCAAAACCAGATTCATCTTTTGGCATATATTTCTTATCCATAACTATTTAAAAGTAGAACCATCACCAAACCACCAGTGATAATTATTTGGTTTTTATATCCTTGCCCATGAGAGCATGTTCGTTTCTCGCTCGGCTCCTGCATAAGAGGTCACAGTTCTAACCTAACCTAACCTACGCATTTTTAAAGAAGAAAGTAACCCAATCTATATTATTCTAATTGAAATTCTATGATCTTCATAGTATGCCTAGTCAAATTATGCCAAATAATCTGTACTCTAAATGAACGTTATGCTAAATGATATTATACAAAATTTTAACTATGCCAAAGGTAAATATGCCAATAAAAATTCTACTATCTTAAATGTTTGCCATTCTAAATTCGGTCATAAGCACATTATGCCTAAAAATATTTATGTCAAATATTTTTTATGCCTAATAAATGATCGACTAAAGAAGTTTCTGCGAAGTCAGTTATCCCAAATAGGTTTCGGAGTATCAAGTTTCTACCAAATAGACCGCACCCTTTTTTCAATATAGCGTCTGTCTGACTGTTATATGTCTTATTAGGCCGGCCCCTACGTAACCGCCCTTCCACTTCACTCATATATTTTGCTTTTGTCAATCTGCTATCATTCATCCGCATAACATGTCCAAACCATCGAAGCGTGCTCTTTTCAATCTTAGTCTTCTTTCAAACCGCAACCTTCTAACCAATTGTATTTATTCTATGGTTTTAACATCCTCTAATCGCTTTCGGTGTTGACAGAACCTATGTGATGTAGTATCCCCTATCGGTGATCGGTGACAGGTTGCTAGCCCATCGCCCAACAGATTCAATTGACCCTTAGTCCCGTAGTTGCCTCCTACGATATGCTGGTAAGAACGGCAGCTAGTTAGCATTCTTTTTACGTCCCAAACTACCATAGAACAAGGTAATATATACTAACTTTGATACATGATCACTTGGGTTAATACTAACTATTAAATCTTTATACCATGCTATAAAAGGGAGAAAATACAGGTCTTTGGATATTGAAAGCTGTGTTAGTTTGGGACTAAATTGACTGTAACTAGCTACCTTTAGGGCATGTTTAAAGAGACTAAGCAAACTACTATCTTTTCAAACATGCTTCAACCTAATATAATCTTAGACGACCTCCGTGGCGCCATTGGTTCGATTCCCGGTGGAGGCAAAGTTAAGAACTACGGTTTTCTTTTGCGTTCCATTCTGATTGTTGATTATATATGAATCTCTCTCTATAAATATATATATATATATATTAAGGACATATTTGTTAAATATAAGTTGACTACACACTCACCTCTTCATTCACATTCGGCGATATATTGAAAAAGAGTGACGTTAGATGTACCTATTAGAAGTAGAATAGACAAACAAAAGACAAACGCTTTCACGACCAAGGAAAAGTTACGTTTCCTCACGATGTTTTCCCTCACCGTAGTCTTCGATGTAATTCGTAAATTAATTTTTATTTTGAAAATGTACATAGATATTCATTAAACTTCATTTCCATTGGTACACGCTCAAGCGGAGTTTGAACCCTGTATCCACTGATACAGAGTCAAGCCCCAAACAACTAAGCTACGCCAAATAACAACGAATAATAATATATAAAGACAAACGCGTTTATGACCATAAAACCTTGTGGGGTAGTCAGAGGTTCATGTTAGTAATTCTATGGCGACCTATAATCCACGTGTTGACCAGATAGTTAGTACTCAATGTGACAGGTGGTAAGCCATGTCGCCGTTTACAAGCACTAACTTACCTGTTCGGGGACCAGGTAGGTTTTTTCACGATGTTTTCCCTCACCGTAGTATTAAAAATACATTTTTATATTCCATTTTGGTCCCAGACTAGCAAATGTTCGTATTACGAATGTTGTGATAATATTTAACATTATATTCGGATTTGTATTTATGAGGATGTCGTCGCCTCGACATTTTTACATAGGACGGTGTCACACTGGAGTATATTATTCAACATACATTATTCATGTATGTGTGATGCTATATTTAGGACACTATTACACCAATTGAACTAGCCCCTTGGTAAGTTCATTTTAGACTTGTGTATTTTTTTAATATAATAATAATATTGAGGACACTTTGGATAAGATACATCAGTTTTTTTATGAATTATAATTAAGGTATATGACAAGCATGTTTTTAAATAAACGTTGACTACGTTTATTTAAAAACATGCTTGTCATATATAAATAAATACATATACGACATAATACATATACGAGTATAGATAAATAATTTTATAAGATAGCATTTAAGTCCTTTAATCCCTTTCGTGGACAGAACTGTGGCGATATAATATCGTCTAGGTCGCTCGCGCCACGAAGGTCGTCGAAAACTATGAATGTAAGTATTATACTTGGGCACTAAATACATTATCTTACTTACTATATGACCGGGTCATATCAAGATAAATTAATAAAGATATAAATGTATGTATCCTCAAATTGTGAGGAGACAGACATTAGCTGAGACGCCAGTCTGCCCGCGACCACGGCCTATGCAACTGGGTCGAACCGTCCGGTGAAATAAAGGTATATCTTTAATAATTTATCGTGATTTGACCCGGTCTCATATAGTAAATAAAATAATGTATTTAGTGACGAAAAATAATACATATGTACATTCATAGTTTTTGACGACCTCCGTGACGCGATCGATTAACCACCTGAACGCTAATCGTGTGGTCCCGGGTTCGATTCCCGGTGGAGGCAGAGTTTACAACTACGCTTTTCTACTGATTTCCAGTTTGGACGTTTATTATATATAACTGTATATGTACATATTTATCCATCTTTAATAAGCATACATTTCTTCAATATAGAGTATAAATTCACTGACAGGGAGAAGTGGCGCCATTTGGGGGAAGCCTATATCCAACAGTGGATTGATACAGGCTGATAATGACGATAAGAGTATAAATCGCGAGTGTTTAGAAGTAACTAAATACATTATGTAAATGCCTTCACACACCACGTATTCCCCACTAGACCTACAGCCTTAAGAAGGCTGTGCTTCGCGATAATCCTCGGAGACCCCAAGGTCCCATTTGATGCGCAGACACGTCGAAACCCTTGAGGGTCCTCGCAATAAGGCGTAAGACGAAATAAGGGCAAAGGGGTGGCGGGTTTGTAATGGGACAAATATACATACATACATACACATTATAGTTTTAAGAGATTCGAAGGTGAAACGAGGTACGCTGGATGGATGGGAGATATTACAACCAATCAAAACACGGCATCGGCCAATCAAATCAGATATTTTCTTGCTATTATACATTTTTAGACTCTGCACCAATTAAAACACGCCATTTGGATTCCACACTGTGTAACGGGGACCGCTCCTTTCGCCGGGTCCTCTTTATATTTGATTCGTGATCTGTACAATGTATCATAACATACATACACATCACGCCCGGTTCCCCGTAGAGGGGTAGGCAGAGATCACAGATCCCCGTCTGTCCCGATCCTGACAAACCACTTTTGCGTTATAACCAACCTATAAAATTGAAGTATACATCGTAAAACTCAGATACGATATAGCTACAACATTATAGTGAAAATATTAGTGTTAAACACGCGAAACTCTGATTATACCATTCATTCGAACATAAAAAGAATTGTTATTGCTATTTGTATTAATATTTTAAGGTGGTTTGGGCACATGGATGAAAGGAGGGTTACGAAAACAATTCATAAAGCCAAAGTGGAAGGTAGAGTTGGACGGGGTAGGCCGCGTACAACTTATACAGGTCAAATTGGAGACATTCTTCTCAAGGCGGGTGTTAGTAGTGAAGAACAGAAGAGCATGTATGAGAAGGTTAATGGGTGTAAGTGAAGCAAGAGATTTGTCAGGATCCTTCAAAGTGGCGATCGATAGTCTCAGCCTATACCGGATAGTCAAAGTTTAGAAAGATCTACAATCACAAAGTTAATAATTCTATGGTCACCTCGAACCTACGTGTTTAACAGATAGTATATATAACAACACGGTTGTTTTATATACTGTTCTATTTAAACTTTAACAAGTATTTGGGTCAATAAGAGGCAAAAAATCGTGAAAAAATTGTATTGAACACTATTAAAGTACTATAAAATAAATGTACATATAAGACATACTTGTTCACGACCAGGTGATAAACCATGTCGCCATTTACAAGCACTAACTATTACCTCAGGTTGGATTCCTCACATTTTTTCCGTAACCGTAGTATTCGATTTAATTTGTAAATGTATTTTTAATATGAGGTAATATTAAGATATGTGAAAATACACATATGCAACGGAAGAACAAAGAAGGTAAGTACATGTGAATGTGTCAAAGAGAGACAAGGTAAATGGGTGTGAATGAGGCAAGAGAGATTTCTCTTGTCCAATCTGGCGATGAATAGCCTGCCTATCCCGTTAGGGACGTAAAGGTGTGAATAAATCTATGATAATAAACCATAGATTATATGGTCTTAAACCATATAAAAAAGCAATCTCAATTCATCCCAAAACGTGCCTGTTCCCTGCAACACAGCTTTAAGAGATTAAAACCTTAATATCAGCAGAGACAATGTTAAAGATTTCGTTTCTACCAAACAAGCTCTGTCTGCGAAATTAACATTACCTTTTTAAAAGGGTAAATTTAGTACCAATAACCAATGAATGTGTATGAGGTGTTATGATCAAAACAAAAAAATACAAACGCATTCACGAGAACAAGAGGTTCAGGTCTCCATCTCCGCATTTGCGAAGGTAGTAATTCTATGGCCACCTCGAACCCACGTGTTAAACAGATAGTTAGCACTCAATGTAACAGGTGGTAAGCCATGTTGCCATTTACAAGCACCAACTATTACCTGTTCGGGGAACAAGTAGATTTCCTCATGATGTTTTCCCTCACCGTAGTATTCGACGTAAATGAAATCATTTCCATTGGTACATGCTCAAGCGGGATTTGAACCCGCCCCAAACGATTGAGCTACGTCGAATCACTGTTATGATTATTTTATGATCAATCACGGAGTTATAAGATTAATATCACTTTTAGTATAGCTCAGTTGTTTGTCGCTTGACTCTGTATCAGTGGGTACAGGGTTCGAACACCGGAGCTTGTACCAATAAAAAGTATTCTCATTTTCTAAGTACAGTTTTAAAATTTCAGAACTTACTATCTAGTCAACACTTCTTAATTACTTCCTCCGCAATTGTGGATACACGCGAACCTCTGACTACCCTATAAGGGATTATAGTCGTGAAATTATTTGTTTGTACCTTAATAATATTATTAGGACACTATTACACCAATTGAACTAGCCCTTTGGTAAGTTCATTTAAGACTTGTGTTAAGGGCTTAAATGTGACAAAACGAACTTTATGTCTAATCTTTAGATTTAAAATTTTATTGGTCGGTTCAATAAGACATATGACAGTCAGATAGACGCTATATTGAAAAAAGTGACGTTATATTGAAAAGAGTGACGTTAGAAGTACCTATAACCACCGAGTGTGTATGAAAAGATGTATGAGTGTCGATGAAGCGAAAGTGTTCTGTCAGGATCGGGACGGATGGCGATCCATGATCTCTGCCTACCCCTCTACAGTGAATCAGGCGTGATGTGTATGTATGTATATATGATAACAAGTTTTTGTATGCATATTAGTCCCGGACTAGACTGGGAAGTAAATAAATGGTAACTAACTGCCCTTCTTATGTCACATTGAGCACTGACTATCTGGTCAACACATGGGTTCGAGGTGGCCATAGAATTACTACCTTCGCAATTGCAGAGATGGACACCTGAAGCTGTGACTACCCTATAAGGAATAATAGTCATGAAAGTGTATGTTTAAATAGTAGCAGAGATACATACTATTGTTCTACTACTAGTAGACGTTTAAAACTTTGAATAACAACACTTAAAACTTTCCTTCGCCAAATAGCTTTCCATTGGGATGAAATCGAGGCGATTAAGAGATTATACGTGTTTCTACGTACATAGTAAACAAGACTATAATCCCTTTAGTTAGAAAGATACATACATATATATTCACGCCTCTACGTCCCTAACGGGATAGGCAGAGACTATCGATCGCCACCTGGAACGAGTGACAAATATCTTGCTTCACTCACACCCGTTAACCTCAATATTCTTTTATTTCTTACATATTAGTATATAACGTTATTTTGGGATAATATTTGGGACACTATTACACCAAGAATACTACTAGGTAATTCTAGTATTATCTGATCATTATATAATCTAGTAATCATAGTTTTGAGACACTATTACAACAATTGAACTAGCCCTTTAGTAAGTTCATTTAAGACTTGTGTTAAGGGCGATAATGAAACTTAACGAACTTTATGTCCAATATCTTTAGATATTAAATTTTATTGGTAGTTCCAATGAGACATATGACAGTCAGATAGACGCTATATTAAAAACATTAGAAGTATCTATAACCGCCGAGAGTGTATGAGTGGAAGCAAATTGGAGACATTCTTCTCAAGGCGGGTGTACGTAGCGTGAAGAATAGAAGAGCATATATGAGAAGGTTAATGGGTGTGAGTGAAGCAAGAGAGATTTGTAACCCGTTCCAGGTGGTGATCTATAGTCTCTGCCTATTCCCTTATGTACGTAGAGGCGTGAATATATGTATGTATGCAAAAGAATATTTATATAACTATGTATGTTTATGTTAAAGGATCAGGAATAATGAGAATTTATCATTGACATTCACAACCGTTTTCCCGAGATAGGTAGTCAGAGATTTGCATATCAAAGAGATTTATGTCCACATAGATTCACCTTTAATTCAGATAACTGATGAATTATGGAGGTGTTTCATGTCAGTAACAAGCACTGACTATTTGGCGACTATTTTGAGGAGAATAAAGTGTTCTACAGATTATTTTAGTAATCATGGAATAAGAAAAGATTTTTTTTAAAACGAAAAATTGATATTAGTAAAAGATAGAGATTAAATTTATACTAAAACAGGCTTAAAAATTTATTCAGATTAATTATACCTTAAAATATTTTTCTTACTCCAATAAAATTAAATGAAACTATAGATAAAGATATACACATGAGGGGTACACAGATATTTAAATTTTAAAAGTTTTACGCAATTTAAGCTTTAAATTTAGGATTATTTCAACCATGGGTGAAAAGGTTGGCAACCCATTACCTAAAACATACATAAAATACCCAAACACATTATTTAAATCACTTTTAAAAACACACCTACAAAAATTTCTGTTTACATTTCATCAAAAAATTCATAATAAAAACATGAAACCACCTACCTTAAAAAACAGGATTCCAAAGTACACAGGCAAAAAACACACAAAATGTTTGCCCTCAAAATGCACAAACCTATGGGCTAAACCCGAATTGAACACAAACTTTTCTAGCCTAACAATAACAAATTCGTCTTCCAAACAGTTAAATCAACTAGCAACTGCTTTGTATCAAAATGTTTAACACAATGGCTTGCGAAAACTAATAAACAAGTCGAGAATACACTAATTTATTATAAACATACTATGTTATGATATAGAACAGGTTACGAAAGGCAGATATGTTACGCGGTCCACGTGCGGCCGGCTTGAAGGCTTCGGGCGTACTGACTGACAATACTGTGATTCCCATCTGAATTTCAGTAGGGCGCTATTCTGTTAAAAGTGGTGGTGAAAGGAAATTTTGATGCAACTGTTGAGAGTTTGAGATTGGATTTTATTTTGTATGTATAAAAAGGTTTTTTTGTGTTTTTCTGATTTTGATATATAATATACGGCTATGAATTTAAATAAATGCATAAGTATATAAACTAAAATAAAATATTACTGGAAAACATTAAGTTAAAAGAATACATTTATGACCACATATATATTATTATATATTAAAATCACTAATGTATTATTCGAATTTATACATATTTAGATAACACAATGTAACGAATATGGTTAATTAGAACCGAGAAAAAGCGAATACCACCAAAAGGATAGGCAGACTTATCGATTACCACCGTAAAATATTTCTAATTCAAATTTGCTATTTATTGCCTTAAGAAGTATGTTATCAATTTTATAAGTGTGTTTCATGAAAGGAATTAAAATAAATAACCTTAACGATCTAAGTTTCTTGATCTCCTCATAAAACACCGGAAATAAATTCATAGTATGAGATTCATGATCATAATTCCTTGCGGGGTAGGGTAATAATATGCCATATTATGGCTAAGTATTCAGGGCTAAAATTTGGCATATTATATACTCGTATGCAATTAAAAATAATAAATGTTGTTATACAACACACATTAACATATTCACTAAAAGTCAAAATATTTGTTTGACAGTTCGGAAGCCGTGGCTCGGAGCAGAACCAACAATAAACTTCAATATCAAGTAATTCTATTTAACTACACACATTATTATAATTCAAAGGGATAGGCAGAGATTACGTACACCCATTGTCATAATCCTGCCAAACTTATTTCATTGATATACACATCACACACTCGGCGGTTATATGTACTTCTAACTTATTAAATACCTAAAAAACTGTCTGCAACAATCTACTTTTTCGACCATACATACATACTTACACATTTGATTCGCTGTCGAAGGTTGGCAGAGATCACGGATCCCCATCTGTCCCAACCCAGACAATTTTTCGCTTCATTGACACTCATGCACACTCGGCGGTTATAGGTACTCCTGTCACCCTTTTTCAATATAGCGTCTATTTGACTGTTTTATGTCTTATTGGGCCGGCCTCTATGTAATACCTATCATTATCATTACCTCACACACTCGGCTACTAAAGGTGCTAATCTTACCATTCAAATTCTACTTTCATTACCTTTTTAAATCATTTTTTTAATGAATCTTACAGAATAGGCCCCCAGCGTCTGGAGTTAATTCGCACAGTATTGACTTGTTTCTCGACTGCTAGCCCATCGCCCAACGGTTATTGTTATTGCAACATTGCGATAACATCACGACTTAACCTGTGGGGGATTGCTAATTGCTAGATGATTAATAACTAGCGGGACTTATCGCGTATGTTTTTATATAAAAAAGTTACCTTTATTAACCCGACGTTTCGGCTACGTTGCAGCAGCCATACTATAATTGCTAGATGTTGAACAGGATTAATACGTTAGAGTGTATTGGGAATGAATTGCCTTATATATGTGAAATAGAAAGGCGGTTATGTAGGGGCCGGCCCAATAAGACATAGGACAGTTAGATAGATGACATATTGTAAAAGGGTGACGTTAGGTGTACCTATAACCACCGAGTGTCTATGAGGAGGTATGTCAATGAAATCAAGTACCTATAACCGCAGAGTGTGTATGAGTGTCAATGAAGCGAAAGTGGTCTGTCAGGATCGGGACAAATCAGGATCCGTGATCTCTGCCTACCCTTCTACAGAGAATCAGGCATGATATGTATGTATGTATGATAAAAGGGATGAAATCACACACATTATGTATGTATGTATTTATTTATTCCATAACCGGAAGCCTTATCCATGTATTGTCATACAAACCGATTCGTAGCACGTGTTCCGGACCCTAATAAATTCGTAGCAGCCAAAAGGCCATTCGTAGGGTCTCTCAACAATAGAACCTTATTGAGGTATAAATCAAAATGGGGACCCGCTTAGGTGCTAGTTGGGGACGTAAATAGAATGAATAGCTGCCTTTATTCTATATGGACAGGACTTGGTGTGAATAGAATACTTGTAATGATTTTTTTTTCTACTATCATTCATCCGCATAACATGTCCAAACTATCGAAGCATGCCCTTTTCAATCTTAGTCACTACATCTTCTTTCAAACCACAGACTTCCCTTATTACACTATCCTTTTATTCCCTTTTGTCCTTAAAATGTATATATAAAACACGTGAGTTCGAGGTGGCCATAGAATCACTACCTTCGCTATTGCGGAGATGGACACCTGAACCTCTGACTACCCCGCAAGGGTTAATAGTCGTGAACGAGTTTGTCTATTTATATATTTGTCTATTTAGTTGTTTGTTTATATATATATATATATATATATATATATAGTTATATATTTGTAAACATATAATGAACTTGTCAGGACCATAGTAACATACAATTAACCCATATCAAAACTCAACATATACTTAGAAATGGACTTAGTTTTTGATTAAAGTCCTAACATAACTTTAGTAATTAGTAGTTCATATACTAGCCTAGTAGCCTTTGCTAGTCTGGGACGTAGAAAACACTAACTAGCTGCCGTTCTACCATGGTTTATAGAAGGTGAAAATGTTTAAACTGAGAAAAATTGAGTATATGATCAAAAGTGGACATAAATTAAAATAAGACTGACATATGCCTAATAAGACATAAAACAGTCAGATAGACGCTATATTGAAAAAAGGTGACGTTAGGAGTACCTCTAACCACCGAGAGTGTATGAGAAGATGTATGAATGTCAATGATGCGAAAGTGGTATGTCAGGATCGGGACAAATGGGGATTTGTGATCTCTGCCTACCCCTCTACAGGGAATCAGGCGTGATGTTTATGTATGTATGGACATAAATTCTCGTATATTCAATTGCAGAGATGACTACCTCTGACTACCAAGCAAGTTCAAAAAGCCGTGAAGTGTATATACTAATGAACATTATTATTCAAGATTGTTTACCTTGTGGGGTAATCAGAGGTTGACTGGCCACAATCAAACGACCTACGGGTTAATTGTATGCCACTCTGTCATAAACCTTATCGCGTAAAATAACATATAGAGTGCTAGACAGTATCTTAATAATAATATTAGGACACTAATCCACCAATTGAACTAGCCTAGCATTCTATTTAAGACCTCCGTGGCGCGATCGGTTAACCACCTGAAGGTTAATCGTGAGGTCTCAAAGATTCCTGGTGGAGGTAGAGTTAAGAACTACGCTTTTCTTCTGTTTTTCAGTCTGGTCGTTGATTATATATGCTATAAATGTGTATCTATGTATAATAGGTATAAATTTCTTAATTTTACGTTAACTAGTACCCTTACCACAAGTCTTAAATGTTCTAAGCAACGGAGAGATGAGGTCGTCACAATATATGTATCTATGCAACATACATAACGTGAGTGCATATTCCATTGATATGCAGCCATTATTCCTTAACAATGCACTTATGGTCCGATAGTCTCAAATAGCCTTAATCTTCGTACAATAGTCCAGAACGGCAGACAATAGACTATAAGACTATTACAATGGGTAAGACTATGAAAGGCTTAGTTTATACCGGATGAGGAAATTCAATTAAGATAAAACAGCGACATCTTTTGTTGGTTAATTGGAAACTTTGGCTTATTAAGGAAATTGATTGAACGATGCAAGTTAAGGAAGTTTAATATTGGTGTTTTCTTTGTGAAGTGGGGACTTAAAATTGTAATTACCTGTTTTATTTCTAACTTATTGAAAGTTGTGTTTAGGGAACTGATGTTTTTCTTAGATTCTTTTATATTTATTTATATAAATACACTTATTTTGTGGCGAAGGAAAATCTGTCGTTAAGTAAGAAGTAGTTGGCAAAATTAAATCGTATTTTGTTATATTTAGTTATGTTTCCATTCTTATTATATAAGGCTTATCTATAGGATAATTTAAATAAAGAAGTACATACATACATACAAACGAGTGTGTATGAGAAGGTGTATGAGTGTCAATAAAGCGAAAGTAGTTTGTCAGAATTGTGAAAGAAAAAAGGGTGTGATGTGTATGTATGATAGAAAATATTAGTAACAAGGTACATTCAATTAACTCCTAGGCTGTTTTATAAGATAAGAAAGAACGGCAGCTAGTTAGCATTCTTTTTACGTCCCAATTTATCACAGAAAATCATTAAATTCTATTCCAAATCACAGCATCTTTTGACCCATCTAATTACTCAAATCAAAGCGTAATCGCTACAATTTCAACTGAAATTCCTTCGAAACCTTATCTAATGAAATTTGCGAATTCAAGTCACGACTTCCGGTGGTTATCAAAGCCTCCGCCAAACGGATTAAGTCCGACTACGAGAATTCGTAGTATGAATTTTCACTCCTAATGTTGATTAGGAACCTTCGTTAATTTGAGGCTTCGCAAGACTTAATCAAATCGTATAAGCCTTTCCTATCTTCTCTTTACATGCGTGCTCACGTATTGTAATCTCTTTCGGGATGGACAGAATATCGATAGCATATTATTCACTCGGTATATTTTTGTTTAAATACATACATACAGATCACGCCTGATTCCCTGTAGAGGGGTAGGCAAAGATCACGGATCCCCATCTGTCACTATCCTGACAATCCACTTTCGCTTCATTTACACTCATACGCCTCCTCATACACACTCGGCTGTTAAAGGTACTCCTAACGTCACCCTCTTTCAATATAGCGTCTATCTGACTGTCATATGTCTTATTGGGCTGGCCTTAGTAACCACCTTTCCACTTCACTCACATGTATTACTTTTGTTAATCTACTATCATTCATCTGCATAATATGTCCAAACCATCGAAGCATGCCCTTTTCAGTCATATTCAATTATGTTTATACATATATATATAATAATTCTTTATATAATAAAAAGAATGCCTTGGCCAGAATGGGCATTCAAGCCTCTGACTACCCCGCCATAATAAAAAAGGGCGTGTGTATACACAAGTCATGAAGCGTATGTTTTATGTTTAATAAAAAGAATGCTAACTAGCTGCCGTTCTTCTTGCCGGCATGTCGTAGAAGGCGACTAAGGGACTAAGAGTTAAAGCAAACTATTTGGCGATAGGATAGGTACCTGTTATCAATATTCCATATGACATCACAACCCCAATATTCATGCTAAAAGTGACCTAGGAGATATTACCAATCTCCAAGGTTCTGTCCACCCCGAAAGGGATTAAAGGACGTAATTATAGATCCATGTAACAGTCTTTTGCATAAGCTTGTAGCGTTGTAATGAAAAGTTGCGGTTTGCTTACAAATTGCATTTTATGTAATTAGCTACTAGTACTTCGCTGTTTTATGTTAATCTGGCACTAATGCAAAATGTTATCAGCTGGTCTATAACCTTTCCAGAATATAGATATACATTCACGTCCTTTAAATTATTTGGAGTGAACAGAACATCGGAAACATAATAATTTCTGCAAGTTACTTTTTTATAGTTTTAAGAGATTCGCGATTTATACTCATGATTAATATTTAACGGGACTTATCGCGTAAGTTTTTATGTCATAAAATTACCTTTATTAAGCCGACGTTTCAGTTACTTCTTTGAATTTCTATGTACATTTTCGTAATAAAAGACACATTTACGAAAAGCATCGAATTATACGGTGAGCGAAAACACTGTGAGGAAACCTACCTGATTGCTAGTAAATGGTGACACGGCTTACCACCTGTCACATTGAGTACTGTCTATCTGGTCAACACGTGGGTTCGAGGTGGCTATGGAATTACTACTTTCTCAATTACGGAGATGGAAACCTGAACCTCTGATCACACCGCAAGGGTTAATGGTTGTGAATGCGTTTGTTGTTTTTTCCTTTTTAGCCTGAATATTGGGGAAGTGATATCATATGTAACATTGGTGACAGGCTGCTAGCCAATCCATTTAAACTCATTGTTACATTTACTTTCTTTCAACGTCAATATTATGTTGTAATTAATTGTTGTTCTTACACGCTATTTAAAGATAACTAAGGGATAAAAAAACCCGCTGGTGTAAAGCTTTTCTCGAGTGGAGGCCGCGTCTCCACAAACGTAGTGTAGGACGCCCCCCTGCCAGATGGACTGATGACCTGAAAAAGGTCGCTGGTAGTGGTTGGCTGAGGGCCACGAGTGATCGTGTTTTGAGTACCCTTGGGGAGGCCTACGTCCAGCAGTGGACTAGTACAGGCTGACTGATTAAAGGGATAAGGGGTGATTGAAATCCACTGGGCGATGGTCTAGCAACCTACCTATGTTACATCCATCACAAACCAAAGACATCTAATGTTTCTGCAGTTCTGTTCACCCCGTGAGGTATTAAAAGATGCGAATGTATACAAATGAGTATATTCAGTCATATTTATAATAAAAAAGGAAAAGGGTGACAGTAGAAGCAAACCCCAAGTGTGTATGAGGAGGTGTATGAGTGTCAATGAAGCGAAAGTGGTTTGTCAGGATCGAGACAAATGGGGATCCGTGATCTCTGCCTACTCGTCTACAGAGACGTGGACGTGATCTGCATGTATGTTTAAAAAAGATATTTTAAAAATAAGTCTCCAATACAAAGTATGTAACAGAAAATATATTCGCAAAATATCGATAGTAGAGAAAAGTTTACCTTATTAAATATTTATTCCGAAGGCAACCCTCTTGGGTATTTTCCGGATAAACATGCAAGGCTTTTCAGGAAAATAAAGGTTGTTTAACCAGGGAATGTTATACATGATATCTAGTTTAGTATTCATAGTGTCATAAATAATACCAGTATTTGAACGTTAGATGGCACTAGACATTTAATAATGAATATTATGTGTACCTAATAATATACTAGGACACTATTACGCCAATTGAACTAGCCCCTTGGTAAGTTCAATTAATACTTGTATTAAGGGTACTTCAACATATATTTAAACAACATATACTTATTGTAGATGGATAAATGCATATATGGCATATATAGTCAACGACCAGACTGGAAAGCAGAAAGGCGTAGTTCTAAACTCAGCCTCCACCGGGAATCGAACCCGGGACCTCGTTAGCGTTCAGTTACTTAACCAATCTCGCGTCTCGGCAAACGCAGTGTAGGACGCCCCCCTGCTAGATGGACCGATGACCTGAAAAAGGTCGCTGGTAGTGGTTGGCTGAGGGCCACGAATAATCGTGTTTTGTGGCGTACCCTTGGGGAGGCCTACGTCCAGCAGTGGACTAGTATAGGCTGATTGATTGACTTAACCAATCGCGCCACGGAGATCGAAAATAGAATGCTAGGCTAGTTCAATTGGTGGATTAGTGTCCAAATATTATTGTTAAAGTACAGACTAACACCCTATATGTTATTTTACGCGATAAGGTTTATGACAGAGTGGCATACAATTAACCCGTATCAAATTTTGACACACAGATATATTTCAAATGCACTGTTAATGTTGATTAAGGTTTCATAGAACCAAACTTTAATTATAACATTACATACAAAGATAGTATTTAACGTTAACCACCTGAACGCTTATCGTGAGGTCCCGGGTTCGATTTCCTGAAGGCCGAGTTAAGAACTACGCGTTTCTTCTGCTTTTCAGTCTGGTCGTAGATTACATATGCTATATATGTATTTATCTACATTAAATATGTATATATTTCTTAAATATATGTTGACTAGTACCCTTAAGTCATAAATGAACGTATCAAAGAGCTAGTTCAATTGATGTAATAATGTCCAAATATTATTATTATAAACAATTTTCCATATGACATCGCAACCCAATATTATGTTAATAAGTTACCAAGCAGATGATTGCATGTCTCCAAGGTTCTATTCACCCCGAAAGGGAATAAGGACGTGATTGTATATGTATGCCATACATACTACTTCACTGTTTACTAATCCATCACCCAATATACCATTTCAATTCCTCCAACAAAAAACGAAAAGAACGGCAGCTAATTAGCATTCCATTTTCGTTCGACTCCAACAAGAGTAATAAAGCAAATCTATTTACAATTTACAAAGCCTTAAAACCTTTCCTCCAGCCAGTCTTTGTTGGGAAAACCGTAAAAGCCTTAGGGAAGGTAATTATAGAGCCTTTTTACCGGACAAAGGGTAATGAGGCGCTGTAACATTCACTAAACTAATTGAGTGTTTGAAATGTTTCTTTTTCAATATCGTTAATGTTTTATTTACAAAAATGTAGCTTAGGTCAAATACCGAGACAGCACCTTTTCACTGCATCAAAAGCCTACTCCTTATATGTATTGTTGTGTCAAAGTTTGTATATAATAATAATAAAGCTTTTATTTACAGCCACAAAAACATACTCAATACAAATATTTTACAAATTAAACTTATAAACTAGGGGGTATAGCTTGTGCATGTTATTGTCGCACCAAAAAGGTTCTAACTCAGCTGGGTATGTTACGTTTGTGTATATAATAGTGTGATGTCAAAATGTAACTATGTAAGCAGTGAATAAATGTTTTTCTTTCTTTCTTATATATATATTTATTTATTTACGTCATCTTTTATAATATAGCTGAATAGGTTGAAAACAAAACATACGCTTCACGACTTGTGTGTTTTTTATTGTATGTAGTCAGAGGCTTGAATGCCCTTCTTCGAAATTTCGAAGGCATGTTAGGTATGGGTCACTCGAAGCCCGTGTTTAACTAGATAGACTGCACCCAACGGGATAGGTAGTGAACCGTATCGCCGTATATAGGCCCTAGTCACAAGCGGGAAAAATGTAATAATATATACATATTTAAATATACATTTAAGTCTATTAATCTCTTTCTGGTTGACAGAACCACGGACACGCGATAATATTTCGTAGATCATTGTTAGCATGAAAATGGGGCTGTGATGTCATATGGAACATTGGTGACAGGTTGCTAGCCCATTGCCCAATTGTATGTAGAGAGTTTAATTAAAAAATTGCATTAAACATAAAAATGTACCAAAGACTCTTTTTTTTAAGTTTTGAATATTACCTGTTACAAAATATATGCTAATATGTATGTATGTTAGTCATTAATGTAGTTATCGAACCTCTGACTATTCTCAATGTATTAAGACATATAACTTATGGCATATTACATATAGATAGAGACATATTACTACACAAAATTATGTTAACCTTTGACTGTCATTAATATATGTTAAGACACATAACCTTCACAAAATGAAGTTGTTTGAACATTGATTTTCATTACGAAACAATAAGTAAGAGCTGTTTCTAATTTATTTCGCTTCTCTTAATGAAATTTTATCGCAATATTAATTACCATCTGACATGAAATATTTACGACGTTAATAAGAACCGAGACTAAGCTAGTCTGGGACGTAAAAAGGATGCTAACTAGCTGCCATTCTTCTCGGCATGTCCATAGTTGTAAAACGTAATCGATATAATGGTATGTTGAGGTTTAATTTATCGAAAGAAACATACATACAAGAACAAAAATGTATTTTTAAATATTTGAGATACTACAAAAAACAAGCAAACGCGTTCACGACCATGAACCCTTGCGGGGTAGTTAGAGGCCACCTCGAACCCACGTGTTGACGAGATAGTCAGTACTTAATGTGACAGGTTGTAAGCCATGTCAGCATTTACAAGCACTGACTATTGAACAGGTAAGTTTCCTCACGATTTTTTCCCTAACGTATTCGGTGCATTTCGTAAATGTACTTTTATTGCGAACATGTACATAAAACCTAATTTCCATTGCTACATGCACCGGGCTTTGAACCCTGTACCCATTGATACAGAATCAAGCCTTTACACATTAAGTATTCATAGGTAAATGGAAGCACGTATAAAGTGTCACTGTCATGAAATAAGTAGGTTTCCTCACGATGTTTTCCCTCACTGTATAAATTTACATATAATTATTCTCACGTATTAAGATGACGCCTATTCTAAGGAATGGGTAATATTTACGGTGTACGGTGTAATTGAATACCTCCTGTCACGTAAAATATATACTTTTGACGTGATATTCGATTCAATGACATTAATTGCCATTTTGGAAATTCGACGGGGCTCAGTTGTTTGGGGCTTGGCTCTGTATCAGTGGGTACAAATCCCGCTTGAGCATGTACCAATGGAAATGAAGTTTAAAGAATTTCTATGTACATTTTCGTAACAAAAACACATTTACGAAATGCATCGAATTGTACGGTGAGTGAAAACATCGTGAGGAAACCTACTTGTTCGTCGAACAGCTAATAGTTAGTGCTTGTAAATGGTGACATGGCTGGCCTGTCACATTGAGTACTGACTATCTTGTCAACACGTGGGTTCTAGGTGTCCCTAGAATAATTACCTTCGCAATTGCGGAGATGAAAACCTGAACCTCTGACTACACCGCAAGGGTTAATGGTCGTGAATGCGTTGGACTTTTGTCTAATTGCCATATCTAAAAATACTTTTGGATAATCAAAATAATTGCGGTCACTGAGAAGCATGTTTGGAGTGACGTTGAATGACACATTTTAAAAATAGTATGACAAGGGAAGGTTGCGGTTTGAAAGAAAATGAAGTGATTAAGATTGAAAAGAGCATGCTTCATTTTGGACATTTTATGCTGATGAATTATAGATTGACAAAAGGAATATATATGAGTGAAGTGGAAGGGCGGTTACGTAGGGCCCGTCTCAATATGACACATGACAGCAGATAAATGACATATTGAAAAAGGTACATTATAAGTACCTTTGACCGTCGAGTGTGTATGAGAAGATGTATGAGTGTCAATGAAGCGAAAGTTGTTTGTCAGGATAGTGACACATGTTGTTTAGTCATCTCTACCTACCATCTACAGGGAGACAGGCGTTATGTGTATGTGTGTATTTAATATGAATATATATATTATTACTGATATGAGAATCGTTCGAATCCCGAGGAATAGGCAGGTTACCTAAAACGTAAATTAAAAAACACATTCTAAACATTGAAATTTAATTCATCGACATGTATTAATATACATACATGCCTGAACCGGGTTTCAAACCTTGGCCCTCTAATGAGAAATCAGTCTTGCCCACTAGGCTACAGCCGCTCTATCATTATCAATCATTTACTTTTAACCTTTTATCAATCAATCAATCAGCCTATACTAGTCCACTGCTGGACGTAGGCCTCCCCAAGGGTACGCCACATAACATGATCATTCGTGACCTTCAGCCAACCACTACCAGCGACCTATGTCAATAATAATGGTAACCAAATCATGTCTGCGAGGTTCTCTCTACCTCAAAAAGAAAATAACAAGTATACTATTATGTATATATACATATCCAGCCACTACTAGCGACCTTCTTGAGGTCATCGGTCCACCTATCAGGGGGGGCGTCCTACACTACGTTTGCTGAGACGCGGCCTCCACTCAAGAACCGCTTTACTCCAGCGGCCGTCGGTCCTACGACAGACGCCAGACTGCCACTTCAGTTTACAAGAGCGATAGACTATGTCTGTCATACGAGTATAATATCTACGTTTAACCTTTTATGATAATCCACAAAGAAAGACAGTTATTAAACATTCCATTTGACTTGACGACCTCCGTGGCGCGATCGGTTAGACACCTGAACGCTAATCGTGAGGTCCCGGGTTCGATTCCTGGTGGAGGAAGAGTTAAGAACTACGCTTTTCTACTGCTTTCCAGTCTGGTCGTTTATTATATATCATATATATGTATTTATCAATATATAATATGTATACATTTCTTAAATATACGTTGTCTAGTACCCTTAACACAAGTCTTAAATGTACTCACCAAGGGGCTGTTATAATGTCCAAATATTATTATTATCATTTACATCCAAATCTTTCACGAAAACGTTAAGATGTTACAAAATTGTTACTAAGAACTAAACTCTAATCTTGGGTACCATTCACAGTTGTTAAATGTGATTTATGTGTCCCTTAGCCATTTCAATGCGACTATAAAACCGACTCAAAGGGTTCGCATACGCTTAATTATATGCCTTTCGTAGTTTATTACTTATAAGGTCGTAAATTAGAGATAAGAAACATCTAGATTTCGAGCTATTTTAAGAATAATAATAAAAAGCGTTTATTTAGAGCCACAAAAACATACACAATACAAAACGTTTACAATAAAAAACTGACAATACAGCAGGTATAACTTGTGCATGTTATTGTCGCAGCAAAAGGTTTTTTTTTCTGTATTTAAGCCATTCACCACTAAGGTTATGTCGGCTCAAGTACAAAAACTGATGCCACGGCGTTTGCACTTGTTATTCAGTCGCCATAGTTACACCAACGCCGCCAGCCGCTACAACCGAAGAAAAACGAAGTCGAAGCTGCAATTCTGCTCTTCCCTGTTCATCGGTTCGTTCCAATCGAGGATCCAAATATAATTCCAAAGCGAACATAACTAGCCAGTTTGCCATCACGATTGACTAAATATTCAGCCCAAAATAATTATTTGTATTTTCAACTTTCACTGAGCTGCTGACTTTGTTGACGAACCATAGACGACTGACGTACTTATTGACATCAGAGAATCGAGTACTAATCACTATTATAGCATAACTTTTAATATCATATATACTTCAATTCAAATATAGTTCGCTTGGTGTAACAGTGTCGCAAATTTTATAATTATTTTATCCCCGTTTATAACTCTATGTACATTTTCGTAATAAAAACACAATTACGAAATGCATCGAATTGTACGGTGAGGGAAAACATCGTGAGGAAACCTACCTGTTCGTCAAACAGGTAATAGTTAGTGCTTGTAAATGGCGACATGGCTTACCACCTGTCTCATTGAGTACTGACTATCGGGTAAACACGTGGGTGCGAGGTGTCCATAGAATTACTACCTTCGCAATTGCGGAGATGGAAACCTGAATCTCTGACTACCCCGCAACGGTTAATAATCGTGAATGCGTTTGTCTTTGTTTGTCTTATAACTCTATATGTAAAACTATGCTATTCACTATCATAAGGCAAATTTTTCCTTCTCAATATAATATTTTAATACAACTCCAAGGCAACTTAGAGTTTCGGAACTGTGGATTTCCCTAAGGAACTTCGGAAAGTCTTGGTAGAAACTTAGTAATAACTAGATGATATTATGTTTGCAGACCTCTGTACGTCCATAAGGGAATTAAGAGACACACGATATGTGGCGAACTAGAACGTGGTAGATAGGATGTACAAACAAACTTACACATCACGCTTGATTCACTGTAGAGGGATAGGCAGAGATCACGGATACCCTTTTGTCCCGATCCTGACAGACCACTTTCGCTTCATTGACACTCATGCATCTTCTCACACACATTCGGCGGTTATAGGTACTCCTAACGTAAACGGTATAATAAAGGTAACTTTATTATATAAAAACTTACGCGATAAGTCCCGTTAGTTATTAATCATGAATAATTGGATCGTGATGTCGTATGGAAAACTGTTGACTAGTTACTAGCTCAACGTCCAATAGATTTTATATACCTTTACTCGACATGTTGGGAAGACCGGCAGCTAGTTAGCATTCGTTTTACTTACCAGACTAGCACGGGACTTAATTATATATACTATAATTGTGTATTTATCTTTCTATAAATAAGTATATATTTCTTAAATATACGTTAACTAGTACCCTTAACACAACTCTTAAATGTACTTACCAAGGGGCTAGTTCAATTGGTGTAATAGTGTCCGAAATATTATTATTATACTCCATAGATTTTCAGTGTACTTAAAACGTTTTTCTCAGTTACCTTACGACATGCCGGGAAGAACGGCAGCTAGTTAGCTTTCTTTTTACGTCCCAGCTAGCACATGACTATAGTCAACGCTCGTATGATGATATTCATATACCCCAAACACTGAAGGGTTATTAGAGGTATCTGCAAAATTCAGGGAATGCGAATACCGAGACTATCGGCAATTCTGTAGAATTATCGATTGATATGCCTTCGCATTATGTAGCTTAGGAGGTAATATTCCACTAATAAAGTTCTATTTAAACGAACATCAAACATATGAGATTCATACCATAAATACTGAATTTTACACCATGATTGACGACCTCCGTGGCGCGATTGGTTAACCACCTGAACGCTAATCGTGAGGTGTCGGGTTCGGTTCCCGGTGGAGGCAGAGTTAAGAACTACGCTTTTCTTCTGCTTTTCAGTCTGGTTGTTGATTATATATGTATATATCTATGTGTAATAAGTATATATTTATTAAATAAACGTTGATTAGTACCTTTTACACTAGTCTTAAATGTGCTTAGCAAGGGTAGAAAACGCAACGCAATATTATATTATATTACTAGTGGCCCGCTCCGGCTTCGCACGGGTATAAAATATATAGCCTATTCCACTACTTAATGGATGTTATTATACGTACAAACCTTCCTCTTGAATTACTCTATCAATTGAAACAAACTGCATTAAAATTCGTTGCGTATTTTTAAAGATTTAAGCATACAAAGGGACATAGGGACAAAGAAAGCGACTTTGTTTTATACTATGTAGTGATAATTGTTAAAATATTATTATACCAACCAAAACTAAACCTTTTTTGGACACATATTCATATCTCTATCTATATTTATCGTGTACCTTTCAGTATTTATGTTTATATTGGTATTTTTCTTAACAATAAGGGTATTAAACGATCACTCTTAATATTTTGCTTCTATTCGAGTTGTATTTAGTCTTAGTGGCATATAAATAATTCACTTCACGAATAAATATCGGCATTTTAATAAAACAAATAATATTTTTTATAATGAGAAACAACATTACCTATATTACATTGTATTACATATACCATTTATAACATAGTATCTTTATCTACCCTATAACAGATCAAAGTCATGTTTTCCTTATTTGTTTGAATCTTTAATAAACTTCCCTGATTATATTTTGTTCGCGACTTTGTATTGACTACGTGCTACGAATGGCGACTCAACCCAATTATAAACTACGAAATTACCTATTTGGGGAAACGCATCACGACTCTTTTTCTTTATGAAGTTGTCAGTGAGATGAGAGAAAAAAGTTTGTTGGTTGAAGGACTTTTTTTATTTATTTACTTAATGTCGCATACTTAAACATTCATGACAGAATCAAACTTGGATAAGAATTTTAATATGAAAATAACATTATAGAAAATTAATAGATTGACATATAAAATAAACACAAACATACATCAAGCCCGTTCTCCTGTAGGTGTAGACAGAGATCACGAAACCTCATCTTTCTCGATTCTAAAAAAGCACTTTCACTGCATTGTCATTCATACACCTATTCATTCAAACACTCTGGTACAACTTTAATATATTAATTAATGAATGAAATGAAATGCTTTTTATTCAACATAAGGATCATAGAATCACTTCAATCAATCAATCAGCCTGTATTAGTCCACTGCTGGACGTAGGCCATAATAGAATCACTTATTGAAAGTGAAGGAAAAACATTTTCATATGAAAAAATGTCATTAAAAATTAGTTAATCTTAAAAACTTCTAAAGTAAATCTAATTAAACTATTGTCATAATCTACATAAAAATACAAAATATTCCTTACTGAAAAAATCATTGACAAGGAATGGATGTATAAGGAGGTGTATGAAAATGGAGTAATAGATTCCATATACCTTTAGACCCTTAGTCGCCTCATACGACGTGCCGGGAAGAACGGCAGCTAGTTATCATTCTTTTACGTCAGCACAGCTCTTTTTTCCAACATTAAGAAATTAAGTGCAACCGAATTGAACGTTTAGTTGAATTCAAAGGCTTTTCAAAAGCTGCATGTGACAGCTTCAGTCGCTACCGGGACAATAGGATTAAGCACATGAGCAGAAGGCTATATTAGTATACTATGCCTCTAGCTAAGTAAAAATCGCTAATGGACAAAAACAAACGCGTTCACGATCATTAGCCCTTGCGGGGTAGTCAAAGGTACAGGTGTCCATCTCTGCAATTGCGAAGGTAGTAATTCTATGGCCACCTCGAACCCACGTGTAGACCATAGTCAGTACTCAATGTGAAAGGTGGCTAGCCGAGTCATCATTTACAAGCACTAACTATTACCTGTTTGACGAACAGGTAGGTTTCCTCACGACGTTTTTCCTCACCTTAGTATACGGTGTATTTCGAAAATGTGCATAGAAATTCATTAAACTTCATTTCCAGTGGTACACGCTCAAGCGGGATTTGAACCCTGTACCCACTGATACAGAGTCAAGCCCCAAACAACTGAGCTACTCCAAATTAATGAATGTAGGGAAGGAATTTCATTACAATCACAGAATCTATCCTATGATCTATACATAGCTAACTTTCTGCTTTAGTAAAACAAATTGTATGCACGTTGGAAACAGTTAAATAATGCAATCTTTATGCATGCTTACTCGTTTAATTCTGTTCATATATTTTATGCTAGTTTGTGAATTTTGTGACTTAATCATCTGCTTTTTTGTTCGTGTAAAAAAATATGTTGTTCTTTCATTTTTTTGAATATATTTTGTTATTATACGAGGTTTCATGCTAGGTACAACATAAAAAGAATGCTAACTAGCTACCGTTCTTCCCATCATGATGAATGAGGTGCCTAAGGCCTTTGTAGTTGATTGGATTTATTGGAGGATGGGTTAAAAATCTGTCACCAATACACCATATAATTTCACAATTCCAATATTCATGCTAAAAGTGTCTGAAGACTTATTATCGTTCTCAGAAGTTCTGGCCACCCCGAAAGGGATTAAAGGACGTGAATGTATATGTTATATGTGTATGTATGTATGTATTGTGTGAGTGGGTGTGAACTGTACATGTAAGTTCATTGCACGCTCTTACATTTTCATGCATTTAAATGAGGGTTTTCGTAGTCTGAAGAACTTTCATTCTATACTACGGGTGCTCTGTACTACGAAATTGGAACCCGATGCATATATGGATGTATATATGTCTATATGTATGTACATTTACGTGTATTAGCCTGAAGAGTGGATTGAAATGGGAAAATCAAACGTTTAGATATGGTTAGAATATTGTTTGGGATAGTAAAATGAATGAAAACAAGAAAGATAAATTCGTGATATATACACACACTCTACGTTCAATATCTTCCTCACACTTTCCGTCACTAGTAAATAGTGTTCCCAAATACAAAATATCTTTTAGGTCACTTTTTAGTATGAATATTGGTGTTGCAATGTCATAATGGAACATTGGTAGTAGTTTGCTAGCACAACGTCCAATAAATACTATTTACCTTTAGATCCTTAGTCACCTCCTACGATATGCCGGGAAGAACGGCAGATAGTTCGCATTCTTTGTACATCTCAGAATAGCATATCATACACATATATAAGGATACATATAGTCTAGTTTATAAATGAAAGGAGGGTTACAAAAGGAATCTATAAAGCCAAAGTGGAAGGTAGAGTTGAACGGAGTAAGCGTAGAACTGATGCACATAAAATTGGAGACTTCTCAAGGTGTAGAACAGAAGAGCATGTATGAGAAGGTTAATGGGTGTGAGTGAAGCAAGAGAGATTGGTATAGTACCTTATATGTACATATAAGATTACCAAGACTAATGTTTACGGGGTCGATAGAGATACGAATCTATAAGTGTTTATCGATAGTCTCTGAAATAAAAAAAATATTAAATAGGGTGACCTAAGAGTACCTACAACCGCCGAGTGTGTATGAGAAGATTTATGAATGTCAATCTAGCGAAAGTGGTGTGTCAGGATCGGGACAGATGGAGATCCGTGATCTTTGCCTACCCCTCTACAGGGAATCAGGCGTGATGTGTATGTAAATCAATGAAACAAAAGTTGTTTATCTCAGACCAGATAGGGATACGTTATCTCTTCCTACCCCTCTACAGTGTGTATGTATGTATGTATAAAGTAAAATCACCCATCACACACGCGCTTCTATTCACGTTGTAAATGTCCCTATAATACCTCCCAATACAGTCCAAACCGCATTGAAAGGTCAAATAGACCTCCTTCCAAATATCGGTTACCCTAATTTGCGAACACGAGAGGCAGTTAACTAATGACAGAGCAGGGAGGCGTGTAATTGGCGAAATGGCTGTTTTGGTGACCGCAATTCGATAGAGTATACTATATTGGGTTGGGTGTAACTTGATTAGTTAGTATGTATGTACAGTCAACGCTTAAAGTGCAGTCCCAGTAACTTTTTATAAGGTTAAGTTTATCTACATATACAGATCAAATTCTTCTCAATACGGGTGTACGTAGCGTGAAGAACAGAAGAGCATGTTTGAGAAGGTAAATGGGTGTGAGTGAAGCAACATAGATTTTGTCACCCATTCCAGGTGGCGATCGATAGTTTGTGCCTATCCCCTTAGGTACGTAGAGGCGTGAATATATGTATGTATGTATGGTAAATGTATGTAGTATGTACAACGTTATTCCAAACAATTACTTACTAAACTCAACTTCAACTCTCGCCTTGTAAACAAACACATTTGTGCTTCATTTACTTTACTTAATTAAAATCCAACATACTACCAGTATTATATGTAATATTTGTCCTGTGCTAGTCTGGGGTATATAAAAGCTATCTAGCTGCGTTCTTCCTGCCATGTCGTAAGAGGCGACTAAGGGACTATGGGTAAATAGAATCTATTGGGCCATGGGCTAACAACCAGTCACCAATATTCCATATGACATCACATGTCTCTGAGGTTCTGTTCACCCCGAAAGGTAATCACATTCACATCACGCCTGATACCCTGTAGAGGGGTAGCCAGAGATCACGGATCCCCAATTGTCCCGATCCTAACAGACCACTTTCGCTTCATTGACACATATACATCTTCTCATACACACTCGGCGGTTATAGTTACTCCTACTTTCACCCTTTTTCAATATAGAGTCTATCTGACTATCATATGTCTTATTGGGCCGGCCCATACGTAACCGCCCTTCCACTTCACTCATATACATATGTTCCTTTTATCAATCTACTATCATTTATCCACATAACATGCCCAAACCATCGAAGCATGCCCTTTTCAATCTAATGCACTACATCTTCTTTCATACCGCAACGTTCCCTTATCACACTACTTTATTATTGAATGTATTTAATATATGTGTAATATGCAAGCTTATACCATTTTCTTTACATCCCAATTTTACGCTAGGAAATGTAACCTAAAAAAGTTAGGTATCATTATTAAGGACATAAAACCTAGCATTTGTAAGAAACTAGGGCCATTGAATGGATAAATTCCAACCTAACTACCTCTGAGACAAGTATAGTTGCGAAAAAAGACATTTTGAGCCTAATAAAACGCTGTTAGGGTTATGTTAGGGTTCCTAAGTACTAAGTATTTACATTTAGGAATTTCCAAGTGGCTAAAACTCATACATACATATTAATGTCGTTATGAGCCCAGTTTTTCTGTTTAGGTAAGTGAGGAGATGTTAATTATGTGTTTTAGGTTATTATTGTTATTTCCCCTTAAATACATATGTACACATCATGCTGATTTACGTAGGGGCTGGGCCAATAAGACATATGACAGTCAGATAGACGCCATATTAAAAGCAGGTGACTTAAGAAGTACCTATGTATAATCGCTGAGTGTATATGAGATATTGTACGAGTGTTAATAAAACGAAAGTGGTTTGTCAGGTTCGGGACGTATGGGGGTCCGTGATCTCTGCCTACCACTCTACAGGGAATGATGCGTATGTATGTGCAGTACTCATTTAATCTCGAGTTCACTCACACATAATAAACAAAGTTAAGTTATATGGGACCGGGATCGATATAATTCTGGTACTGTGGATTATCTACAGCAACATCGTATATTCCTTTTTGGTATCACAGTAATAGCGTCTCTCTGACTTAAAGAGTATGTATTAAATACATACATAAAAATTTTGATTTATTTTTTTGTTTTGGTCTGAGGTGTCTCTGACAAAAAGACACACGTGTTTACGACCCTTACACGTGTTCTCAACCATTAATTCTTGCGGGGTAGTTAGAGGTTCAAGTGTCCATCGCCGCAATTGCGAAAGTAGTAATTCTATGGCCTCCTCAAACCCACGTGTTGACCCGATGCTCAGTACTCAATGTGACAAGTGGTAAACCAAGGCGCCATTTACAAGCACTAACTATTACCTGTTCAGAGAATTAAAATGCATTTACGAAATGCATCGAAGATTACAGTGAGGGAAAACATCGTGAGGAAACCTACCTGTTTCTTAGTTAGTGCTTGTAAATGGCAACATAGCTTACCACCTATCAGATTGATTACTGACTTGGCCAACACGTGGGTTCGAGGTGGCCATAGAATTACTACCTTCGCAACTCAGTACTCAATGAGTCCAATAAATGTTTTCTTTCTTTATAAAAACCCTACTCTGAACCAACTATGCAAAAAATTTCTATCTTCTAACGAAGCGCAGAAAATCCTGGTTGACTGAGCGACCCCTATTTGTCTCCTAAGCATCCTTGGAGGCAGTTAATCATCATTGCGAGGGAGAAATCCACACCTTTATCACACGGTGCATACATTATTCTGAAGAGAATTTTCTAGGAAAGTGGGACGGTAGTAAATTGCTATTAGATACAGTCTGGGACGTAAAAAGAATGCTAACTAGCTGCCGTTCTTTCTGGCATGCTGTAGGAGGCGACTTAGAGACTGAATGTAAATGGGATCAATTGGGCGATGGGCTAGCAATCTGTCACCAATCATTCACCATAAAATTTCACTACTCCAATCTTACTTAGACGACCTCCGTGTCGCGATCGGTTAGCCGCCGGAACGCTAATCGTGAGGTCTCGGGTTCGATTCCCGGTGAAGGCAGAGTTAAGAACTACGCTTTTCTACTGCTTTCCAGTCTGGTCGTTGATTATATATGCTATATATCTATTTATCTATATATAATATGTATATATTTCTTAAATATACGTTGACTTTACACAAGTCCCCATCACAAGACCTTAACACAAGTCTTAAATGAACTAACCAAGGGGTTAGTTCAATTGGTGTAATAATGTCCAAACATTATTATTTTTACTAAAAAGTGATTTAAGAATAATTATCGTGTCTCGGAGGTTTTGTCCACCTCGAAAGGGATTAAAGGACTTAAATTTAGGTATTAGCGAGACAGAGTGTAAGATTGATATAGATAATCAAAGAGTTGAACTAGTGAATGATTCTGTGTCGTAGGAGGCGACTAAGGGACTAGGGGTAAATGGGATCAATTGATGGGTAAGCAACCAATGTTCCATATGACATTATAGATATACACATCAAGCCTGATTCCCTGTAGAGGGGTAGGCAGAGATCACGGATCCCCATTTGTCCCGATCCTGACAGATCACTTTCGCTTCATTGACTCTCATACACAGTCGGCGATTATAGGTACTTCTAACGTCATCCTTTTTCAATATTTCATTATTTTTTTTAATATAAGACATCACTGCCCCAATATTTGCTTAAGTGACCTAGGAGATACTAAATGTCCGATGTTCTCTCCACCCCGAAAGGGAATAAAGAACACACACACACATATATATATATATATATTAGATAACAATCGCTTCACGACTTATGTATACACACTCCCTTTTTTATTATGGCGAGGTAGTCAGAGGCTTGAGTGCCCATCTCCGAAATTTCGAAGACATGTTAGGTTTGGGTCACTCGAAGCCCGCGTTTCACTAGTACCGTATCGCCGTATATAGGCACTGGCCTTACGATGTTTTACCCTCACCGTTAGCGACTGTAAATTATGTACGTAAATGAAATACACATATTTTACATATATATATATATATATATATATGCCAGAATTTACGTCCCAGCTAGCACGGGAATAAAGCAATAAAACTATGAGAGAAATAAAGTCATTACAGTTAAGAATGTCTTTGGAGAGGAGTATTGAGTAAACAAGTCTGTTTTTCTTCAAGTATCTTTGTTGTTTTGGTTCAACTGCGGACTGTAATAATAAGATGTTTATGTTTATTGTTTAAAATAGAATGGTTATATAAGGTAATTACCTACGTTAAAGCATTATTTACATGTAAACTATGAGTACATAATATGCTTGTTAATAAGGATAGAAACCTGATATGTTGGTAGTGAAAGTTGGCAAAAGAAGCATGCTAGGAGTGACATTGAATGATAGAATTAAAAAAAGTGTGATAAGGGAAGGTTGCGATTTGAAAGAAGATGTAGTGATTAAAATTGAAAAGGGCTAGCTTTGATGGCTTGGACATGTTATGCGGATGAACGATAGTAAATTGACAAAAGGAATATATGTGAGTGAAGTGGAAGAGCGGTTACGTAGGGGCCGGCCCACTAAGACATATGACAGTCAGATGGACGCAATATTGAAAAAGGGAAACGTTAGGTATACCTATAACCGCCGAGTGTGTACGAGAAAATGTATGAATGTCAATGAAGCGAAAGTGGTCTGTCAGGATCGATACAAACGGGGATCCATGATCTTTCTTCTACAGGGAATCAGGCGTGATGTGTATGTATGTATGTACTTAATATACTCGTAAACAAGAACATAAATAAATTTAGAAAAATGGAGAAAGTATAAAAATCTCCAAGGATACTTTTAAAGATGAATTGGGTTGATTTTATATGGAATTTTGGTGACAGGTTGCCAACCCATCACTCAGTCTATTCCATTCACCCCCAGTCCCTTAGTCGCTTACTCATACGACATGCCACAAAACTTTTCATACCAATCTTTTACATAAAATTCTAACTAGAAAAGTCTGCAATATTTTCTCACATTCTATCCCTACTTTTTATGCCTAAACCTAATAGGTTATTTAGAACCTTTTTCTAGGTTCAATAGGCCTTCAAAATGCCCTAATAAGGGACCTATTTAGGTTTCCTTTGTAAAATTACGATGTGCTTTTTCGGCCAAAAGTCTGGGGTAAATTCACTGAATCTTAACTAACACATATACATACATATACTATACATTCACGTACTTTAATCCTTTATACTATTTAATTAGCTATTTATGACTTTGGTATTAGATTGGTGAAGAACAGAAGAATATGTATGAGAAGGTTAATGGGTGTGAGTGAAGCAAAAGAGATTTGTCAGCATCGTTCCAGGTGGCGATCGATTGTGAAAATGAACATATAAAACAGAAATCTTTATTTTCATCGGTATATACTCCGTTTGAACCTTGTACCTACTGATACAGAGTCAAGCTACTACTGAGCTACTTCGAAAGTACATAAAAAACCTTGAGTCTCTTAAATTATCTCAACTAAGAACGGCAGCTAGTTAGCATTCATTTTACGTCCCATCCTAACACGGGACACATGATCACATGATATTAAACTGAACTCTGAAGCTTCTTTGTCAAGTTACTACTCTTTGTTAGTCTAGAATATTAGTATCTATTCTAGCTCAAATATAAAGAGTCTAGACTTCATAAAACTGCAGTGGGTAGTTAGAGAAGTAGGGGCATTAAATACAGATGCTAGTTGGATCGCTTAGTTAATTAGAATTTGTCTCTTTTTGTTTCTAGTTAGTATTATACATACGCTTCACGACTTGTGTATGCATTCCCTTTTTTATCGGTCCGTGGCGCGATTGGTTAACCGCCGTAACGCTAATAAAAAAACGCTAAATGAAGTGGTTCGATTCCCGGTGGAGGCAGAGTTAAAAACTACGCTTTTCTTCTGCTTTCCAGTCTGGTCGTTGATTTATATACACTATATATGTATTTATCTATATATAATATGTATATATTTCTTAATATACGTTGACTAGTACCCTTAACACAAGTCCTTAATGAACTTACCAAGGGGCTAGTTCAATTGGTGTAATAATGTCCAAATATTATTATTATTATATTGCTGACAGGTTGCTAACCTATCGCCCAATAGATACCCTTTCCCGTGCCGTCCCTTAGTACCGTGCTGGGAAGAACGGCAGCTAGTTAGCATTCCTCTCACGTCACAGACTAGCAAGGGACTCAAGATTGCGGTTTAATAAAAAGTGAGTTATTTAAATTTATTCCTGAGTTGACTTTTCATTTGCGTTCTAAAAAGTAATTTGTCGTAAAGGCGACCATTTTAATTGGTTCCTCAGTGACTGTTGCTTTACGACCTTTAACCTTTAGGGGTAGACTCTTGAACGCTAACTAGGTACCGGGTTCGATTCCTGGAAAGCTGAAGGTAAGATTCGCTATTTTCAGTCTGGTCGTTAATTATATTTACTCAATTTGTATTTAGATATCTTAAATAACTATACATTGATTGGGTATTACGGTGAGGAAAAACAACGCGAGGAAACCTACCTGTTTGTTGAACAGGTAATAGCCAGTGCTTGGAAATGGCGACATTCCTAACCACCTGTCACATTGAGTACTGACTATCTGGTCAACACGTGAGTTCGAGGTGACCATAGAATTACTACCTTCGCAATTGCGGAGATGGACACCTGAAACTCTGACTACCTCGCATGGGTTAATGATCGTGAACGCGTTTGTCTTTTTTGTCTATTCTTAGTACTTTTTTACTACTACTCGGTGGTTACAATTACTTCTTTCGACGGTATGTCAGTTAAATTTAATTATCATCCGTTGCTACGTTAATATATACATGCAAATTATTTAAAATCTCTAACAAATACTTTTATCACAACAACTTAGTTACGGGTTTGAATATATATCTTCATAATGACAGAGGTAGTAATTCTATAACCACGACCAACCCACGTGTTGACCAGAAAGTCAGTACTCAAAGTGACAGGTGGTAAGCCATGTCGCCAATTACAAACATAGTTTACATCTAAGTATATTTAAGTTTGTAAATATATTTATTTTTAATGTATTTGTTCAATAAATTTAAATGGAGTATTGTTTTTTATATAAACCATTTACCATATTACTTTTTCCGAGAGATAGGTAGGTTTCCTCACGATGTTTTCCCTCACCGTAGTAGGTGCATTTTGGAAATGTATTTTTTATACACAAAAAATGGATATAAAAAGATTACTAACCAGATATAAAGTATCTATGACAGGTAAATAAAAATATGGCTACGTAAACAAATAAGGAAAAATACAGCTTGGAAAAAACTGAGTTTTATATTCGTAACAGGAAAATCGTATACCCGTACTAGTTTACAAAGAGAAACGCGTTCACAACCCTTAACCCTGCGGGGTAGTCAGAGGTTCGGGTGTCCATCTCCGTAATTGCGAAAGTAGTAATTCTATGGCCTCCTCGAACCCACGTGTTGACCAGATAGTCAGTACTCAATGCCACAGGTGGTAAGCCATGTCGCCATTTACAAGCACTACCTGTTTTGGGAACAGGTAGATTTCCTCACGATGTTTTCCCTCACCGTAGTATTATTAGTATTTTGTTAGTTTACGTAAATAGAATATTAACTAGCTGCCGTTCTTCCTAATATAATATCATAATAGAATCATAATAGAAAGTGGTTAAGGGACTAGGGGTCAATGGAATCTATTGGACGATTGACTAGTAACCATTCTCTATAATTCCATGTCATAGATACATATATTCATGTCCCCAACGGGATAGGAAGAGACTATTTGGCCACCTGGAACGGGTGACAAATCTCTTGCTTCACTCACACCCATTAACCTTCTCATACATGCTTTTCTGTTCTTCACACTACACACCCACGTTGAGAATAATGTCTCCAATTTGATCTGTATAAGTCCTACGCGGCCTAACCCGTCCAACTCTACCTTCTACTTTGGCTTTGTCAATGCCTTCACAACGTTGATAGTAATTGTAGCGACCTCTAGAGCGCCACACTCAGAGTGAAACCTAAGTAAACCTAAGTCACAATTAATACTTGAACGAGAATAGACATAAATATATACAATCATCTAAAGTTAACCTTTGACTTTTATTAGCTAATTATAAGAACTACCCCATTACCTAAATAATACCAAAAGTGATAAAAGAGAATTCTTTATAGTTTTGTTAACTCAAATGTATGTTAACTTATATACATTCACGTCCTTTAATCCCTTTCGAGGTGGACAGAACCTTGGTGATATGATAACATAATAGCATTATAGCATATTGGAGTTGCGATGTCATATGAAACATTGATGACAGGTGGTGTAGTAACATGTATGTATTAAATTCTATCGACCCCTAGTCCCTTAGTCGCCTCCAACGACAAGCCAGGAAGAAAGGTAGCTAGTTAGCATTCTAATAATAATAATATTTGGACATTATTACACCAATT
Source organism: Leucoptera coffeella (assembly GCA_030578115.1). Taxonomy (NCBI): domain Eukaryota; kingdom Metazoa; phylum Arthropoda; class Insecta; order Lepidoptera; family Lyonetiidae; genus Leucoptera; species Leucoptera coffeella. The sequence continues at coordinate 52,585 of JAMBLF010000252.1, forward strand.
GAACTAGCCCCTTGGTAAGTACATTTAAGACTTGTGTTAAGGGTACTAGTCAACGTATATTTAAGAAATGTATACATATTATACATAGATAAATACATATTTAGCATATATAATCAACGACCAGACTGGAAAGCAGCAAAAAAGCGTAGCTCTTAACTCTGCCTCCACCGGGAATCTTTGGGACCTCACGATTAGCGTTCAGGTGTCTAACCGATCGCGCCACGGAGGTCGTCAAAATTCTATTTAAGTCCTAGACTCAGTAAGCAATAGGACTAGGACGCATAAATTCAACTCAAGCCGCGTTCTCATTTGCATGAACATTAAATACCCAGTCGGAATTTATCTGAGCCCGGATTCGGGTGAATTCATGTTAGTTTAACTAGTTAAGTCCTGTTCGGGTAAGGTACTAAATATGTTGTATATTATATACATTCACATCATATCGGAAAGAACCTAAGAGATATAATATCTCCTAGGTCACTTTTTAGCATTAATATTGGGGTTGTGATGTTACACGGGAAATTGGTGACAGGTTACTAGCCTAACGTCCAATAGATTCAAACTACCACTATTCTCCTGTTACGACATGTCGGGAAGAACGGTAGCTAGTTAGCATTCTTTTTACGTCCGAACACGGAACAAATCAATTTAATACATTTTTATTTCCTTAGACGCCTCCAAGATGCGTACTAGTTGCTTCGTTTGATATTGTTGGAATTGTATAAGGGACTTGGGTTGATGAGCTAGCAACTAGTATCCAATATTCTATATCGAAACCACTTAAATCCTATAAAACAAAAAACAACATAAACTATCATGAATCCAAAATCTCATTTACCTTAAAATGGATTGAATGAGTTATTTTTAATATCTATGTAAGTACAATTTCTAAAGTATACCTAATCTAAGAGACAATAAACATTGAATAATGTATGTGTCTAAATAATTATCTAAGGAATGTTAAGGAAAGCTGTGGTTCTGTCCACCCCGGCATAGATTACAAGCAGTGAACATATATAATACGTACATATAGTTAAGAATTATCTCATTCAATCTGCAACATCTAATACTGTGTGTGTATATCTATATTTACTAGCGAGCCGCTCCGACTTCGTACGGGTATACAATATATAGCCTACTACACTATTTAATGGATGTTATTATACATATAAACCTTCCTCTTGAATCACTCTATCTATTGAAAAAAAGCGCATTAAAATCCGTTGCGAAGTTTCAAAAATTTAAGCATACAAAGGGACATAGGGACAAAGAAAGCGACTTTGTTTTATACTATGTAGTGATATATATATCTTAGTCACTTCTGAAACCATTTGAGCAGAAACCAGCTAAGTACATTCTACCAAATCCCCAATTTGCACATCACATGTACGTATTAGTAACACGGCATTAGTTTAGCAAACATATTCAATTAGAGACTCGTAGTACAATGACGCAAATTGGTCATTATTCGTAGCATAGAGAACTAACTCAGCGGAGCTTTTAGCTTAAGCCTGATTCTGCACTAAGCTCTGTTGTTTGGGGCTTGCCTCTGTGTCAGTGGGTACTGGGTTCGAACCTCGGAGCATGTACCAATGGAAATGAAGTTTAATGAATTTCTATGTGCATTTTTGCTATAAAAATACGTTTGTGAAATGCACTGAATACTAACGGTGAGGGAAAACGTTGTAAGGTAAAGTACTTGTACCCCGAACTGTAGAATAGTTAGTGCTTGTAAATAGCGACATGGCTTACCACCTGTCACATTGAGTACTCACTATCTGTTCAACATGAGCTTCTATCTATCTGTTCAACATCAAATTACTACCTTTGCAATTGCGGAAATGGAGTTTTGTTACCTTGATTTTGCAAGGAAATAAATCCTAAAAGTTTATGTTGGATAGTTGAAATATAAATAAAGTTTAAATATATTAGTTGATATGAAATGTAAATAGAATGTATTTGTTTTCTATTATACTTATGTAAATGGATATTCACGTATCTTAATCCTTTTACCCGAGATCTAACCTTTTCTTATCCTCGATCATACTATTTATATAATACATATAATAATACATATTTATTTAATACAACTAAAGTAGAATCAATCTCAACAACCTCGTAGCTAATTATAACAGATGCGACTACGAATTTATCGAAGATTGATGTCCTTCGTAGCAATAATGGAGGGTGACATGCAAAGATAGAACCTCATTACTGAGGTGAGGGACAACATCGTGAGGAAACTGACTATTAGACTATAGGTAATAATCTGTGTTCATTAATACTTATTAGTATTATTATTTGAATGCTAACTAGCCATTTACAAGCACTAACTATTAACTGTTCGAGGAACAGGTAGGTTTCCGCACGATGTTTTCGCTCACCGTATAATTCGGTGCATTTCGTAAGTGTGTTTTTATTACGAAAATGTACATAGAAATTCATTAAACTTCATTTCCATTGATACATGCTCAAGCGGGATTTGAACCCTGTACCCACTGATACAGAGCCAAGCCCCAAACAACTGAGCTACGTCGAATTATTTTCTGATATTGACGGTGGAAAGGCTATTTTACTTAAACACCATTTTGTAACTTCACAGAAGAATGTTTCAAAGTTTTAAAAAATCTAAAAAATCTTATACATAACCCAAGTTTACGTCCATGGGCAGAGACTGTCAATTGCCGCCTGGAACGATCCTGACAAATCTCTCTTGCTTCACTCACACCCATTAACCTTCTCATACATGCTCTTCTGTTCTTCAATACGTACGCCTTGCGAAAAATGTTTCTAATTTGTTCTTTATAAGTTCTACGCGGCCTACCCCGTGCAACTTTATCTTCCACTTTGGCTTTATAGATTCCTTTCGTAACCCTCCTTTCATCCATTCGCTCTGTATCCAAAACTTAACATACCTTTCTCTATTTTCGTCACTAAATTTTCTCTCATAGCACGAAAGAACACATATAATTATTTATTATAACTAAACGGGATTTATCGCGTAAGTTTTTATATAATAAAGTTACCTTTATTATTAACCCGACGTTTCGACTACGTTGCATCATTTTTGGTCACAGGCAGACTGACGTTTCGTATTTCTTCGTCTCCACCGCAGCACCCTGTCAGATTCTTCTCTGACTACCCTCACTGCTACGTTTTTATCAATAACACGCGGCCTACACACTACACTCACAGTATCTTGTGGCTCCACACGATCACGCTGAGCCGAATGGCGATTTATTACGATATAATAATAATATAATATTGTAGGACGTTATTACACCAATTGAACTAGTTCCTTGGTAAGTACATTTAAGACTTGTGTTAAGGGTACTAGTCAACGATATTTAAGAGATATATACTTATTATATATAGATAAATAATTATAGCATATATAATCAACAACCAGACTGGAAACCAGAAGAAAAGCGTAGTTTTTAACTCTGCGTCCACCGGGAATCGAACCCGGGACCTCACGATTAGCGTTCAGGCGTCTAACCGATCGCGCCACGGAGGTCGTATTCCACACCGAACATATGTTAGTTACACTTTTAGAATCCCTGTTTAGCAAAGTTCAAGTCCATTAAAATACACTCTAAGTTTTCCTAGAGTTTTAATTGCAAACAACACTTTCAAGTATTAACTTCTAAATAGTGTAGCTAGTGATTAAAGGACTTGATTAAGTTTCGGAAGTAAGTTTAAATTTACAGGGGTCGCTTCGTACCGCTGTAGCCCAGTGGGTAATACCTCTGAATTCTAATTACAAAGGTCCTAGGTTCGAATCCCGGCGCTGACATGTATCAATGAATGAAATTTAAATGTTTTTCATTTACGTACGTAATTTACAGTCGCTAACGGTGAGGGGAAACATCGTGAGGTAACCTGTCTATCCCTTGGGATAAGTTATAGCCAGTGTCTATATACGGTGATACGGTTTACTACCTATCACGTTGGGTGCTTTCCATCTAGTGAAACGCAAGCTTCGAGTGATCTATACCTAATATGGCTATATAATTTCTGAGATGGGCATTCAAGTCTCTGACTACCTCGCCACAATAAAAGACTAAGTGATTTTAAGTAAATGGAATAATTTAGGTGATTGGCTAGTAACCTGTCACCAATGTTCCACATGACATCACAACCCCAATATTCATGCTACAAAGTGATCTAGAAAATATTATCAACTTTCCAATGTTGTATCCATCCCGAAAGGGATTAAGGACGTGAATGTATATGAGTGTATGTAGAAAGAAAGGTAATAATATAATAATAATTGGACATTATTACACCAATTGAACAAGCCCCTTGGTAAGTACATTTAAGACTTGTGTTAAGGGTACTAGTCAACGTATATTTAAGAAATGTATACATATTATAAATAGATAAATACATACATAGCATATATAATCAACGACCAGACTGGAAAGCAGAAGAAAAGCGTAGTTCTTTACTCTGCCTCCACCGGGAATCGAACCCGGGACCTCACGATAGCGTTCAGGCGTCTAACCAGTCGCGCCACGGAGGTAGTCAAAGGTAGATACTTACATCCCCTTTTCCTTCCGACTAGCATGAGTCGAGTTAAGGCTTTTAAGGTAATGAAACCTTAAGCGTAAGAGAAATATTTATAAGATGCTTGCACTAAGGAAATATCTATAAATAAATAGCTAAGGTAAGATGTATGTAATAATATAAAAAGAATATGTATTATGTTTGTTTGTTTTAAAGTACATACGTACACTCATCATGATTAATAACTAACGGGACTTAGCGCGTAAGTTTAATTAAGGTAACTGTATTATATAAAAACTTACGTGATAAGTCCCGTTAGTTATTAAGCATGAGCATAAATCGCGAATCTCTTAAAACTACACTCATCATGCCCGTTTCCTTACAGAGGGGTAAGCAGAGATCACTGATCCACATTTGTGTCGATAAAAATAACAACAAGGAAAACATCGTGAAAAAATCATTCTATTCTTCAGAATATAATATGTATCGTCTTTAAGGAATAACACGGAATGCTACCTGTCACGTTTACTTACTATCTAGTGCAAAGTGGATTCGACGTGGCCATAAATCTCTCCGCAATCGCGGAAATGGACACACGCTGATTGTGTGTAGAACGTAAGTATATGTAATAATAATATTTAGGACACTATTACACCAATTGAACTAGCCCCTTGTAAGTTCATTTAAGAATCGTGTTAAGGATACTAGTCAACGTATATTTAAAAAATGTATACATATTATATATAGATAAATACACATATAGCATATATAATCAACGACCAGACTGGAAAGCAGTAGAAAAGCGTTGTTCTCAACTCTGCCATCAACGGGAATCGAACCTGGGACCTCTCGATTAGCGTTCAGGTGTCTAACCGATCGCACCACGGAGGTCGTCTAATGAATAAAAATAGCCAAAGTCTGTAAAGAATACTAGTATACTATAAAATGGAAGTGCAAGAATCAATTACCCAAATTTGGGGCAAACGTTTTATATCTGGCAATACCGTTTACCGGAAAGTGATTTGATATTCTGAGCATTTTGTATCGATTCCCGATACTGCGAAACAGGGATGTATTTATTTCCGGGCAGAACTTTCGAGATCTAATATTATTTTGGCCAAATTAAGACGTAAAAGACAAACGCGTTCACGATCATTAACCCTAGCGGGGTAGTCAGAAATAGTCACTGTAGTATTCGATGCATTTCGTAAATGTATTTTTATAACGAAAATGTACATAGAAATTCATTAAACTTCATTTCCATTCGTACATGCTCAAGCGGGATTTGCAACCTGTACCCACTGATACAGAGTCAAGCCCCAAACTAAAAAATACAAAAAAATATATAATATCGGGGTTTTTATGGCATTATTGTATGTAAATTTACGTATATACTGCCATATAACTATACTTTTCATTACACTTCATTATCATACACCTCCACATACACACTTAAGACATGCCAGGAAGAACGGCAGCTAGTTAGCATTCTCTTTACGTCCCAGACTAGCACATACTAAGTACTCTTAAAAGAAATATTATTTATACTTTTTCTTTTGGCAAAACAATAACTTTTAAGAACTTTTCTAAAAGAATAATGTGCTTTAACTAAAAGCTAAACTTTTAATGTTTATTAGGGCTAAAAGGGTTTTATAAATTGAGCTTGTTTGGGATTTTAATACTGTGTTAGCAGCTGTCAGACTATATTGTCTGAATAACTAAATCACATATGCTCCACGTCTTGTTTATAACACTCCCTTTTTTATTCTGGCGGGGTAGTTAGAATCTTGAGTGCCCATCACCGAAATTTCGAAGGCATGTTAGGTCACTTAAAGCCCGCGTTTCACTAAAGACAGCACCTAACGTGATAGGTGGTGAACCGTATCGTCGTACAGACCTTTCCCTAAGGGTAGGCTGGTTTTCTCACGATTTTTTCTCAGCGTTAGTAATAATCAGTGAATGTATATTGTGCCTTGCATTTTTGCATATCATTTTTCACAATAGGTCCTGAGTATCTGATGATAAGTAATGAGCGGCTGTAGCCCAGTGGGTAAGACCTCTGACTTCTTATGAGATATAGCTCGATCCCAGTAGGTTCGAATCCCGGCTCTGGCATGTACCAAAGAATAAAATTTGAATATATGATTTTCACTTACGTACATATTTACAGTCGCTAACGGTGAGGGAAAACATCGTGAGGAAACCTGCAAACCCTTTAGGATAGGTAATAGTCAGTGCCTATATGCGACGATACGGTTCACTACCTAACACAATGGGAGCTGTCTATCTAGTGAAACATGGGCTTTAATTGACACATACCTAACATGCCTTCGAAATTTCGGAGATGGGCACTGAAGCTTATGACTACCTCGCCACAATAAAAAAGGAGTTTGTATACACAAGTCGTGAAGCGTATGTTATGTTTTTATCTGATGATACATATCTTCGTATTAGGTATTCTCATATAGTAGCTGTTTAATCGTCATCATATGTAAGTTAGTCGTTAATTTTAAAGGTGTCCTTTTAAATAAGTACACTACCAAAATAATGTATTTGCTGTTCAAATACTACTACTTTATAGTTCCACCTAAAACTTATTTCAATGTAAGAGTTAAACAAAAAAATAATACGAACACTTGCGGTTTACAAACTAATACAGTGACATCTCTCTTTTATTGAACTGTGTTATATGGTGTATGTTAACTCATAGACACAAAGATAAACCCTAAATTCTTGAATGATAGACAGACTTTAAGTGCTATATTCTTTCGAATTTTTTGCCAAATGTAGAAATGAAATATGTAAGAAATTTACAAATATTACAATCGCTGTTTAGTATATTACTTAAAAAGTATTTTAGTCAGCGCTAAAAGTGCAGTCCCAGCAACTTTTTATAAGGTTTAACTTTATAAGAACAAAAGACAATATTGTACATTTTAAAACTGGCGCCACTATGCATTGTCATGGCCACTATACGTTCGCGTGCTTCGAAATGAAAAATATTGTAAACTTAAACCTTATAAAAAGTTACTGTGACTGCACTTTTAGCGTTGACTGTACACCAGAAAACAGCTGGTTGCATTCTATTAAAATCCCAAGTTAGCAATGGTCATTAGTCCTTCGAATCAAGTAACCATTTCCTGCCAATGATATCAATTTAGTATAAACGCCGTACTATCTACTACTCGTTGTAGTATTCTATTATCAGTGCTCTATAGACTACGACAAATAATACATACATATACATCACGCCTGATTCCCTGTAGAGGGGTAGGCAGAGATCACGGATCTTCATTTGTCCCGATCCTGACAGACCACTTTCGCTTCATTGATATTCATACATCCTCTCATACACTCTCGTATGAATAATACGATGAGGGAAAACATCGTGAGGAATCTACCTGTTACCCGAACAGGTAATAGTTAGAGCTTGTAAATGGCGACATGGCTTACCACCTGTCACATTGAGTACTGACTATCTGGTCAACACGTGGCTTCGAGGTGGCCATAGAATTACTACCTTCGCAATTGCGGTGATAGACAACTGAACTTGTTTTATAACAAAAGTGCTTAAAGTGTCCAAAGAACCTTTAACACTACAAATAGGCACTCAAGCCTTTGTCTACCCCAAAAGGGATTACAATCGTGATTTTCGACCTCAATAGCTATTGAGTCCATTAGTGGCAAAAAAGGGTGAAATGGACCTTTTAAAGATTTGTGACCTATTGAGCCAGAAAAAGGTACTAAATAACATTAAGGTACCTTAAAAAATACATTCCGACACCTAACGGCGCATACATACATACATACATACACATCACGCCTGTAGGCAGAGATCACGGATCCCCATTTGTCCCGATCCTGACATATCACTTTCGCTTCATTGACACTCATACATCTTCTCATACACACTCTGCGGTTATAAGTTATAACGTCACCTTTTTTCAATATGGCGTCAATTTGACTATCATATGTCTTATCTTCTACAGGGAATCAGGCGTGATGTGTATACATGTATGTATTATCAGGCCGACGCCTACGTAACCACTCTTCCACTTCACCCACATATATTCCCTTTGCCAATGTACTATAATCTATTCGCGTTAAGTAAATAGTGACGTCATGATATATAGACGTTAAACTGACCAATGAGACGTTAGTAAATGAGAAAACAATTCACATCGACCAATTGCAGACGACAGTTGTCACGTCTCATTGGTCAAATCGTCGGGACATGATGACATCACTATTATCTTAACGCGAATACACTATAGTTATATTTTATCAGTTTAACATGTCCAAACCATCGAAGCATGCCCTTTTCGATCTCAGTCACTACATTTTCTTTCAAACCGCAACCTTCTCTTATCACACTATTTTTAATTCATTTCCTTATCCCACTATTATCATTCCATGTCATTCCTAACATGCTTCTGAGTGACGTACATTGAAGAAATAAATTAATAAAAGTATATATTTGTAATTATTATAATTTACGACGAACTCCGTGGCGCAATCGGTTAGACACCTGAACGCTAATCGTGAGGTTCCGGGTTCGATTCCCGGTGAAAGTAGAGTTAAGAACTACGCTTTTCTACTGCTTTCCAGTCTGGTCGTTGATTATATATGCTTTATATGTATTTATCTATATATCATATGTATACATTTCTTAAATATGCGTTGACTAGTACCCTTAACACAAGTCTTAAATGTACTTACCAAGGGGTTAGTACAATTGGTGTAATAATGTCAAAATATTATTATTATTACAAATATGAGTCAAATTTACACACATTCACGACCATATGGTAGATAGATCGTAAATAAACTTAAAATCCACCTTAAACTATCTCTACTGTAATGAAATTAATATGGATTTCATTTCATTTCATAAAGATTAGCCTTGTTTTAGTGAGACAAGTTATATTGATTAAAACAATTTAGTTACATAATTAAAACACAGATGTCGCTTAAGGACACTTTCAACTCGGTCTTTGTTTTTATTTAACAGGAATGTTTGGGATATTTTTGTACGTATTCTGGTGCTAATTCTATGTGCGTTTTAATTTCTATTTTAGGATTTCTTAAGTACTCTATTATTTAAATAGATGTACATATTACAATTGTACATAATGTGATTAAGGGACTATGTGTAAATGGAATCTTTAAGGCAATGGGCTAGCAACCTGTCACTAATGTTCCAAATGACATCACAACCCCAATTTTGATGTTAAAAAGTGACCTAGACGTATTATATCTCCAAGGTTCTGTCCACCCCGAAAGGGATTAAAGGACGTGAATGTATATGTATGAATTTGGTAGTGTATTAAATTCCTGGAATTTTCCATCCACCCGCCCTAACCTATTAAATTAAAGATATTAAAAACGGTCATTCACAACGTTTTAACCACGAACCAAATATAAAGAGGACCCGGCGTAAGGAGCGGTTCCCGTTACGCGGTGCGGAGGCCAAATGGTGTGTTTTAATTGGTGCGGAGTCTAAAAATGTGTAGTAGAAAGAAGATACCTAATTTGATTTGCCGATGCCGTGTTTTGATTGGTTGTAATATCTCCCCTCCATCTAGCGTACCTCGTTTCACCCCGCGTAATGCCACGCTAGTTTCCATACAAATATTGCGTAAGGCCCACTCCTCTTATTAATGACTTCATGGTTTTAACCTAATTAGAAACTTCTTTTTTCACAAACATAGATGTCAGTGTATTGAACTTTTTAGGCGACATGTGCTTTTATACGTTTACTGCTTATATACGTTTTAATATAATGCTTTGTAAATGTTAACGTTTGAAAGTGTTTAATATTTATAATTTTTGCGGTGAATATATTTCTTCACTATTATTATGCCTATCCGTCAGTGCCTATATATGGCGATACGGTTCACTACCTATCACGTTGAGTGCTGTCTATCTAGTGATGCGCGGGCTTCGAATGACCCATACCTAACATGCCTTCGAAATTTCGGAGATGAGCATTCAAGCCTCTGACTACCCCGCCAAAATAATAAAGGGAGTGTGTATACACAAGTCGTGAAGCGTATGTTATGTTATGTTTTATTATAATGTACGTAAAAAGCTAAACTAGCTGACGTTCTTCCCGGCATATCGCAGGATGTGACTAATTGACTGGAGGTTCATGTTGTGTTTTGGGCGATAAACTAGTAACCTGTCCATATCAATAATAATACTACCATCATCCCGATATATATGCCAAATAGCCGAGAAGATTAAGTGTATCCGAGATTCTGTGTACACTAAAAAGGAAAAAAGAATAATGAAACTTTAACGTACCTTTACAGTAAGGGAAAACATACTAAAGAAAACTAACGTTTCTTTATAACAAGTAATAGTTAGTGCTTGTGAATGATGACATGGCTAACCTCCTGTTACATTGAATACTGACTATCTAGTAAAAACTTGGGTTCGAGGTGGCCATACAAACTAACTTGACAGTTTCCAATATTTGTTAATGTTTCTGTATTATATCTTTAAGTTTATTTACAAAAAAAGTCAATTAGTCAATACTCAATGTGACAGGTGGTCAGCCATGTCGCCATGTACAAGCACTAACTATTACCTGTTCGACGAACAGTTAGGTTTCCTCACGATGTTTTCCCTCACCGTATAATTCGATGCATTTCGTAAATGTATTTATATGACGAAAATGTATATAGAAATTCATATCCATTGGTACATGCTGAAGCGGGATTTGAACCCTGTACCCACTGATACATAGCCAAGCCCTAAACAACTGAGCTACATCGAATTCTATTTTATTTACAACTATATTCACATACGTATTCACGTATCTACGTCCCAAAAGGGATCGGCAGAGACTATCGATCACCACCTTGAACGGATGACAGATCTCTCTTGCTTCACTCACACCCATGAAACTTCTCATACATGCTCTTCTGTTCTTCACTACGTACTTCCGCCGTGAAGAATGTCTCCTATTTGATAAATAGAAATATTATTAATAAATCATATACAAGATATAAAATATATTATTAATCATCTATTACAATAATTTCGAGCACATTAGATTCGATAGAAACATTACCTGAACACCAAAAATAAAAAAATATTTATATCGAGCCGAGAACATAATTTCGAAAAAAATTCGATTATTAAACACTAGTGACCCGCTCCGGCTTCGCACGGGTATAAAATATATAGCCTACTCCACTATTTAATGGATGTTATTATACATATAAACCTTCCTCTTCAATCACTCTATCTTTTAAAAAAAACCGCATCAAAATCCGTTGCGTATTTAAAAAATTTAAGCATACAAAGGGACATAGGGACAAAGAAAACGACTTTGTTTTATACTATGTAGTGATAATAATCTTTAATTTTAATGATACTAGCATTTTTATTTTTTGCCATGGTTTTATGTGTATTAACTATGGCTCTATATATTGCTTTAGTAGCGACAATTCTTTCAAAATCACATAACAGAAGTGAAAACGACTTTTCAACTACTTGTATTATACAAAATCATGTATTTAAGTGTACTGTTACATCCCTTATTTCTTCATAAATAATGCTTAGTATACAAATCAACACTAACAGTACTTTTCCATTCTATATTCTTTTGCCGTCAGCATTTTTATTATATAGGCGCGATACATTTACTTCAATTTAATTAGTTAGATTCTGAGACTCCGCAATTTGGGAAATCGATTTATTTTTGATTTTGTAGGTTTTCCCAAATAAACTTGTGTTTATTTGGAACCGTGTTTTTTTTAAAAAGACAATCTTACAAGCCCGCGTAACAGTACGTAACTAAATATCTACAAATTATAACTTTCACCGGCTGAGGAACGGTGAAGTTCGTAAATTACACAATTCTCTTGCCCTCATGAAACAAATTAAAACTTAAGAGCTTTTTAATAGAACGCTACACTGCTAAGGGTGTGCCACACTTGAGTATCTTAGGTAGTGGGACAATGTAAGGAATTGAAAATCTCAGGAATGATTCCTAGAAGTAAATCAATTATATTACAATATATATATCAGGGTGAGCCACACTTGAGTATCTTATAAGTATAGTGTGAATTTGAGTAGTGGGACAAATGACTTATGATGACATCCGTGGTGCGAACGGTTACTTGAACGCTAATCGAGAAATCCGGGGTTCGATTTATTCGATACGATCGATAGTTTTATTGTGATATTGTACATAGACATGCTCCGAGGTTTGAACTCTGTACCCACTGACAAATTCCGTGGCGCGTTCGGTTAGCAGCCTGAACGATAATAATTAGGTCCCGGGTTTCGATTCCCAGTGGAGGCAGAGTTAAGAACTACGCTTTTCTTCTGCTTTACAGTATACTGACAAAATACTCAGCTTCTATATCATTCATGAAATAATTATACGAGTGTGTATGAGGAGGTGTATAAGTACCAATCAAGTAAATTTAAAAGTGGTTTGTCAGGATCGGGACAAATGGGGAACCGTGATCTCCGCCTACCCATCTACAGGGAATCAAGCATGATATGTATGTGACACTCATAGACCTCCTAACACACTTGTTGGTTATAAGTACTTATAATGTCACCCTTTTTCAATATAGCTTCTATCTGACTGTCATATATCTTATTGGGCCGACCCCTACGTAATTTTTCACTTTAACCACATATATTCCTTTTGTCAATCTACTATCATTCATCCGCATAACATGACACAATATAAAATATTATAAACCAATTACGAAGACCTCCGTGGCGGGATTGGTTAAGCACATAAACGCTAACCGTGAGGTTCCGGGTTCGATTACCGGTGGAGGCAGAGTTAAGAACTACGCTTTTCTTTTGATTTCCAGTCTGCTCGTTGATTATATATGCTATATATGTATTTATCTATCTATAACAAGTATATATTTTTTAAATATACGTTGACTAGCACCCTTAACACAAGTCTTAGATGAACTTACCAAGGGGCTAGTTCAATCGGTGTAATAATGTCCTAAATATTATTATTAATATTATAATTCCTGATACATTTTCAAGTCCCCACCGCTCCAGTGGAGTATGGCCCTAATCCCCACCAAACTTTGCCAATTAAGGGGACCTCATTTTTAAGTTTCTCAAACTGATAATTATTCAGTTCTTGTACCGAACAACTTTTGATGGAATATTTTGTTAACCTTATTATTGTGAGGAATATTCTTTCGTTTAACGTCACTTTATAATAATAACAATATTTAAGACATTATTACACCAATTGAACTAGCCCCTTGGTAAGATCATTTAAGACTTGTGTTAAGGGTACTAGTAAACGTATATTTATTTAAGAAATATATACTCATTATATATAGATAAATACATAATATACGAGTATAGTATATAATATCAACTATATAGTCCTGTGCTAGTCTGGGAGGTAAAAAGAATGCTAACTAGCTGCCATTCCTCCCGGCATGTCGAGGAGGTGACTAAGGGACTAGGGGTAAATAGAATCTATTGGGCGATGGGCTAGCAACCTGTCACCTTTATTCCATTGTAACATCGCAACCCCAATATGCATGCTGATAAGTGTCCTAAGAGATATTATATTTCCAAGGTTCTGTGTACCCCGAAAAGGATTAAAGGACTTGAATGTATATGTCACTATATAATTATAAATTCACGTCCTTTAATCCCTTTCAGGGTAGACAGAACCTCGAGGACCAAAAAGTGTCTATAAGCTATAATATTGGGGTTGAGATGTCATTCGTATAAAACGTTGGTGATAGGTTATTAGCCATGGATTCCATTGTCACCTAGTCCCTTAGTCGCCTCCTACAAAGCTGAGAAGAACGGCAGCTAGTTAGCATTCCAATTTGTCCCCGAGAGAAGAAAAAGGAAAGTATATAAATAAACCTAAAACGATTAACCTAACCAGACCAAACTGTTAAATGATGACGATTTTTTCCATGTACAAACGAAAATATGTATCCCAACTTTGTTTCACATATAAATATTTAAACTAAGTATTGCATATCTACACAGTTGTTAACGGTGAGGAAAAATATCGTGAGGAAACCTGCCTCTCCCTCAGGATAGGTGCTAGTGCCTATAAACGACGATACGGTTCACTACCTATCACGTTGGGTGCTGTCTATCTAGTGAAACGCGGGCTTCGAGCGACCCATACCTAACATGCCTTCGAAAGTTCGGATATGAGCCCTCAACCGCTACAATAAAAAAGGGAGTGTGTATATCCAAGTCTTGAAGCGTATGTATTGCACATTTTAATATCATCAGATTCTAAAATACCTATCTAGCAAAACCTAGGTTTTGATTGTCTGAAAATTGGTCATTCAAGTGAGACTAATAAATAATAGATGCAAAAAGGGTCTACAATTAACCTGGCTGTTAGAGCCATAACTTATGTAGATTAGACACCGGTTGACCACTGCAGGCTTTAAATCTTGGCAGAACCTTATTTAATTAAGATTTGTTTGTGTGTTTTCGTACAGTCAACGCGAAAAGTGCAGTCCCAGTATTTTTTTATAAGGCTTACGTTTATAAGAACAAAAGACAATATTTATCATTTCGAAGCACAGGAACGTATCGTGGTTATGACAATGCATAGTGACGCCAGTTTTAAAATCTAAAATATTGTCTTTTGTTTTTATAAACTTCAACCTTATAAAAAGTTACTAGGACTGCACTTTTAGCGCTGACTGTACATACATACATACAAATTCATTAACTTTACGCAGTATTTAAAATTTCGCGTATGTATGTAATAAAAATAGTACCAAAATGAATAATCGTGTCGTCCTGTGCTAGTCTGAGACGTTAAAAGACAAACGCGTTCACGACCATTAACCTTTGCGGGGTAGTCAGAGGTTCAGGTTTCCTCCGCAATCGTGGAGGTAGTAATTCTATGGCCGCCTCGAACCCACGTGTTGACCATATAGTCAGTACTCAATGTGACAGGTGGCAAGCTCTGTCGCCATTTACAAGCACTAACTATTGCCTGTTCGGGGAACAGATAGGTTTCCTCACGACGGTGTTTATTTACGTATTTCGTTAATTTATATTTGTTAAAAGAATGCAATCTATCTGCCGTTCTTCCCGGCATGTCGTAGGCGTCTGACCCTTTTTTGCGATAGGCTAGCAACCTGTTACCAATGTTCCATATTACATCACAACCTAAATATTCATGTTAAAAAGCGACCAAAGAGAGGTGTTCATGTCTCCTAGATCCTGCCTATTCCAAAAGGGATTAGGCTCTTGAATATACAATTAAGTAGTTACAAAGTCTAAGTGAGTTTGTCTAAGCTAATTAAGTTACACTTAATTCCATGGGCTTGAATTAAATCAGCGTTTTAGTATTACCTAATTGGAAGTCAGAGATAAGTTAAGTTTGACTTAATCTTTAAGATTTTAAGTCGTTAATCTTTATACCTTTGTACTGTATTCTATTCTGCAAATCCCGGCTCTGGCTGTACTGTATCTCCATAGCTCTGTCCACCCCAAAAGGGATTAAAGGACGTAAATTTATGTATGTGTATGTAAAATCGGAATTATCGAATATATTTTACAAACAAAGTATTACCTTTGTTTATAAAATATACGCGATGAGTCCCGTTTTCTAGGAAAATGAATAAAAATCGCGAGCCTCTTAAAAATATGATTAGATCCGTATGATAATAATAATAATATTTGGACATTATTACACCAATTGAACTAGCCCCTTGGTAAGTACATTTAAGACTTGTGTTAAGGATTAACTAAGGCCCCTGGTGAACCCACGTGTAGATGTTTCGATGTGGCAATAGAATTGTTACCTCCGTAATCGCGGAGATGGACACCCGAATATCTATTTACCCCACAACGGTTTGTTTTTGTTCCGTGCTGATCTGGGACTAACAACTAACTGTCTTTAAAGTAAACTAATGATTAAACGTTATTTAGCACCTTGTAGTGTAGCGTGAAGAACAGAAGAGCATGTATGAGAAGGTCAATGGGTGTGAGTGAAGCAAGAGAGTTTGTCACCCTTTCCAGGTGGCGATCGATAGTCTCTGCCTATCCACTTAAGGACGTAGAAGCGTGAGTATAATGTATGTATGCACTGTCCCTCCCTTAAGGGATTATGTGGTGTGAAGTAAAGCCTCAGAAGTAAGTTTCGTGAATAACCAACTAAAAAGGTGGACGGGAAAAAAGGTTTATTGAATCCAAAACCTTTTTTAACCCTTCGGAAAATTGTTGGCGTTTCCAATTTGTTTTACATACTTACATCGACAGTATTTCAGTCACTTCATACAATATCTCCTAGGTCACTTTTTAGCATGAATATTGGGGTTGTGATGTCATAGATGAAAAGTTACTAGTCCATTGCTAAAAAATCCCATTGGCTATTAAGCAATGCCGGCAAAACTAGTTGAAATACATATACCTAAATCCCATTTCGTGATAAACAGAAATTTATATAAATATATTTCCAGTACATTGTTGCTTGAGCATGTACCAATGGAAATAAAATTTAATGAATTTCCATGTAAATTTTCTTAAAAAAAATACATTTACGAAATGCGTCGGATATAACGATGAGGGAAAAATCGTGAGGAAACCTACCCCTTCCCCGAACAGGTAATAAATAGTTTGTGCTAGTAAATGGCGACATGGCTGACCACCTGTCTCATTGAGTACTAACTATCTGGTTAACACGTGGATTCAAGGTGTCCATAGAATTACTACCTTCGCAATTGCGGAGATGGACACCTGAACCTCTGACTACCCCGTAAGGGTTAATGGTCGTGAACGCGTTTGTCATTGTTTTTGATAAGTTTGCTAGTTCATCACCATATAGATTCAATTAACCCTTAGATATTCTATAAGACCAGCTAGTTACATAACGAGAATGCCTGGTTAGCAGGGTTCAATTTTTACGATACCCCGAGAAATGCTTCGAAGCGAATTTATAGGTATTATTATGTAAATGGTCGAAGTTAGGGAAATTTCTGACCGTTTAAAGTTTATGGTCATTTTTACGATTTTGGCCTTTAGATCTTTAGCTTGCCTGGGTCCTAGTCTACTAATCCGCTTTAGGTCAAGAGTAGTTGAATATAACTTCAGTGAAAGTGTGAAGTTGGTAGTGGATTAGCAAGAATATCAATTTCTATCATTGATGATAGCAAAAGTATCATAATTCGCCATTTTGAAGCGAATTTTGTTGTCATCTTCATATCACTGTTGCTATTATACGAATAACTTCACACTGTCACTTCATATTGAACTGATATTTTGCGAAATATTTGCTTCTGGTTAACTACTTTTATTTCTTAAGGCAGCCTTTCATCCATCTGCTATAGAAAAATATGATAAAGTGGTTTGGGTTAATGGAGTGGATGGATGAAAGGAGGGTTACGAAATGAATCTATAAAGCCGAAGTGGAAGATATTGTTGGACGGGGTAGGCCGCGTAGAACTTATACAGATCAAATTAGAGACATTCTTCTCAAGGATGTGCGTAGTCAACAGAAGAGCATGTATGAGAAGGTTAATGGGTGTGAGTGAAGCAAGAGATTCGCCACCCGTTCCAGGTAGCGATCGACAGTCTCTGCCTATCCCGTTAAGGACGTAGAAGCGTGAATATATGTATGTATATAAAGTCTCTTTTTTCAGTATGGAGTACAAGTATTGACTTAGTCATTCGATCAACTTTGGTCATATAAAAGTTACAAAATAAAAGAGAGGGTTTCGCAAAAGTTGCGACTACGCGAATTGATGACTACGAAAGTTAGTAGTGGAAAAGTTTGTATCTGTGACGTGAAATATGAGATACAATGTGTTGGACAAAGTTGGATACATACATGATAAACTTGTTGTTGGATACATACATAATAATAAAAAATTATACTCTTTTTTATTTTTTTATTCGTTATTAATAAGCCATTCACTACGAAGGTTATGTCGGCTCAAGTACAAACTCTGATGCAATGGCGTTTGAACTTCTTGTTGTTCCGTCGCCATGGTTATGCCAACGCGGCCAGACGCTACAACCCAACAAAACGAAGTCGAAGCTTCAATTCTTCTCTTCCTTGTTCTTCGGTTCGTTGCAGTTGAGGATCCTAATACAGGGTTATTTGTAAAACATCAACAACCTCGCAAGACCAGGTAGCTATCATCGTGAACAACAACATTTGTTCTACGACTTTTGATAATTTGACACATTTTACTTTCATACAAAAATAAATATCAATTTAATTTTACGTTTGAATGTTCTTAACTCTATGCGCATCGCATCGCATCGCGCGAGCGTCGTGCGCGTCGCCTTTTCTTACCTACGTGAATCGAACATAGACCTAAAAATGTTACGACAGTACAATAATAGCTTGAAAAATCATTATTAATTAATGTATTGAGTTATGATAAAACTCGTAGAACAAATGTTGTTGTTTATGATTTTAGCTATCTAGTCGTGCGAGGTTGTTGATGTTTTTCAAATAACCCTGTATAATTCCAAAGTGAACATATTTAGCCAGTTCGGCATCACAATTGACTAAATATTCTGTTGATAATAATTATTAGTATTTTCAACTTTCACTGAGCTGCTGACTTTGTTGACGAACCATAGACGACTGAACTAGATTGGTAATTCTGTACTTATATACAATATAGTAATAAGAGATCCTAAATAATCTATTAAGCCAAAGTGGAAGGTAGAGTTGGACGGGGTAGACCGCGTAGAACTTATACAGATCTAATTGGAGAAATTTTTCTCAAGGTGAGTGTAGTGTGAAGAACAGAAGAGCATGTATGAGAAGGTTAATGGGTGTGAGTGAAACCAGGAAGATTTGTCAAGATCGTTCCAGATGGCTAAAGATAGGCTTATACCACCGTTGACGACGTAGAGGCGTGAATATATTTATGTATGTAATAATCATATTTTGTTCCCTATTATACCAACTGAACTAGCCCGTTGCGTTGCTAAGTTTATTTAAGAATTGTGTTAAGGTAAGTCAACGTATATTTAAGAAATATACAGGGTGGCGCATTCAAAACGGTAAGTAGGGGAAAGTCTGAAACTATAAGAGATACGAAAATTTGTTCTTAGGACCCATGTCACCGATATTGATAAAATGAAAAACTGCATTCATAGGTACAACTGTATCCAGTACGAGAATCGAACCCGGTTGCTTTGAAAAAATAAACTGGCCCTTTTCACTTTTTCCTTTTAAATATCGATTGTGTAGGTCTTAAGCTGTAAATGTCTCTATGAAAAATGATGTCAAAAATGAATAAAATGCATTGTTTTGGCATACTTTAGTTTATCATAGTAGGTGTTCTAAGTGACCAATAAATCGGTGACATGTTTCACTTTCCCATACTGACCGTTTTGAATGCGCCATCCTGTATACCTATGATACATAACATAGATAAATGCATTTATAGTACATATAATCAACAACCAGACTAAAAACCAGAATAAATGCGTAGTTCTTAGGACCTCACGATTAGCGTTCAGGTGTTTAACCAATCGCGCCACGGAGGTCGTCATGTGCTAATGTATGTGCATGCTAAAAAGTGACCCGGGAGATTCTGTCCACCCCGAAAGGGATTAAAGGACGTGAATGTATATCTAAATTAACTTCCCTTTCTCATCTCGACGTCTAATTATTTTGTTTCCCAGCAATAACGCCCTAAATAAACAAGCCCTCGAGTTTGTATTAGATTAACAAGACTAATCTACACGGGGCCGACAGAGGAACGGTGTCTAAGCTACTGTTTGTATTTATTTATGTATAGTCACGTTTATAAACGCCTAAGGTGAAGGCAGAATAAAAGGTTGCAAAACTGACATACATCCATACACATCACGCCTGATTCCCTATAGATTGGTAATCAGATATCACGGATCTCCATTTGTCCCGATCCTGACGGACCACTTTGGCTTCATTGACACTCATTCATCTTCTCATACACACTCGGCGATTAAAGGTACACCTAACGTCACCTTTTTTCAATATGACTGTTATGTCTTATTGCACTCTTATTTATTTATGTATTTCTGTGTGTATAGTCACGTCTATAATAGATTTAAATAAGTTTTATAGTAGATTCAATGCGCTTATTGAGAAGCATGTTAGGAGTGACATTGAATTATAGATTTAAACATAGTGTGATAAGGTAAGGTTGCGGTTTGAAAGAAGATGTAGTAACTAAGATTGAAAAGAGCATGCTTCGATGTTTTGGACATGTTATGCGGATGAATGATAAAAGATTTACAAAAAGAATATGTGAGCGAAGTGGAAGGGCGGTTACGTAGGGGCCGGCCTAATAAAACATATGGCATTCGGATAGACACCTCATTGAAAAGGGGTGTTATTAGAAGTACCTATGATCACAGAGTGTGCGTGAGGAGGTGTATGAGGGTCAATGAAGGGAAAGTGGTCTGTCAGGATCGAAACAGGTGAGTATCATTATGGGTTAGACAGGGGTAGGGTGTTCAAGCTACTGTTTGTATTTATTTATGCATAATCACGTCTATTAATTCGACGTAACTCAGTTGTTTGGGGCTTGACTCTGTATCGGTTGGGTTCAAATCCCACTTGAGTAAATGGAGTTTAATGAATTTCTATGTACATTTTCGTAATAAAACTACATTACCAAATGCATTGAATATTACGGTGAGGGAAAACATCGTGAGGAAACCTACCTGTTCCCTGAACAGTTATTAATCAGAGCTTTTTAATGGCGATAAGGCCTACCACCTATCACATTGAGTACTGACTATCTTGTCAATACATGGGTTCGAGGTGGCCATAGATTTCTACCTTCGCAATTGCGAAGATGGACACCTAGACCTCTGACTACCCTGCAAGTGTATTAAGAGTGACATTACCATTATATATGAGAATAGAATATACAGATTAAATTGGAGTCATTTTTCTCAAGGCGGGTGTTAGTAGTGAAGAATAGAAGAGCATGTATGACAAGGTTAATGGGTGTGAGTAAGGCAACAGATTTGTCACCCATTAAAGTTAGTCTCTAATACAATAAAAATACTAACAGTACCTACATATTTCAATATCGTAAGGTATATTTACAACTCTATACACAGTAGAAACATGAACATTCACCACCGCACAACCTTTTTCGGATAGTCAGAGGATGAGTATCCAATAGGTTTTTTGTATTAATGCATAAAGATCTTGCTTCTATAGGTTTTAACGGAATGAAAATAACTGGGCACAGTCGTCTATGAATTGTCAACAAAGTCAGCAGCTCAATGAAAGTTGAAAATACAAATAATTATTTTCGCCAGAATATTTAGTCAATTGTGATGCCAAACGCTTTGGGATTATATTTGGATCCTCAACTGGAACGAACCGAATAACAAGGAAGAGAAGAATTGGAGCTTCAACATCGTTTTTCTTCGGTTGTAGCGGCTGGCGGCGTTGGCATAACCATGGCGACGGAATAACAAGAAGTGCAACCGCCGTGACAT
Source organism: Leucoptera coffeella (assembly GCA_030578115.1). Lineage (NCBI taxonomy): Eukaryota > Metazoa > Arthropoda > Insecta > Lepidoptera > Lyonetiidae > Leucoptera > Leucoptera coffeella. The sequence continues at coordinate 74,560 of JAMBLF010000252.1, forward strand.
CAGTGTTTGTACTTGAGCGACATAACCTTAGTGGTGACAATGTAACTGGGCCCCAATATTCCATATTTTTGGAATCATTACCCCTAAAAGTGTGACCGAGGAGTTAATATCACTATAACGTACTGTTATACAGGATCCGTGATCTCTGCCTACCCCTCTACAGGGAATCAGGCGTGCCGTGTATATATGTACGCATTGTTTTAAAAAAATATAGGTAATGACGAATATAGAGAAAGATATGTTAAGGTTCGGGCACATGGAGCGGATGGATGAAAGGAGGGTTACAAAAGGAATATATAAAGCCAAAGTGGAAGGTAGAGTTGGACGGGGTAGGCGTAGAACTTATACAGATCAAATTGAAGACATTCTTCTCAAGGCGGGTGTAGTCTGAAGAACAGAAGAGCATGTATTGAGAAGAGAGAAGATTAATGGGTGTGAACCACGAACCAAATATAAAGAGGACCCGGCGTAAGGAGCGGGTCCCGTTACGCGGTGCGGAGACCAAATGGCGTGTTTTAATTGGTGCGGAGTCTAAAAATGTGTAGTAGAAAGATACCTGATTTGATTGGCTGATGCCGTGTTTTGATTGGTTGTAATATCCCCCTTCCATCCCGCGTACCTCGTTTCACCCCGCGTAATGCCACGCTAGTTTCCATACAAATATTGCGTAAGGTCACTCCTCTTATTAATTACTCCATGGTGTGAACGTACAGCCGAAGTAGTGAGTGAAGCAAGAGAGATTGGTATAGTACCTTATATGTATATATAAAATTAACAAGACTAATGTTCACGGGGTCGATAGAGATACGATTCTATAAGTGGATGGTAGATATATGTATGTGTGTATGTAGGTTCTAATCATCCCAAAAAGTATGAAAAGAGGTATGTATGTAAATAAAACGAAAATCTAGTTTACATGTATCAATATATTTGTTTTAAAAAAGCCATAATCTCTACAAATTTAACTAAAATCGTGTCCTAATACCCCTACGAAATACTGTTACGAAACTTATACGAAAACATTCATTAATAAAATAATAAATATTAAAATTAAATTATGCACACAAAGGTAGAAACAATAGCACGCGACACACGAATATTTACGAAAAATACAAACCTAGATCACTTAATACCAAATAAATATAAAAAATATTCTTTGTTTATTACTTGAGACCAAAAAAAACGCAAAAAACATTCATTACGGCTTAATTTTACTTTATATTCACAATGGGCGCATACTAATGCCATCTAGCGGTATGAATCGGTACTAACTCGACTTGGTTTGTCTAACTTTACCTTTCTGCTATATATATTTAGATTATTATGCTACAAACCAAAGATAAACTAGTCCCTTTCACGAGAAATTATACTTATATTCACAAAACATACTCTAAAAGAAAATATTCGTGTAAATACAACACAAAAGTACTAATATAATAAAAAATCATGTTAGTAGAATGTCACCTAATCTTATATTTATTTTAAAGAGTTCTTTACACTCCATTTTTGGTTAGTTCCTACTAATTAAAGAATTTAATACAACTAATATTAGAATTTGGAATACATTACTGGCAACACTACAGTTGTCAGGCGAAATAAGTGTTACCATACTAAAATAGTAAAGTGGGATTCAGACTATAGACAGAAAAAGTCAAAGATCACGCAATTTGCTAGTCCGGGATTTAATAAGAATGTAAACAACTGCCTTATTCATACTATAAAATACTTGAAGAAAATTTCGCATTGTCTTTTAGAAATAGTTATTATAGAAATTAGTTAGATACATGGACCGATGACCTGAAAAAGGTCGCTGGTAGTGGTTGGCTGAGGGCCACGAGTGATCGTGTTTTGTGGCGTACTCTTGGGGAGGATTACGTCCAGCAGTAGACTGACATAGGCTGATTGATTGAAGATACAACTACCAACATATGACACTTAGTCACTTTAGAAAATTTACATTATATTCAAATCGTAGACAATGTTATTACATACATACATATACATTTACGTCCTTTAATCCCTTTCGGGGTGGACAGAACCTTGGAGTGATGAAAACATCTCCAAGGTCACTTATTAGCATGAATATTGGGGTTGTGATGTCATATGGACCATTGGAGACAGGTTGCTAACCCATCGCCCAACAGATTCCATTGAGTCCCTTAGTCGCCTTTTACATGCCAGGAACGGCAGCTAGTTTATTCTTTTTACGTCCCAGATTAGCACGGAACATTTTTGTTTGTAGTAATAACCCACATTTACTGTTCAAATATGTAACAATATACAAATACAAAAAAATAATATTGGTAGCACCAAAAAATGAAAAAAAAATTAGAAAAAATTAGCCCGTTTCAAGTCTGTTGTTGATGGAATGATTTAAATCTTTAATAATCAGTCGTTTTCTTTATAAATACACTTAGTATAGAGTGCAAATGCTAAATTGGCTACGTTATACTATTTAGGCACGTTTCTACAGGCAGGTACTTTATATTAGTTTCTCGTGACCATACTAGTTAATTTTCATTGCTAACTTGGCGTATAGATAATCAATAAGCCTGTATTGATGTAAAAACTCTCGTTTCGGTAGTTCAGGCGATAGATGGCATTACTCTATAAACTTAGCTATCCAAGTGTAAAAACTTGTTTGCTTGTTTAGACCACAGATGTCACTATAGTCTATTTTAAGAAGATAACTTATCGTAAAGTTTCATTTTGTAAACGTAAGTAAACATGACATAAGTAAACATGACTAATGAAACGTAAGTAAACATTCACCAATTGCGGAAAACCCTTAACACTTTTAAGTGATCAAGGGGTTTCGTTTAACTGAATAATTACGATGAAATAAGATAGTCTGTGATTCTAAATGGTGACATAGCTTACTAGCTGTCACATTGAGTACTGACTATTTGGTCAACACGTGGGTTTAAGGTAGCCCTGGCATCGCCTTGGTCTCAAGCATTTGTGTTTTAGCGATTTAACGATGAATCACTAAAACAAGATACCTGTCTGTATAAACGTGACCTAAGACTATTATTACATCTGTGTATAACATTGTTTTCTCGTAAAGTGATTAGAAGCCGTCGGCTTAAACTAGTTTGGCTAAAGACAAAACGAATGCTGCTATGGAAGACGATTAAATTATGGCAAAAAGGATATTACGTGACATTTAATTCTGATTGGCAATTTTAATATAATAACTTAGTCTTGTATAACTTTTTATTTTTCTTATTTAATTTTTATTGTATAATTGTTCGTCGGTACTATTGTGTCATTTAACGTATTGTGGAGTTTTCAATAAAGGATTATTATTATTATTTTGATACATTCTTCTCGACGTGGGTGTACGTAGTGTGAAGAACCAAGGCCCAAGTCTATTAATGTTTTTAGTACTATCATAGTTCGATATCACTTCAATAATAGCGTGAAATTTATAGTTAATTCCACCATTCATGTTAGCAAGTGTAAAATATCGCTTAAATTGTGAATTCTCACACGAAATTCGTTTTGAATTTTTGGTTCTAACATATTATCAGCGTTGCGTTTGCCACCAAACGTGACATACCCAGCTGAGTTAGAACCTGTTTGCAGCGACAATAACATGCACAAGCTATACTTCCTAGTTTGTAAGTTTGATTTGTAAAATATTTGTATTGTGTATGTTTTTGTTGCTGTAAATAAATGCTTTATTATTATTATTAAATTTGACAATGACTATCAAATTAAAAACCGTTAATGAATGTCATATTGAACTACTATTATGCGAAAACTATTAGTACATTTGGGCCCCAAGAAGGGGCAAGAGAGATCTCATAAAATCTCTGTCTATCCGTTAGGGAAATATCTAAATATATCAAATCATTCAATAACATTAGTAGCAAATTGTCTTTGAGAAACAGATGTTTCAAAATCTTCTCGCCATCTTGAAAATTTCCGTCAGTTCGACACACTAACGTCAGTTATAATGAACTACATTACGTCAACGAAACGTCAAAATATCCTTTTTGCCATTCTATTTTGTAAAATGAAATAAATGACAGTTTTTCCTGGCATTACCAACGGTTATTGTGCAACGAATTCAAATAATATCGAAGCAACTCTTACATATTACAATTATTTCATAGTTTAAATTATTATGGTATAGCCAATATATTGTGCAATTATTATTAATTTAATACCAACCGAATAGTGTAGGCTATTTCGGATTATTTTGTCATATATCTGCTTGTACCAACTTATTTGTGCGGTTATATTGCAAACATACTTAACAAATTTTACTTCCAAAATTTGTGATTGATAATATATAAATTTATTAGTTAATATATACTTATTAGTTTATATATTACCATCAACAACCGGAAGGATAATTTACGTTGATAGACTTGGAAATTAAATGCTTGTATTCAACAATTTCGAATGTTATACATAATTGAAGATTTGAACTAGAAAAAAAATAATTTTAATTATTTTTGATCGACAAAGACATTGATTATTGAAATTCTATATAACCAAGTTGCATGTTTGATTCATAATAGTTATGAACATTTAAAACTACCTTTAATAACACATCACAAACAAGTTGATTCATAGACTTATTTCTCACATAACAAAATCAGAAACCTGCAAACGTATTTGAAATGTATTAAAAATCCCTTTAAACTGGGCTTACACCATTACTAAATCTTCAGCATTGCAATATCAATTAAGCATATAGTAAAACGATCACAATACATATTTAAATGACAACAATTACTAAGCAATACTTTGTTCTTACATAAACGTTATTTTAACAAATAATATCGCGAGTGCATATACGTACAATATTAGGAACATATACATTATAAACACCAAGACAAAAGCCATTCGCTTTTCCATAAATAAATGCATTTAATAAACAATTATTCACTGTACAATCAAGATGAAATATCAATTTACGTATAAATTTAAAAAACCGTTATTAAACACTACATGGATATACTTCTAAGCACTTAAATCTGATGGAACCGTTCATTCATTCACTCATTCGGTCTTTAGTTCTCAAGCTTTTAATCATGATTTACATATCCTATTTATAATGGCTATCATAAGTGGAATTATTTATTTACTCACCTCACTATAATACCATTGATTGAATGAACTCATTCATTCGTTCAAGAGATCTTAGGCTTATTACAACTTTTACTATCACTGATATATTTATTTATTTAACTCGGAGTATTTTTTCGTTTCGTTATATTCAGATAATTTCACGGTATGAACGATGTATAGTGAATTTTGACGTGTAAACAGCACATTTTTTAGTATATAAGTTACAAATAAAGATGGGTGTCATTGCTAACTTAAGTTTAAGTATCTAAAATTAGGTTAGTTTAGTTTTCTTTTACTTATGTTAACATTGACACCCACCTTTAACCATAACATAGTAATATTTTTGAGTCTCAATCAATTTTTATTAATTTTACAAGAAAACGGAACTTATTGTGTATATTGTATAAACAAAGTATTACCTTAGTTTATGTTTCGGCCATGTTGTTACTTTGTTTATAAAATATAGGAGATAAGTCCCGTTTTCTTCTAAAATGCATAACATAGTATTTCTGTCTTTTAAGCCAATATTAGATACACATACTGTCTTTATAGTTCCAACATATCAAAATACATATTAAAATGTAGCTTTTAATTCTCTCCCAAATCTACTAAACCATCGGTACTTAGTTCCATTCCTAATCATACCATTAATATGTTAAACAGGTGCCCAAGGCCAATTAAAGGTTTTTTAAAATATCATTTCAATATCAGATCTGTAATAGTGTAAAGTTGTTCGTGGAATAGTGACAAATTTCGCCATTTTTCAAAACAAATTGACACTTTTACTGTCATGAATGGTGAAATTTGACACGTTTGCTATTCCACTACCAACTTCACACTATTACTGAAGTAATATTGAACTACTATTATGCTAAAACGCATTAGTAGATTTCAGGTCTATATTTTCGAATTTTGTTTGTTTGTTAAACCTGTTTGAAGGACATATATGTATGTTCACTATTTATTTATTTAAATGAAACCTCCTTAGTTAAAATACTCTACGCATCTAAGTTTAATATCGTTGTTGTAACAAATCGAATATTGTACGAGTATCGATAGTCGTGTGGGAGTTTTATCGATATAATTACATACATATTAAATGATTCTATACATATTGGGGTAGACACAACCTTGGAGACATGATATCTCATAGGTCACCTTTTAATGATGAAATTTAAGTGGTGATAGTCCATCGCCATATACTTATTTATATACTTGTAAATAGTATCCAAATCTCATATAGACTTAGATGTAAAGAATACATATAAATATAATACAAATAAGCAACATATATATGTTAATTAAAGTAGTCGATTTGGTATGTTCTTAATACAAGGAATATATCTTTGTCATTTTATAAAGGTACATAAAATTTATAAAGAAGAGATTTAAAAAAAAAATACACGTTGTTTTAGCACTTTGTATCTTTATATAACTATTAAGAGTATACCGGAATTATTTATACATTACTAAAGAGATTTGCCTAGTCATTCAAAAATAGAGAAAGCTAATATGACATATAATATGTACGTTTTATTACATTCATAAAATCTCCCACAAGATTACCTGTATCTTGTAAACCCACTAAGGTATAAAACTTACAATAATAATAATAGCCGAATAACTGTATAATATAATACGTAAGTTAACACTATTGTATAATTAACATTAAGCTGTTATTTATTATAAACGAAAAAAATACGATCACACATTTTGTATGCCCTACGCCAGTTAAAATAATACACAGAAAAACTGTCAACAAATGACAGTACAAACAATCAAAATAATGTCAAAAATTAGGCAGACCTAATCACCAAATCATTCATTCATTAACCAATCATTCGTTCGAGAACGCCGTTCACTGACCGAGTCGTTCAACGAACGCCACAATTCATTCAATCACGAACGAATCGATTGTAACGTCAAATAAACGTCAAAAAGCACATGTTCGAAGCTCTTAACAACTTAAGCTTACGTTATATGAACTACAAATTTTATTTTTAGATATAAACCGGCGTAGATCAAAAGACTAGCATGAGATACAAGGCGCACCGCTCGGGCTTTATCTTCGCGCGAATTCCGCTTTCATGGCTGCAAATGAATAAAACAAAATATTAATACTACATTGAGACCAATCAATCAGCCTATATCAGTCCACTGCTGGACGTAGGCCTTCTCAAGGGTACGCCACAAAATATGATCACTCGTGGCCATCAGCCAAATACTACCAGTGACCTTTTTCATGTCTTCAATGCGAACAATAAAAGAGGGTAATTATTTCAATTATCCTGTGCTAGTCTGAGACGTAAAAAGAACGCTAACTAGCTGCCGTTCTTCCTGGCATGTCTTAGGAGGTAAACTAAGGAATAAAGCTAAATAGAAACTAGTGTACGATGCCCTAGCAACCTGTCGCCAATGTTCCATTATGAATTGCAATCCCAATATCTAGCTGCCGTTCTTCCCGGTATGTCTTAGGAGGCGACTAAGGACTAGGGCTACATAGAATCTATTCGGCGATTAACTGACTACCTGTCACCAATGTTCCATTATGACATCGGGTACATAGAATCTATTCGGCGTTTAGCTAACAACCTGTCACCAATGTTCCATTATGACATCGTCCAATATTCATGCTAAAAAGTAACCTAGAAGACATTACATATCAAAGTCAAAGTCAAATGTTTTTATTCAACATAAGTACAAGTATCGTACATTCATTGAAATTCAAAACATTTGCCTGACACTGGTTGTCTCTTAGCATTGAAATTCTACCGTTGGTTCGGAAGCCCTGGCTCGGAGAAGAACCAACAAGAAACTCCGGAAATTCGAGCTTCTTTACACCTTAAAAGGGATTAAAGGACGTGAATGTATAGTATGATTATGACATCGTCCAATATTCATTCTATAAAGTGACCTAGTAGATATCTCCGAGGTTCTGTCCGTCTTAAAAGGGTTATGTATATTCATATTATTATGTACATATATGTTATGTATGTGTTATGTATGTTGTTGGATTAAAGTACGCGAATGTAAAGGTATGCACTCACCATCGAGTATGTCCCTCTTCATCTGATTCATTTGCGCTCTGACCTCTCTGAGGAGGTCCTGCTTAAACGCCTCCCAGTCTGCCAGAGCGACCTCCGAGGGGGCGCCGTTGTTGCCGCCGTTCACTTGCTGTGAGAATAACATAATATAAATATATTTCAGTTTATATTTATAAAGCAAAGAGGAAAAACAACAACACAGAAGTGCGTAAGATGTAGAACAGAAGACCAATCAAGAGATCTGAATCAAATGTCAGTCAATCTAATACAAAAAGTCATATCGTTGTGTCAGACAAACGTCAACGCGTACGTCAATTGCATACATTTTGATTAGTTTCCCCTTACCGATTGGTTACTTGGCTTGGTGCCAAGATCGAGGCAATTTATACATAGTTATGGGAATAATATATTCATATATATATATATATATATATATATATATATATATATATATATATATATATATATATATATATATATATATATATATACATACATAATAATAATATATGATATATTCACGCCTAATGGTATAGACAGAGACTATCGATCATCACCTGGAACGATCCTGACAAACCTCTCTTGCTTCACTCACACCCATTCACCTTCTCATACATTCTCTTCTGTACTTCAAGCTACGTAAACCGTTCATTAGAAGAATGTCTCTAATTAGATGTATTGACGAAAATAGAGAAAGGTATGTTAAGGTGGTTTAGACACATGGAGTGGATGGATGAAAGGATGATTACAAAAGGAATTTAAAAAGCCAGATTGGAAGGTAGAGTTGGACGCAGAAAGCAACGAACTTACACAGATAAAAATGGAGACATTTTCAACAAACAAACGCGTTCACGACCATTAACCTATGCGGGGTAGTCAGAGGTTCAAGTATCCATCTCCGCAATAATTCTATGGCTACCTTGAACCCACGTATTGTCCAGATAGTTAGTACTCAATGTGACAGGTGGTTGGCCATGTCGCCATTCACAAGCACTAACTATTACCTGTTTAAGGAACAGGTAGGTTTCCTCACGATGTTTTCCCCTACCGTATTTCACATATATATGTTACACATACCTTGAGTATAGTCTCCTCACTGGCTGATCCGAATCGTTTCCTCACCGACTTTGGTGATTGGGGCGCCTGCTGCTGCCCCGATTCATTGTTCGCTGAAACGAAACCAATATAAGAATGAGCACATTTGATAATCATAATATTGTAGGACGTCGTCTATGGATTGTCAACAAAGTCAGCAGCTCAGTGAAAGTTGAAAATACAAATAATTATTTTCGACAGAATATTTAGTCAATTGTGATGCCAAACTGGCTAAATATGTTCGTATGGGATTAGATTTCGATCCTCAACTGGAACGAACCGAAGAACAATGAAGAGAAGAATTGGAGCTTCAACCTAGTTTTTCTTCAGTTGTATGGGCTGGCGTTGGCATAACCATGGCGACGGAATAACAAGAGTTGCAAATGCCATGGCATTAGTGTTTGTACTTTCACCGAAATAACCTTAGTGGTGTATGGCATATTAAAGAATAAAGAAATATATATTGTAGGACATCATTACACCAATTGAACTAGCCCCTTGGTAAGTACATTTAAGACTTGTGTTAAGGGTACTAGTCAACGTATATCTAAGAAATGTATACTTATTATACATAGATAAATACATATATAATCTTCATAATCAACAACCAGACTAGAAAGCAGAAGAAAAGCGTAGTTCTTAACTCTGCCTCCACCGGGAATATTTGGGACCTCACGATTAGCGTTCAGGTGTCTAACCGATCGCGCCACGGGGGTCGGATTTAATAGTAAATTAGCAATTATTTAATTGAGATTTATATTCCGGTTTGTTCATATTATTTCAGTCTTATTCGATTCTGTAGTCTATTCTCTTACAATGGCTAAAATAAGAGCGGGTAACCCCGAATAGAATGGTAGATGTCGCCACGGGTGATGGCAGCGGGTATTCGGTTGACAGCTGCCGGACGAGGCGGACATTGTGCTAATCTATTGGCTCTGAATCTGGATTAATCCTTATAATTGTACGTGATTTGGTGCCAAACTGTAAAACAGCCGAATAAAAACATACTAGGCAATACAAGTGTGCTATTATTTTAACATTCCTACCGATATAACGCTCACGACGAACAGTGACAGCCAACACCGTTTTGAGGCCCTTTCAAATACTCCGACATATAGAAATATATACGAAGTATATATTTCTTAAATATACGTTGACTAGTACCCTTAACACAAGTCTTAAATGTACTTACCAAGGGGCTAGTTCAATAAGTGTAATAACGTCCTACAATATTATTATTATATTATGTACGTATATGTTTATTAATAGTCCTTATCAATGTTTGTACTCACGAGTGACGCCGTTGCAATTGGCGTTGGCATTGGGCAACCGGTGCGGCAACGTTGCGGATCGCTCCCACTGTTTCATCGAACCGTCCGTCGTTGATTCCTGGTGGATAAAGAGACATGATAGAATAGTTATTATAGAGTTAAACTGTATATAGTTATTTTTAAACACTCGCGATTTATACTCATTTTATGAACTATGTGAGACCGGGTCATATCACGATAAATTAATAAAGATATCTGATTACCTTTATTTTGCCCGACGTTTCGACCCAGTTGCATAGGCCGTAGTCGCGGGAAGACTAGCTAAACTACCGGGAAATCCGTCTCAGCAAATGTCTGTCAACCCTCACAATTTTTGTTAATTCATAGCACGACACACTACACTCACACTATCCGAAGACACATCCGCACAAACTGTATAACTTGATTGTTGACTTAGTTGATAGTTATATTTACCTATGTAACTGGGTCGAAACATCGAGTGATATAAAGGTAAAATCCATATCTTTATTAATTTATCGTGATACGACCCGGTCTCATATAGTAAATAAATAGACTTATTTGACGATGGATGCTCATAATGGCGACACCGAAAGGGTTGTGAATGTCTAAAAGCTGAATAAAAAGGATTTGCAGATATCAAAGTAACTGGGCCTAAGTTCACTAATGCTTTTTGCAAAATAACAGTTCAATATCAGATCAGTTATAGTGTGAAGTTGGTAGTGGATTTACAAGTGTCAAAATTCGTGATTTGAAAGTTTTTCTATCAATAGTGAAATTTAACACTTCACACTATTGTGATCAGATATTCAACTACATTTGTGCTAAAACACTGCGCTTTGATGCCAAAAAAACGGTAATTATATGTCACTCAACCACTCGCTGCTTTAAAACTAAACTGAAGAAACTCAAAAAACACTACAACTATTTTGCATAAAACGTTGTTTTATAATATTATAGTTGATATATTTTTGACATTAAATTGCATATAATTTAAAAAAAATGAATAAATATAAATACACTTTTTATCTTTTCATTAACTTAATATGTTTTATGTACTTATTATTTAATCTTTTTGAGATAAAATGTTTTTCGAGTTTCTTCAGTTTAGTTTTAAAGCAGCGCACTGTTCACCCCAGGGTTTTACGACGTCATTAAGTTTTTTCTTTTTTTCGTTATTTTTATATAATCACTACATAGTATAAAACAAAGTCGCTTTCTCTGTCCCTATGTCCCTTTGTATGATTAAATCTTTGAAACTACGCAACGGATTTTGATGCGGTTTTTTCACTAGATAGAGTGATTCAAGAGGAAGGTTTATATGTAGTGGTGAATGGCATAATAAAGAATTAAAAAAAAAACACTGTGTCCCCCTGAAAACTTGTACGTCATACTCACATCAGCCCTATCGATATGCGCTCGTCTCCTGGCGAGGGTCTTGGCCATCTCGTTCATCATGTTGTGCATGGGGGTGGCGGTGCGTTGGGTGTCCGCCGGGGCGCCACTCGGGGGTGACGTGGCTCCGTTTTGAGAGGGAGACTGTAAATAGATGATAATGGGATTAATAGGGTGATGGGCTAGCTACCTGTCACCAATGTTCAAGAACACATCCTTCTATTGAACTAATAATAATAATAAACCTTTATTCACAAAAGCACACAATTGACACAAATAAATGACAAGAACATTTAACAAAAAAACTTAAAACTAACCTATCTTAAATTGTCAAATGTGTGCCTGTGCGAAATGGACCCATCTCAGTGTAACTACGTATTAACCCTCAGATCATCCCTCATTCACTCTCCACAGTTACCATAGATAGTCTTGTGCTAGTCAGAGACGTAAAAAGAATGCTAACTATCCGCCGTTCTTCCTGGCATGTCGTAGTAGGCGACTATAGGTTAAGGGTACATAGAATCTATTGGACGTTTAGCTAGCAACCTGTCACTAATGTTCCGAATGAGAACAACACCGCTTTAAAAGTGAAATAGAAGATACTAAATCTTCGAGGTACTGTCCATACCGTAAGGGATTGAAGGATGTAAATGTATGTGGTTTATTTATTTATCCTAACAATATACACTTTCATAAACACGAGCCTAATATGGTGTTCCTTTAATATGAATTGACTTAACACATATTGATTAATATTTATAACAAAGTTGACAATAAATTTATAAAGAAATAAAGGAATCTACAAAAACCAAACCCAATGCTGATCTTATGTCAGAACCACTAGAGGGCAACTATAATTTAAATAAGAAAATAAGATAAATATTTTTCTTATAATTATTCTTCATTCTTTAATTGAATGGACATTGTTTATACGAACATAAGATTATTATAATAGCATTGATTTCTCTATTTCTAATTAACTTAGAATTGGTTTTGTAAGCAAAATTGTGTCAAATTTCTTTATATACGTACACACACATCACTAGGTACTTCTAACGTCACCCATTTACAATACGACATCTATCTGACTGTCATGTGTCTTATTAGGCCTGCCCCTACGTAATTTTCCTTAATAACCTTACTATTATTATATATAGTGTTCAAATTCTCTCTCTTGTTGGCTCTAACATAATATCAGCGTTGCGTTTGCCACCAAACGTAACATACCCAACTGAGTTAGAACCCTTTTGCTGCGACAATAACATGCACAAGCTACACCCCCTAGTTTGTACGTTTGATTTGTAAAATATTTGTATTGTGTATGTTTCGACGACCTCCATGGCGCGATCGGTTAGACGCCTGAACGCTAATCGTGAGGTCTCAAAGATTCCCGGTGGATGCAGTGTTAAGAACTACGCTTTCCTACTGCTTTCCAGTCGTTGATTAAATATGCTATATATTTATCTATAGATAATATATATACCGTTCTTAAATATACGTTAACTAATACCCTTAACATGTCTCAAATACTTACCAAGGGGCTAGTTCTATTAGTGTAATAATGTACCAATATTATTATAACATTACCTTAGTACTCTTAAGCCTCGCCTGCTGCAATTGCGCCGCAAAGTTGCCGGAGGGCGGCGCGGGCGGTGCGGGAGGGGCCGGCGGTGCGGGGGGCGGGGGTGAGGCTACACTGGGCAGCGGGGGAGGGGGAGGAGCCCCGGGGGCCGGCTGCGGAGTGGGCGGAGCTTGCTGCGGGGGCTGTTGTTGCTAGAAAGATAAAGAATATACTTCGTTAACGACATACATGTATTATGTTGATACTTCGCTGCTTTAAAACTAAACTGAAGAAACTCAAAAAACACTATTTTGCAAAAAACGTTGTTTTATAATATAGTTGATATATTTTTGACATTAAATTGCATATAATTTAAAAAAAATATTAAATATAAATACATTTTTTATCTTTTTATTAACTTATTATGTTTTATGTACTTATAATTTAATATTTTTGAGATAAAATGTTTTTCGTTCGAGTTTCTTCAGTTTAGTTTTAAAGCAGCGACTTGTATAAGCAACTATAGTCTATTCGCGTTAAGTAAATAGTGACGTCATTATATATAGAGGTTAAACTGACCAATGAGACGTTAGTTAATGAGATAACAATTCACATCGAACAATTGCAGACAACCGTTCTCACGTCACATTGGTCAAATCGTGGGGACATGATGACGTCACTATTTTGTTAATGTGAATATACTATATGTACCATGGTAAATGTCTGCCAATGTCACTAAAGTTCGTCACTAAGGTTGAGGGTTGAAGTGGAGGGTAAAATATTATTATAGGCGAGTGACAGCTTTTATTAGTAGGCGATTTATTGAAGACTGTCATAAGTAGATACTAAAGTATACTTGTATACTTATAAGTATAGTATAAGTATACATAACTACTGGCGGATTCGTTGCTTAGGTAATTACACGTAAAATGCTTATTAGGTAAATAAGAAATTTTGTTCAATCAAGATAAAATAAAGTAAGTAGCTTTTTAGGTTACACGTGCCATTGTCTAGGTACTTTGTACAATACTTATATTCACGCCCTAAAGTCTTAGACAGAGATTGTATATCGCCACGTGGAACGGGAGATAAATCTCTCTTGCTTCACTCATATCCTAAGCTTTTAATACATGCTCTTTTATTCTTCACGCTGTGTATAACCGGTTGAGAAGAATGTTTCCAATTTGATCTGTAGCTGAATCGACATACGTACATATATCCTTGACTGTACATTCCTCAGATGCTATCGATGAGCAGCTTTATAACAATAAACGAGGTAATGAATATTGTAATATTTGTGCTAGTCAGAGGCTTGAGTGTCAACCCTGATATTTACTAATGTTAGGTGTGAGGCACTCAAAGCCGCTGTTTCACTAGATAGAAAGCATCTAACAAGATAAATCGTGCGCCGTATCACTATATACAGGCCCTGGCTATCGCCTATCCCGGGAGATAGGCAGATTTCCTCACTATCTTTCCCTCATTGTCATAATTATTAAAATAGTTCTCTATACTTACCATAGGTGGCGGCTGCGGGGGCGCCGGCGGAGTGGGGGGTGCTACGGGGCCCTGAAACATACATTATTCAATTACATACACACATATATTTACGTCGTTTAACCCCTTTCGGACAGAACCTTGCAGACATTTTTACACACATTCATCATAATTATAACCCTGTTTTGGGACATTAAGATATTGAAATATATAATTAGTGTATATTTATTTAGATATCATACATATACACTACGGTATTTATACACAATGTGAAAAAGTTTCCTCAATTTCAATCAAATCTCGCTGTAGGACACTTATTAACCATTTTATTCATGCTCTTCTGTTCTTTACACTACGTACACCCACCTTGAGAAGAATGAATCACTATGAAATCACTATACTACACTATCTATACTCACATTATAGTTTTAAGAGATTCGCGATTTATACTCATGATTAATAATTAACGGGACTTATCGCGTAAGTTTATATATAATAAAATTACCTTTATGATCTATATTAGTCTGCCCGTGACCATGGCTACTGCAACGTAGCCAAAACGTCGGTTTAATAAAGGTAATTTTATTATATATAAACTTACGCGATAAGTCCCGTTATTATTAATCATGTATACTCACATTGTTGGTGGGCGCGAGGTTCTGGTGCGGGGGGACAGGCGGCGGCGCCGGTGACGTCAGCGGCATGCTCGGCGCCATTGGGGCACTGGAAACAGCACAAACACAAATATATTCACGTCCTTTAAACCCTTACGGGGTGGACAGAACCTGGGAGACAAGATCTTAACTTCTAGGTCACTTTCAAGCATGAATATTGAGGTTGTTATGACATTATGGAACAACGGTGACAAGTTGCTAGTCCATCGCTGAATGGATCAGTCCCTTGTCTGTTAGTCCCTTACACTATAAAAATATAACAAACATAAATATATATATATTTATAAACGTCCTTTAATCCCTTTCGGGGTGGAGATAACCTGGGAGACACTATAATACACCCTACGTAACTTTTTAGCATCAATATAAGAATCGTGATTACATATTATGTATCCCTTACTAGTCTGGGACGTAAAAGGAATGCTAACTAGCTGCCGTTCTTACTGACATGTCGTAGGAGGCAATTAAGGGACTAGGGGTGTGTGGAATCTATTGAGCGATAGGCTAGCTACCTGTCACCTATGTTCCATGTGACATGACAACCCCAATGATGCTAAAAAGTGACCTAGTAGATGTTTTCATATCTCCAAGGTTCTGTACACCCCGTAAGAGGTTAAAGCACGCACATGTATAAGTATGTATACATAATTGGCTACTTTTAATGGCTTCTTAGTTTTAAGTTCTTGAACTGTTATTTTGCTGTTGGATGTCTTAATAAATAAATGTATAATAACGTTGACGCATTTCCAGTTCCGGTCGTCAATGGCGAATCGAAAGACAACTCAATAGCCTATTATTAATAGTCAGACTATTAGCGTACCTGGAGGTGCGGTGGTGCGTGTGCGTGTGAGCTGTGGGCGGGGCGTGGTGGGCGTGCGGGGGCGGCGCGGGGGGAGACCCGCCGCTCGCTTGCTGCACCTGCTGAGGAAAAAGGCTTTTTTAAGATAAGAGTCTTAATAACAGCGGACTACGATAGGCTGATCATACATATGTGTCGACCTCTAGAGCGCCACAGACAGAGAGAAACCTAAGTAAACATAATTACCACACATGACGCCGCCAAGAATAAAATAATAATTACACAAATCAATTTCCTAGAACGCGCAATTAAAATAGCTAACGGAAACAAAATATATAGAAATTTCCAACTCAGGCCATTAGCCTGGACGGACACCTGCCCAGGTAGGAAGCTTCCTCTTTTCCTGTAGGACACTGTTAATTAGTACATGCTATGGGATTTGAACCCTGATCCGAACGATATGGGATCAAACCCGCAATGAGTAGACTATGCCAAATTATAAATAACTACTAACTAATCTAACCTAAACTAAACTAATAACCACTGCGAAGTAGTTAAAACATAGCCAGTCCACTTCGAACCCACGTGTTGATCAGATAGTGAGTACTCAATATGAAAGGTGGCAAGCTTTGTCGCCATTTACAAGCAGCTATAGGTGAACAGGTAGGTTCCCTCACGATGTTTATCCTCACCGTAGTATTCTACATATTATTATTATGAAAATGTAAGTGGAAAATAAACTTATATTACTAATATTCTACATCCAATCGTCTATGGTTCATCAACAAAGTGCAAAGCAGCTCAGTGAAAGTTGAAAATCCAAATAATTATTTTCGTCTGAATGTTTAGTCAATTGTGATGCCAAACTGGCTAAATATGTTCGCTTTGGGATTATATTTGGATCCTTAACTAGAACGAACCAAATAACAAGGAAGAGAAGAATTGGATCTTCGATTTCATTTTTCTTCGGTTGTAGCGTCTGGCGGCGTTGGTGTAACCATGGCGATGGAATAACAAGAAGTTCAAACGCCGTGGCATCAGTGTTTGTACTTGAGCCGACATAACCTTAGTGGTGAATGGCTTAATAAAGAAATAAAAAAAAGTTTTCCCTTACCGGATGGTGGTGGTGTGGCGTGTGGTACTGCGCTGGCTGGTGGTATTGTGGAGCGTGATACTGGGGCTGCTGCAGTAAGGCCGCGTCCTCACGAGTCATCGTTCTGGAATGGGTAGACAAAGTTATGGTATCTTTTCATCATTATAATTTTAAGAGATTCGCGATTTATACTCATTATTACGATTTAAACAAAACATTCAAACGTGAAGGGGGTTATAAACTGTCTTCGGCGTGGAATACCGTGATAGATCGCCATTCGGATCAACATGATCGTGTGAAGCCACAAGATACTGTGAGTGTAGTGTGTAGGTCGCGTGTTATTGACAAAAACGTAGCAGTGAGGGTAGTCGGAGAAGAATCTGACAGGGCCCTGCGGTGGAAGCGAAGAAATATGCGTCGTCAGTCTGCCCGTGACCATGGCTGCTGCAACGTAGCCGAAACGTCGGTTTAATAAAGGTAACTTTATTATTTAAAAACATACGCGATAAGTCCCGTTAGTTATTAATCATCTTTTCATCATACATAGTGCTGTCAGGAATGAATCCCTTGTTTAAACTATTGAGACATCATGTTTCTAAGTTTAACAAGAGATGCTTACTACGCGGTCGGAGACCACCTTGCCAATGCTCAGGGTTGGCAATGAGTGCATCTAAGCTACACATATGTGCAAAGATAATTATGTTTCTGTATAATTTGATTTTGTAACTGGCACTGGTAAAAAAAGCCCTGAAAGCCGGAGTTTCTTGTTGGTTCTTCTCCGAGCCAGGGCTTCCGAACCAACGGTAGAATTTCAATGCTAAGAGACAACCAGTGTCAGACAAACGTTTTTACTTTCAATGAATGTACTATACTCGTACTTATGTTGAATAAAAACACTTGACTTTGATGAAGAGTATCTGGATGGTTGACAATCTATCACAGTCGTCTCAACAGAGTAGAAGGCAGAGATCATACATACCATTCATACATACATTTCTTTCGATAGACACTGGCAGATACAGATTTTAAAAACACCCTTTTTCAGTATGTTGTCATTCGTTTCTCATATGTTATCATAAATTTCTGTGAATGTCACGTTGGGTATTACCTATCTGGTGAAACAAACTCTTTTGAATCTTTACCCCATCGTCATAGTATGAAAAAATACTTAATAGTCAGTGTTTGTGGCTGACTATCCCGTATACACGTGGGTTTAAGGTGGCCATAGAATTACTACCTTCGCAATTGCGAGGACACCTGAACCTCTGACTACCGTGCAAGGCTTAATGGTGGTTAACGTGTTTGTCTTTTATGTACAAGAAGCGGCACGAAACTATTGAAAAATTAAACTGCGGCTCAGGCGGAGGATTGGCGTTGTGGGCTTTGGCCTGCAACATATGCTGAGCCTGGGCTTTCACAGTGACAGTGCAGTATCCTGTCGTGTCAATTGTAATAAATTTAATTGTTAATTATAGTTTTAAGAGATTCGCGATCTATACTCATGATTAATAACTAACGGGACTTATCGCGTAAGTTTTTATATAATAAAGTTGAGCTTTAAGCCCGTGACCAAGGCTGCTGCAACGTAGCCGAAACGTCGGGTTAATAAAGGTAACTGTATCATGTGTAATTGTTAATGTTTTTGTACTTGCGCTGTTTTATAAATGCTTTATTATTATTATTAAGAAACAGCCATCGGCACACCCTCTCTTCATCCATCTAACCCCCTTATTTGACCTTATTTTTGACTTCTACTCAGTACAAGAGTTTCGTGCCACTACTAAGAGTACTAAGCTATCTCCATCATTCTGTCTACTCCATAAACGTTTACCTGTACCCCATGTCCTCGTCGTAATGCGTGTTGTTGTTGTGTCCGTTGTAAATAGGCTGGGGATTCGGCTGGGGCGCCACTGCTGGCTTGTTCGACAGTACCTGTAATGAAACAGATCAGGGGTTAAAGGTGTATTGTAGAACTTATACCACGAACCAAATATAAAGAGGAATCGGCGAAAGGAGCGGTCCCCGTTACGCGGTGCGGAGTCCAAATGGCGTGTTTTAATTAGTGTGAAGTTTAAAAATGTGTAGTAGAAAGAAGATACCTATGTTTAGTCTCACAAAATGCCGTGTTTTAATTGGTTGTAGTATCTCCCCTCCACCCCGCGTAATGCCACGCTAGTTTCCATACAAATATTGCGTAAGGCCCACTCCTCTTATTAATTACTCCATGACTTATGCAGATCACATTGGAGACATTCTTTTCAAGGCGGGTGTACGTAGTGAAGAACAGAAGAGCATGTATGAGAAGGTTTATAAGTAAGTGAAACAAGAGATATTTGTCATGATTACTTCAGGTGGCGATCGATAGATCTTTGCCTATCCCGTTAGGGACGTAGAGGCGTCATTATATGTTATATGTAAAGGAAAATAATTTAGTTCTCATCAAAACTACGAAAATATAGCTAAACGTACAAGAAAGGTTAGGTTTGGGATTTTGTTAATGTACAATTAAATATTTTTAATGTGAATTTTTGCATGTTTACTTGTTCCTTTGAATACTAGCCAAATTAAGACTTGATTAGAATGACAAGGCTCAGTACAACTTTAGAATAAATATTATCTGGAAGTGCAGAATTAAATTGATTTTGGCAAACAAAAAATTAGCAGTTTATAATGCCTTAAAAAATATTATTTAGAAGTATTATCATTAATAATATTTTCTAAAACTATAACTCTTTTAATGAACGTTACCACGCAAACCAAAATAATACAATTGCTAACCTAACCTTTGTTGTGCGTTAGTATATTTTTGGTGTACATATCAGTATATTTTTATATGCATTTCATTATTCACAAAAAGACAATAGAAAAAAAAGACAAAAAAGGAACTGAATAAATTCTGAGATACAAATATTCATATTCATGCAACAAACAAGCCTCTTACTACCCCGCCATAATAAAAAAGGGAGTGTGTATACACAAGTCGTGAAGCGTATGTTTATGTTTATGTAAACATCTAGCTGCCGTTCTTCCCTGCATATCGTAGGAGATCACTAAGGGGCTAGGGGTAAATTGAATCTATTGGGCGATAGGCTATCAACCTATCACAAATATTTCATTATGACTTCGCAATCCCGACATAATGCTAATAAGTGACTGTTGTTTTCAGGTCTTCAAGATCCAATCCGAAAGGGGTTTTAGGACGAGAATGTATATGTAACTTCTATCTGTTATAGTTTTTAAAGAGTCGCGATTTATATTCATGATTAATAACTAAAGCATGCCCGTGACCATGGCTGCTGCAACCTAGCCGAAAAGTCGGGTTAATAAAGGTAACTCTATCCGCTATAGGCTATTCGCGTTAAGTAAATAGTGACGTCATGCTATTCAGAGGTTAAACTAGCCAATGAAACGTTAGTGAATGAGAAAACAAGTCCCATTGACCAATCACAGACTCTTGTCACGTCTCATTGGTCAAATCGCGGGGACATGATGACGTCACTATTTTCTTAATGCGAATATACTATTATAGTTCCTAGCACATACCCCCTAGCTTTTAGAAAGAAAGAAAGAAAACTTTATTCACTAACATACAAAAACACAAACATGGAAAAAAAATATGCAAAGAACACCGTTGATGCAGTGAAAAGGTGCTGCCTCAGTATACGATGTAGCTAGGCTGCATCACTGGTCCTCCGGCAGCACCCTTTTAAAGGAAGTCAGACACCCATACCCCCACTTCACGACCCCACTCACCTCGAGGGTATGCAGCATAGCCCTGGCGAAGGAGTCTGCATCCTCCCTGCATGAGAAGTTGAGACCGTACACATGTCTCGAGTCTCGCCATTGATGGAACGTCGCTGTCGCCTGGTTGTACTTGAGGCCGCGAACTATGCCGCAGTTTATTACTACCTGGAAGGGTAACAAACAGTACAGATCAATTCAAATCCAATTGTGAGGATAAACAGACATTAGAGTACGCGCCACATAAGGTGGCAGTTGGAGGCGTCGCCACAGTCGCGTAATTCAGTGTTGCCAGTAAACACGCCAAGACTAGCACTCAGTGTGCCATACGGCTCGATACATTATATTTAGGTTTTATTTGTAACGATCTTTGGTTGCAGAGCTATAAACTCAAATAAAACAAATTAATATATCAAAGTCAAAAATCAAAATATTTTTATTCAAAATAGGCCCTATCATAAGCTATCTTTGAAAGTTATCTTATGATCTAAGTATAAATTAAAAAAACTATATTTTGACCAAAGGAATATATATGAGTGAAGTGGAAGGGCGGTTACGTAGGGGCTGACCTAAAAGACATATAACAGTCAGATAGACGCTATATTGAAAAAGGGTGACGTTAGGAGTACCTATTACCGAGAGTGTATGAGAGGATGTATGAATGTCAATGAAGCGAAAGTGGTTATCTTGAATAGCGTGTTAGGAGTGACATTGAATGAATATAATTAAAAATAGTGTGATAGGGGAAGGTTGCAGTTTGAAAGGAGATGTAGTGACTAAGATTAAAAGAGGCATGCTTCGGTGGTTTGGACATGTTATACTGATAAAATATAACTAGTTAGTACATTGGCAAAGGGAATATTCATATATGGGTGAAGTAGAAGGGCGGTTACGTAGGGGCTGACCCAATAAGACATTCAGATGACCGTCAGATAGAAACCATATTGAAAAAGGGTGACGTTGGAAGTACCTATAACCGCCCAGTGTGTATGAGTGTCAATGGAGCGAAAGTTGTTATTCAGGATCGGGACAGATGGGGATCCGTGAATCTTCTACAGGGAACCAGGGCCCTTACTCCACTAAGCATTGTAGGCACAATATTACTTCATTAATGATACTGTAATACTTCAGTGGCCGTAATTTGCCAATTTTGGCACTCTACTAACAAATTTTTGCCACTGAAGCGCTATCGAACTACATCTGATGTACTTCTGTGTCTGAAGTACAAAAAAACTACTCCACTAATCAATCGTCATATTTGGTACTCCACTATTGACATTTCTATACTTTGAGTTGCCACTGAATTGCCACTGACTCGCTATTGAAGCACAACTGTGGCAGTTCAAAATATTACCAGAGTGCCACTTTTACAGCCGAGACGCAGTTGTGTGGCTGTCAAAGTTAATTAGTGGAGTAAGGCCCCAGACGTGATGTGTATGTATGTATGTAAAAGTAAAAGTCCACTACAAACCTCGTGGTCATTCAGCTTCCTGCCCACAACCCTGAAGGTGTTGTGCTGGGTGTGATGGTAGATGTGGACCTTGGAGACACCAGCTGAAGACCCTGAGGGTACCCAGCGCTTCAGGGCATCATCATACACCATCACCGAGGCTCTGGCACTGCTTATTGACTGTTCACTGGAAAAAGAAAAGAGGTTGAGTTAGTTAAGAGTATATAATAATATTGTAGGACATTATTACACCAATCGAACTAGCCCATTGATAACTACATTAAAACAGCACATCGAGTTGTAATAAAAGTTTGTAAGATGTAGTGACTAAGAATGAAAAGGGCATGCTTCAATTTGGACATATGCGGATGAATCATAGTCGATTATAAGTCGTATATATGTAGGTGAAGTAGAAGGGCGGTTACGTAGGGGCCGGCCCAATAGGCGGCATTTTGAAAAAGAG
The DNA here is from genome assembly GCA_030578115.1 of Leucoptera coffeella. Lineage (NCBI taxonomy): Eukaryota > Metazoa > Arthropoda > Insecta > Lepidoptera > Lyonetiidae > Leucoptera > Leucoptera coffeella. Next base: position 97,746 of record JAMBLF010000252.1, read on the forward strand.
AGACGTTAGAAGTACTTGCAGGTATACGAGCATAAAGTGAATAAATGTTAATAACTATATATGTTACATGTTATAACTGCGTTGACACATCAGTTCTCAATAGACAACTGCAGTTAAGCAACACTTGGACAGTATTAAGATGGGTGACCGTCCAGGTAATCTCAAGACATCATTTCAATAAGGAAAACGTTGTGAGGTTACAAAAGTGAAGCGTTTCATAATAACATTACGAAAACATACATCAGAATGCTAAACATACAACTTCAATTGGTTCATACTCTTGTGGGAATTGAAGCTATTTGCTAGTAACTATATATAATAGCTTTCTTCGTTAATCCATGTCCCGTGCTAGTCTGACACGTAAATTTAATGTCAACTAGATGCCTTTCTTTCCAACATACCTTGCAAGGACTTAGAACTATGAGTGATCTATTGGGCGATAAGCTAGCAATCTATCACCACTATTTTCATACCGTCATATAATTACTGAATGAATGAATAAATCAAAGAAAATTTGTTTATCTTCATCGTTAAATACACGCCATCAAACATATATTCACGCCTCTCATTCATAAGCTCTACCTAAGGACATAGGCAGAGACTATCGATCGCCACCTGGAACGGGTGACAAATCTCTCTTGCTTCACTCACACTCATTAACCTTCTCATACATTCTCTTCTGTTCTTTACACTGCATACACCCTTACGAAGTACATACATAACTAGTTAGTTCCTATTTCATTATTTACTAGTATATGTACATACTTACGACCATTGACCCTGGCAAGGTAGTTAAAAGTTCGGGGGTCTAATGTATTTTGCAATTTATGAGATCAGTAATAGTGTGAAGTTGGTAATGGATTAACAAAAGTGACAAATTACGCCATTTTTAAGTGAAATTTAACACATTTTTAGTCATCAGTGGTAAAATTTTACACTTTGGTAATCCACTACCAACTTCACACTATTACCGATCTGATATTGAACTGCGTTTGTGCTAAAACGCATTAGTAGACTTGGATCCCATTTGTCCATCTCCGCAATTGTGGTTAGAAATTCTATGGCCACTTCTTACATACATACACATATTTTTACATTTACATACACACTGCGGTGAGCGAAAACATAGTGAGGAAACCTCCCTTTTCCCCGAATAGGTAATAGTTAATGCTCGTAAATGGCGACATGGCTTACCACCTGTCACATTGAGTACTGACTATATAGCCAATACGTGGGTTTGAGGTGGCCATAGAATTACTACCTCTGCGATTCCAATATGATACCTGAACCTGACTACCCCGCTTGGGTTAATGGTCATGAATTTTTGTCTTTGTGTCTTTTACATACACACATACATAACAGAAAAACACACACACACATACATACATACAAGTCAATCGTTAACCCGTTAAAAAACTTAACAAACACTGTTAAACACCCACACAGTTTACGCAATCAAAGACATCCCACGTGAACTTTCGATTCCTGCCTACGCCTTCAGACAATAGGTCGTGCTGTTAATCGATAGTATTGGTAACACATTACAAGCTTATTGTGTAAGCGTTGTAAACAGAAATGTAACATACACATATTCACATTAAGGGGGTAGGCAGAGACTATAATATAGGTCCTGATATATTATATCGCCACCAGGAATGATCCTGACAAATCTCTTGCTTCACCCACACCCATTAACGTTCTTACATGCTCTTCTGTTCTTCACACTACACCCGCCTTGAGAAGAATGTCTCCAATTTGATCTGTATAAGTTCTACGCGGCCTACCCCGTCCAACTCTACCTTCCACTTTGGCTTTATAAATTCCCTTTGTATCGAGTGTGTATGAGGAGGTGTAAGAGTCGCAATGAAGCAAAAGTGCTTTGTCAGGATCGGCTCAAATGGGGATCCGTGATCTTTGCCTACCCCTCTACAAGGAAACGGGCGTGATGTGTATGTATGTATATATGTAACTAAATGATTCCCGAAATGTCGTAGGAGGTGACTAAGGGACTTGGGTTAGGGTGGACTAATGGGAAACTATGGGGAGATGGGATAGCAATCTGTCACAACATTGTTATTTCATACAAAAACCCCAATAGCAATGCTAAAACTAACCATGAACACTCAACCTCTGACTACCCCGAAACGGTTGATGGTCGTGAAAGCGTTTGTATTTGTCTATATAGTTAGTACATAACTATAATTTCGATCTACTTCCTATCATTGTAATATCCTTTCTTAAAGTAATTATAACTGAATTATTAAATAGGTATGAATGACCTTCAGTTTACAATTACACAACATTCTTATATTAATTACTTCTAACCTGTCGTTAATCGTAATATAAACACAACTTTACGACTGTAAACAATTACGGGGTAGTCAGAGATTCGTGTGACCATCTCTGCAATTGCGATGTAGTTCATTTATAGTCACAGCAACATTTCACCAGGTGCCCGAATAAATTGTAGTTCAATATCACGTCAGAAATAGTGTGAGGTTGGCAGTATATTAGTAAATGTGTCAAATTTCGCTTTAAAAGTGCGAAATATGTCACATATGCTAGTCCACAAACAACTTTAAACATTTATAATATTTTTAACATTTATATCCTTTAATCTCTGCCAGATCCTCGGATATATTATTACTCCTAGGTCAGTTTCAAGCATACATAATATTCAAGTGGTGTTATAATGCCTTTCGGGGTAGAGAAACCTCGGATAGTTATACGTCATTTTCTAGCTGGCATATAACTAGTTAGTTGAGATAAGATCAGTGGGTTACTAATACTTACTGTGCCCAGTACTCTTCCCAATTATTCGGCTTCGTCGAACCATATCCTTTGGGCAACGTCGCCGTTCTTCCGTTGAAACCTCCCTTCTTCTCTTGCAGGCTTTGAGTGGAAAGCCTTTGCTTCTCTGTTTTGAAAGAAGATTGAGAACCTAATTCCCCAGTCGCTCTTTTCAAAGAACTGAGTGATCCATTTCTTTGCAAATCACTCTGTGATTCATAGTCGTTCTTTTGTATAATGAGCGATTGACTTCCAGTGTCACTGTTGTATCTTCCTAAAGGCGGTTTTCGGGCTGGTTCTGATTCATATCGGTTGAACGATGTGCTTCGACGCATTAGGATTGGTGATTCATGAACGGTTGTGAGCGATGCCAACTGATCTGGTTCATAGTTCATCTCCTTTTCTATTTGGTTCTGTACGTTCGCTAGCATCTCTTCCAAGTCACCTAAATCGGGATTTACGTTCAGTTTGGATTTTCGCATTGTCAATCACTTGTACTCTTTATATTGTTGGGTTCTGAGCTATAGTTTTTTGTATTAATGTTTCATTGAGCTTTTGGTAACTATGATATATGTACTTATTATATGTATTTAGAAACATCTAAATGCATTTGTAAATACAGTTTAACGTTGTCTTACATTTGTTACTAAAGTTAGTATTAAGATTTTCTTCTAAAGCATTTCAATATTGTTATTTTTACTAATAAAATTCAATAATATTTATATGGAGGTTTAAAAGTCTTGTCCCAGACACAATTTAATAACCAAACCACTTAATAGTATACTTTAGGAGTTGTAATACAAAACACATTACATATATCCATTCGAACATTTACACCCATTTGATCTTCCTACTCACTTAGACATAACTTTAAAAAACACTAACAAATTGTCACTCCGTAAATTTCATAACATATTCAAAACTTTCATTACCTAACCGTATCTCAATATATAAACAAAATACTAAAACTTTCAATAACACGACCACACTGTTAGGCGGATGATCGCCTACTGATTTTTCTCTCGAGATAACCGCTATCATTGACAGATCGAGGTTAGATCTGACAGCTATTTATATGTCAGTCACAACAAATATGCAAGTCTGTTTGTTAGTTGAAAAAGGGTGACGTTAGGAGTACCTATAACCGCTGAGTGTGTATGAGATGTATGAGTGTCAATGAAGCGAAAGTGGTCTGTCAGGAGTGGGACAAATGGGGTTCCGCGATCTCTGCCTGCCCCTCTACAGGGAATCAGGTGTGATGTGTATGTATGTATGTGTTAGTTTACGTATTTAGTGTTGAAAGAAGACACTACACTAAAGTGTGTATATGCGGAGGTGTATTCGCCTCTAAGAAGCGAAAGTGTACTGCCTACCTACTAAGCCTACCAAGGAGATAATGTTTCAACGATTCTGTTCATCCCAAAAATGATATAAAGTCGACAGTATATCTAAGTACACATATATCGTCCACAATATCATCGATACACCTACCTATATCTTAGTTCTAATATCATATCAAAATCACCCAAAAGTCATTAACATTAAGACTATTGCAAGTAAACCAGCGTTGCATAACTAGTTCATCTTATGATAAATCTCTCACCGAGATCCCTGATAAGAAGTGAACGACAATCAATCAATTGGATACATACACTCACGACCATTATAACTTACGGGGAGGACAGAACAAAAGGTTTCAACAAACTTTTATTTTTAGAGAAAGATGTAAGACATTTCATAACTTTATAGTTACAGAATTACACTAAAATATTGTTGATAGATTGTTATCATATTGAAAACGAGTGACGTATTAGTACTTATAACCGCCGAGTGTGTATGAAGAGGTGAGAAAGCCAATGAAGCGAAAGTGGTTTGTCAGGATTGTGGCAAATGTGGATCTATGATCTCTGTCTACCCTTCTACGGGCAAACAGACGTAATGTGTATGTCTGCAATATGGAATGTAGTTTTAAAGATCGCATCTTTGGCTAATTTATCTATTGACCCCTAGTCCCTTAGTCGCCTTCTACGACATTTGCTATACAGGGTGAAATTTACATAAATGGCAATACAAGATAGATTCTATGGTGAAAAATATGCGGTTTGACATGATTATTTTAGTACCCTCCAGTACAAAAATATTGAGAAAAGCCTCCTCAAAGTTTGGGAGCCAATTCAGAATAAATGTACACCCTACATTATTTCATTCATAAGTTCTCATATTTCGACGTAGCTCAGTTGTTTGGGGCTTGGCTCTGTATCAGTTAGTACAGGGTTCAAATCCCGCTAGAGCATGTACCAATGGAAATGAAGTTTAATGAATTTCTATGTACATTTTCGTAATAAAAACACATTTACGAAATGCATCGAATTATACGATGAGGGAAAACATCGTGAGGAAACCTACCTGTTCGTCGAACATAAATAGTTCGTGCTTGTAAATGGCGACATGGCTGACCACCTGTCACATTGAGTACTCACTATCTGGTTAACACGTGGGTTCGAGGTGGCCATAGAATTACTACCTTCGCAATTGCGGAGATGGAAATCTGAACCTCTGACTACCCCGCAAGGGTTAATGGTCATGAATGCGTTTTTTGTTCTCATATTTCTACCCTCGCCTGTTTAAAAGGCAGCTGGTTACATACTTTTGAAGTCCCAGACTCAGTACATAACCTTATCATTACTACAAATCGGCTGCTAAAAATGAGTAAGAGATTTTATGTATTACTCATGGATCCGTATTCGATTCCAATTAATGGAAAAGTGTACATTTTAATGACATTTTCATGAGTATGAATCATGGTTTATTCATTCGTTATTTCAACACGTATTCTCAAGTATTTATGTCTTTTGGGATGGACAGCAATTAAGGGTCGTAATAATACTTATAATATTTAGAACATCATTACACTAATTGAAGTAGCCCCTTGGTAAGTTCATTTAAGACTTGTGTTAAGGGTACTAGTCAACGTATATTGAAGAAATATCTAAATAAATACATATATAGTAGATATAATCATCGACCAAACTGTAAAGCAGAAGAAAAGCGTACATATTAAGTTTGCCTCCACCGGGAATCGAACCCGGGACCGCGCTCACATACACATCACGCTCGTTTCCCAACAGAGGGTAGGCAGATATCACGGAACTTTATTTGTCTCGATCCTGACTGACCACTTCCGCTTCGTTTACATTCATACCTCCTCATACACACTCCTTAGTTAAAGGTACTTCAAATGTATGTATCATGTTGTTATACACACACATTATACATACATACACTCATTCAGATAAATCAATGCGAGATACAGATTACAATGTTAAAATGTATGTGTCATACACATACATACATATTAATACCATGCACGGATGATCATGACTCATATATCTAGATTGTATGATTGTTATTCATACATACATAGTTTACAATTCCATGCTAGTCTGCACGTAAAAAGAATGCTAACTAGCTGCCGTTCTTCCCGGTAGAACGTAGAAGGCGACTAAGGGACTAGGGTCTATGAGATATATTAGTAGATGGACTTATAACATACATACATACACATCACGCCTGATTCCCTGTAGAGGGGTAGGCAGAGATAACGGATCCCCATTTATCCCGGTCCTGACAGACCACTTTCGCTTCATTGACACTCATATATCTTCTCATACACACTCGGCGGTTATAGGTACTTAACTTGTTACCAATATTCCATATGACATCACAACCCCAATATTCACACTATAAAGTAACTTTGTAAGTGTAAGTAATACGTGTCTTTTAGGTTCTGTCCACCCCTAAAGGGAATAAAGAATATACATATATAGGTACATATATAGATCTATTCAAATCTTCTATAGACATAAATAAACGTTAAAATAAACTATCTACCCCTTCCGCATTACATACGTACGTAATGGTATGCCCAGGCATCGAACCCGGGTTATCTAAGGTCATAACACCTAAGCATTATCTAATAGACATATTAAGGAAGCTTACACTGATAAGAAGAGATAAGATTTGACGACATCGCTGTAGCCTAATGGGTAAGACCTCTGACTTCTTAGAGGGTCTAGGTTCGATTCCCGGTTCAGACATGTACTAGTGAATGAAAATTTAAATGTGTGTTTTTTATTTACGTACATCATTTACAGTCGCTAACGGTGAGAAAGCCTGCCTATCCTTCGGGATAGATAATAGTCAGTGCCTATATACGGCAATACGGTTCACTAAATATCACGTTGGGTACTGTCTATCTAGTGAAACGCGGGTTTTGAGTGGATCATACTTAACATACCTTCGAAATTTCGGAGATGGAAAACTCTAACTCTAACTCAAAATCTACCTAGTATGAGAGTATGTTATGTATTGTAGACACTATTACACCAATTGAACTAGCCCCTTGCTAAGTACATTTAAGACTAGCCTTAAGGGTACTAGTCAACGTATATTTAAGAAATGTATTCTACACCTCTAGCCACCCTTTCAAAGAATCAGGCGTGATGAATGGCTCGATCAACGCCCCATTAAAAGGTTATGTAGGGCTTGCAAATGCGGGTCACGTGGGGACCTATTCTAGGAATAGAGGTTAGACTTCAGTATTAATAATTTAATACTAATCATCGTGAGGAAACCTACCTGTTCCCGAACAGGTAATAGTTTAGTGCTTGTAAATGGCGACTTGGCTGACCACCTGCCACATTGAGCACTGACTATCTGGTCAACACGTGCCTTCGAGGTGGCCATAGAATTACTCTCGCCGCGATTACGGATATGGAAACCTGTGCAATGCCGTTTGAATTTAACGAAACTCTTTATAATTTACTCTTGTTCTGTTATTCAGGTAATGTTTTGATCTAGTCTACCGTACGAATATCAAGTATAAATTATTAAAACATAACAAACGCTTCACGTCTTGTGTATACTTACACTCTCGATTTGTACGTACGACGTACGTACCTATACTAAGTGTCCAAACAAATTATACTTCTTAATTTCTATCCACCCCAAAAAGGTATAAATACATCTCATAAGCATGTCTCAACCTTACTCATTAAATCAAAATTAATTAACGAAAAATATTATTTGGATTGCATTAAAGTCGCATTCTATTTATTACATTTACCAGAATAGGGGTCGACTATTTCTCGTCAAATTGCCACCTTCCGGCCTGATGACAAAAAGGTAATGACTTCCTAGTCACACATACATTCACGTCCTTTAATCCCTTTATGGGTGAACAGAATCTCAGACACCATTTAATCTCCTAGGACCTCGGACATTTAGTATCTCCTAGGTCACTTTTCGATAAATATTGGGGATGTGATGTCATATGGAATATTGGTGACAGGTTGCTAGCCTAACGCCCAATAGATTTCGTTTACAAGAACGGCAGCTTGTTAGCATTCTTTTTTAAACATTGACTGACGGATCAGATGGGCACTGACTGACTGGGGTAGCCGCAATAAAAGGGATAAAAAGGGAGTATATAAACAAGTCGTGAAGCGTATGTTTATCTTATAATACAATCAGAGACTGTATAACTAGTCAGATAGACGCCATATTGAAAAAGGGTAACGTTAGGTGTACCTATAACCACCGAGTGTTTATGAGTGTCAATGAAGCGAATGTGGTCTGTCAGGATCGGGACAAATGGGGATCCGTAAACTCCGCCTACCCCTCTACATGGAATCAGGCGTGATGTGTATGTATGTATGTATTTAAATGTTATATGTCACTCATATACATACATACATACATTATCAAGTTACAAAGCCTAAACATATGTAATTTGATACGTTGAAAATAACGACCTTAAACTTCGTATACACACATATACATCACGACCACTAACCCGTTCAGTGTGGGCAGTTATAACTACATCGTACGCGCGTGTTGACCAGATAGTAATCAATGTGACAGGTGGTAAGCCACGTCGCCATTTACAAGCACTAAGTATTACCTGTCCGGAGAACAGGTAGGTTTTCTCACGAAGTTTTCCCTCACCGTAGTAATCGACGCATTTCGTAGTTAGATATATTTTTTTATTACGAAAATGTACATAGAAATTCATTAACTTCATTTCCATCGGTTCATGCTCAAGAGGGATTTGAACCCTGTACCCTCGATACAGAGTCAAGCCCCAAACAACTGAGCTACGTCATATTGTAGAAAGGCAGCTAGCTTATTCTTTTTACGTTCCAGACTAGCACGGAACCTTTTACTAGTTAGATGACCCAATGTAACGCCCACATTTTGTTTTCGAAAGCGAATGTATATGGCGAGGCCTATATACGGAAGGTTGTGCAACATACACACACAAAACTATAGTACAGGCTACACCTACGCTGTTTTGTGACATTTAAAAGTGGCTTAGTAAACACTAGCGACCCGCTCCGGCTTCGCACGGGTATAAAATATATAGCCTACGCCACTATTTAATGGATGTTATTACTTATTATACATATAAACCTTCCTCTTGAATCATTCTATCTATTAAAAAAACCGCATCAAAATCCGTTGCGTAGTTTCATAGATTTAAGCATACAAAGGGACATAGGGACAGAGAAAGCGACTTTGTTATATACTATGTAGTGATATACATACATACATATTTAGTTTATTATTTTTAGACGAATACATACACTACACACTAGTTAATACACATTTTATAAACATACATACACATCACGCCTGATTCCCTGTAGAGGTGTAGGCAGAGATCCCCATTTGTCCCGATCCTGAGATACCACTTTCGCTTCATTGACACTCATACATCTTCTCATACACACTCGGCGGTTATAGGGACTCCTAACGTCACCTTTTTAATAGATGTTCGGTTCCCGGTGGAGGCAGAGTTAAGAACTACGCTTTTCTTCTGCTTTCCAGTCTGGTCGTTGATTATATATGCTATATATATTTATCTATGTATAATATGTATGTATTTCTTAAATATACGTAGACTAGTACCCTTAACACAAGTCTTAAATGAAATTACCAAGGGGCTAGTTCAATTGGTGTAATAGTGTCCTCAATATTATACATATTATATTATTATAATCTCTGCCTACCCCGCAATAGGGAAACGGGCATGATGTGTATGTAAGAAGGTATGTATGAACGCCGATTGACGTAATATAATTGTGTATATGATAATAATATTGTTTTCTATTAGGAAGACAATGCGATGGAATTTATATGTTATTGCTACACACACATACATACATACACCTAGCTATTCATACATACACGCCCTTAATCCCTTTTGGAATGGACAGAATCTCAGAGCTTACTAACACATGCATAAAGTAGCGGCTGTAGCCCAGTGGGTAAGACCTCTGACTTCTTATGAGAAAGGTCCTAGGTTCGAATCCCGGCTCTGGCATGTACCAAATGAAATTTAAACATGTTCTTCATTTACTTACATACTCGTAATGTACAGTCGCTAACGGTTAGGGAAAACATTTAGGAAACCTGCCTATCCCTGGATAGGTAATAGCCAGTGCCTGTATACGGCGATACGATTCACTACCTATCACGTTCGGTGCTATCTAGTAAAACGCGGGCTTTGAATAACCCATACCTAACATGCCTTCGAAATTTCGGATATGGGCAGTCAAGCCTCTTGACTACCCCGTCATAATAAAAAAGGGAGCGTGTATACACAAGTCGTGAAGCGTATGTATGTACGTATTAAGAGTTGAACTTTATAATATTGACTCAACGATAGCTATGCCATTGCATTTAGGTCAATCAACGAACGGGAGCGATAATGTGATTTACACACGAATGTATATGTAGTCAGATAGACGCTATATTGAAAAAAAGTGACGTTAGGTGTACCTATAACCGCGGAGAGTGTATGAGAAGATGTATGAGTGTCAATGAAGCGAAAGTTCTCAGAATCGAGACAAATGGGTATCCGTGATCTCTACCTAGCCCTCTGTAGGTATACAGGCGTGATATGTTGTATTACTAATATAGAAATAGTGCATTAAAACTTATTACGAAATATTTTGAAGTCACTTATGTATGAACATAAATAAATGCAACTAACTAACTATGAGACAAAAGTGAACCCTTGATCTCTACCTACCCTTCTTACTAAACCTCTCTTTATATGCTTCACACATCTGCCCACCCCATAACAGATAACGACCGTGTCCTTTGTAAGCAGGATGTGCGAATCACTGCACCGATAGTGATAGTGGGCTAACAACCCACGCACTATGATTGCTTAAAAATGGAACATCACGACTTATGGCTTAGGACGTAGGCAGGATTATAAAGTAATAAACCTTTTGAAATATCCTATCTTGATAGTAATAATAATAATTGGACTTTGTTGCACCAATTGAACTAGCCCCTTGGTAAGTACATTTATGACTTGTGTTAAGGGTACTTGTCAACGTATATTTAACAAATATATACATATTATATTATATTATCTAGATAAATACACATATAGCATATATAGATTATAATCATCGACCAGGCTGTAAAGCAGCAGAAAAGCGTAGTTCTTAACTTTGCCTCCACCGGGAATCGAACCCGGGACTTCATAATTAGCGTTCAGGTATCTAACCGATCGCGCCACAGAGGTCGTCAAAATATTAAGACCATAAAATTACCACCTTTGCAATTGCGCAGATGGACACCTGAACCTCTGACTACCCCGCAAGGGTTAATGGTCGTGAAGTCTGGAACTTAGAATGCTAACTACCTACCTTTCTGTTCGGTCTTTCGTAGCAGGTGACTAAGGTATATGGGATATAATTAGGTGATGTACTAGCAAACGTTCATCAATATTCCGAATTAATGCTATAATCACCCTAATACATATAAGTACTTACTAAAGTAAGTGAATATTTTAATAGTTAGTATAAAGTAATTTTAATAAAGAATACATACATACATACACATCACGCCTAATTCCCTGTAGAGAGGTAGGCAGAGATAACAGATCCCCATTTGTCCCACTGACAGACCACTTTCGCTTCATTGACACTCATACACACTCGGCGGTTATAGGTACTCCATCCTCCCTACGTAACCGCCCTTCCACTTCACTCATATGAATTCCTAAATACACATCTGTTTTATTAAGTAAATAATTAGCTAAAAAATAGTTTACGATTTAGTGTCCATCCCAAACGGAACAGAAAACCTTAATTATATATAAGTATCAATTATCTATACTAAAAACACATTTAGACCAGCTGGTTGCATTCTACCAAAATCCCTTACTCGCACTCCGCGTATGCCAGATGCATTTCGCCGGTGGTCAGGAACAAAAAAAATCAGTCGCAACAGGTGCTCGATTTTCAACGCCCTGATGCGTGTCTTTATGAATGCGAACTTTATAATAGATACATTCACGTCCTTTAATCCCTTTCGGGGTGGACGTAATCATGGACACATCATAGTTCATATTATAGTCAGAAGTTAAACCATTCTCATATTAGATGATGATTATTTAGTGAATCATGAATATGGTAAAAATAATGCAGTGAAAGTGGTTTGTCAGGATCGGGACAGATGGGGATCCGTGATCTCTGCCGACCCCTCTACAGGGAATAAGGCGTGGTGTATGTATGTACATACCAATTATTCTACTTTTTAAATACGTAAAACAGTCCTCTGATAACTCCATATAAAATATTCGTCGTGAAGTGTATGTATTTATGTGATAAGATTTGTAAATGGTTACCGTAATTAATTAGTTATCAATGAAACATTAATATAATGTAATAGCTCAGAATCCATACAAATACCTATCAACACTATATATTCGTTTATATATTTAATTTAGTTTTCATTAATAAGAAAAATGCATTGAAATATTCCATTATAAGAATTTTAAAATATTTTAATCCTTTATCAAATTTTTATAATTTATTTATGTTAAAAATATAGTTTATTTACTGTTTTATTTAAAAATAACCAACTTTTCTATTAAATCTAGGCAAATTTTCAATTTTTATGTCCATATACAGTAAGTACCATATTATTTTCATAATAGGCACTAACCTAATAAAGCTATTACTTTATCATTAATCCCACTTTTATTCCAGCTCATATTTACCCTACATCGTAACTAACTAACACTATTCTACAAACACCTAACACTACAATTTCCTTTAAAACAATCCGTACACATTACAACACAACTACAAACCGATTTCCTCTTGTAACATCGTACACAATCACTATTCACACAGCACAATAATCACTATGTAACGGGTGTTTGAAAAAAAATGATCCATAGATCATTGATCAATGATCTATAGCGGCCTGCGCGCGCGACGAACGGAAGTGAACTGATTTCTTGTGGAGAGAAGGGGACTTGTAAACATTGGTGGAAAGGGACGCGTGTATGCCGTTAGAAAGAGAGGGAGACGACAATTTAGTAACGTAATTGCGATTAAAAGTACAGATGGGATTTTGAGTTTCATTGTCTCTGAGAGACGTGAGTAGGTAGGTATATAACTATGTACTTTGTTCTATGTCGGGTAGCAAAGGTAATAAATAATAATAAATAATTATTACTTTTTTTTAAGTAATATTTATAAAATCACGGAACTATTAAAAAAGTAGTAGATAGTAAAAAAGTAGAAGTACTCAACAGGTAAAAATAAGCCCTTTGGTTTTTGATTTTGTATCAATAAGTTTAATCCCCACCTGAACTTGTTTCTGAATGTCTATGTACATTTTTGCAATAAATAATACATCTACGAAATGTACAACCAATAGAGAAAGAAAGCCTAATGAGGTTACTTACCTATTCCTCGGCATAGGTAAAAAATAGTGTTGTGTGAACTGCTATTTAGTTAACAGGTAGGTTAGAGGTGGCCATAAAATCACTCCGCAGTTTCGGATATAGACACTTGAACCTTTGCCTACACCGAAGAAGTAAATTAATAAAGGACTATATTACGTCACTGTACTAAATAATTATAGTTAACAGTACACGTTAAGTATTAATTGAATGTAATGTAACTAAATTAATTACTAAATGAACTAATTTATTACATCAATGTGTCACATTACGATAAATTACCCATTCATTGTAATTAATTATTTATCGAGTCAAGGTTACCCATTTACGGTAATAATATTTTATAACTAGACAAAATATAGTAAGGTTGGATAGAAAAGGCCACTTAGAACTTATATAAAACAAAAAAGAGACATTATTCTTAAGACGTTCGAGGTTCGTAACGTGTAGTACACAATAGCATGCAAAATTTTCAACTAACTAATGCTTGTAAGAGAAGCAAGGGAGATTAGTATATCCCAGAAAAACTCGGTATAGCTCATACCTAATAGTTATGCATTAAAAATTTCGGAGCTTGACTACCCCGCCACAATAAAAAAGGAGTGTGTATAATAATAATAATAATATTTGGACATTATTACACCAATTGAACTAGCCCCTTGGTAAGTACATTTAAGACTTGCGTTAAGAGTACTAGTCAAACTATATTTAAGAAATGTATACATATTATATATAGATAAATACATATATAGCATATATAGTCAACGACCAGACTGCAAAGCAGTAGAAAAGCGTAGTGCTTAACTCTGCCACCACCGGGAATCGAACCCGGGATTAGCGTTCAGGTGTATAACTGATCGCGCCACGGAGGTCGTCGGTGTATACACAAGGCGTGAAGCGTATGTATAATAATCATAACTCTAATAAAAAAAACCATCTTGTGCTAATTTGGGACGTCAAAAAAATGCATGTATATACATTCATCTACATCCCCAACGGGATAGGCAGAGACTATCGATCGCTTTCTTCATTCGCTTCTTGATCTTGCCTAACTCACACCCATTAACCTTCTCATACATGCTCTTCTGTTCTTCACTACGTTCACCCGTATAGAACTTATAGAGATCAAATTGGAGACATTCTTCTGTACGTAGTGAATGTATATGTGTAAATGTGTGTTAAAGCAGCTGTAGCAAGCGGGTAAGACCTCGGACTTCTTATGAGAAAGTTCCTAGGTTCTGGTATGTACATATGAATGAAAAACAACTATGTGTTTTTCATTTACGTACATAATTTATAGTCACTAACGGTGAGGGAAAACATTGTAAGGAACCCTGCCTATCCCTTGGGATAGGTAATAACCAGTGCCTATATAAGTCGATACAATTCACTACATATAACGTTGGGTGCTGTCTATCTAGTGATACTCGGGCTTCGAGTGACCCACACCTAATATGCCTTTGAAATTTCAGAGATGGGCACTCAAGGCTTTGACTACCTCATCATAATAAAAAAGGGACTGAGTATACACAAGTCCTGAAGCGTATGTTTTTTTTTTATAGATAGAGTGATTCAAGAGGAAGGTTTATATGTATAATAACATCCATTAAATAGTGGAGTAGGCTATATATTTTATACCCGTGTGAAGCCGGAGCGGGTCACTAGTAGTAAATAATACCATCTGCACTTCCCTAACACTTAATCTTTGAGTCACGTACCGTCGGCATCCACCAACAGTGGCCGTCACGTTGCATCAAGATGAATCAATGGCGGAACGTGCCTATCGATCTATCCATCACGACTTGCTTAGAGGGATAGACAGTGTTATGGAGTGGAAAAAGTGTTTGGTAACTAAAGGAGGTTAATTGAAGTAAAATATGACTTTATCATACTAACTATAGTGTTTGATTTAAGATAAAAAGGTTCTGCGTTATGTAATAAATAACATACGCTTTACGACCATTTACCTTTAAGGGTAGGCACATATTTGAAAAACTTTCTATACATCGCTTTGTAACAACTGTTTTTAAGGGTAGTCAGATATTTGAGTAACTAATTTCCTATACATTGCTTTTGTATATGTATACGACAAGTAACTAATAAAACTATGTATAGGGAGGTGTAATTAAAACGAAAATGCTTTGTCTTAGGGGAAAAATGGGTATCCGTGACCTCTGCGTACCCCTTTGAACTAAAAAGCGCGTGACGTAGATGTACTTATGTGGAAATAATTCTTTCTAAACATCAATATAAAGTTAACAACCTTAGTGGTTTAAACAACTACACCTCATTGTAAGAAATTATAACTTCCTATAACCTATATGAACACGGCTTACCACCTGTCACATTGAGTACTGACTATCAGGTCAACACGTGGGTTCGGGGTGGCCATATACTACCTTCGCAATTGCCGAGATGGACACCTGAACCTCTGACCACCCCGCAAGGGTTAATGGTCGTGAAAGTGTGTGTACGACTGATTTTAGTCCCAGACTTGCATGGAACTATCCGTCGTCTATTCAAACAAAAAACAATTGACTCAAGGAAAATATAAATTGGGGTGCCTATTCTTTCATTTATAATCGTTTTACTTACATTTTTAATTTAGATGAATGCATACACTAATACTACACACTAACTAGTTAGTACATAATTATTAAATAATAATATTTGGACATTATTTCACCAATTGAACTAGCCCCTTGGTAAGTACATTTGAAAGTTGTGTTAAGGGTACTAACTAGTCAACGTATATTTAAGAAATATATACCTATTATGCATAGATAAATACATATATAGCATATATAATCAACCACCAGACTGGAAAGCAGTAGAAAAGCCTAGTTCTTAACTCTGTCTCCACCGGGAATCGAACCCAGGACCTCGCGGTTAGCGTTCAGCGTAGCGTAGCTATTAAACAAATAAATACTATATATCTTCAGAGCCACTGTATCTATAACCGCCGAGTGTGTATGAGGTGTGTGAATGTGTATGTTTATGTATTATGTTATTCGTGACCTTCAGCTTAATATTACTTCATTGGTGTCATGAAATACCGCGATGAGAAACCGGCCTTCATTCGATCATCGAAGTTAAGCAATGTGTGTAAGCTAACTATTAGTTTCGGTGACGGAAAACATCGTGTGTCATCTGCTTATCCCATAGGAAAGTAGATTTTACATACACACAGATATTCCTGATTCCCTGTAGAGGGGTAGGCAGATCACGGATCCCCATCTGTCCCGATCCTGACAAACCACTTTTGTTTCAGTAGCATATGTACAGTCAGCGCTAAAAGTGCAGTCCCAGTAACTTTTTATAAGGTTTACGTTTATAAGAACAAAAGACAACATTTTACATTTTAAAACTGGCGCCACTATGCATTGTCATGGCCACTATACGTTCGCGTGCTTCGAAATGAAAAATATTGTCTTTTGTTCTTATAAACTTAAACCTTATAAAAAGTTACTGAGACTGCAATTTTAGCGCTGACTGTACATTAAAAAACCAACTGAAATTTTCATGCAACCGCTACTCAACTCTTATTAACCACAATCAGAATAGGTCCCTTTACACCAATTAGTGCGAATGAATCTTTACGCCTATTGTTCCATTGTGGAGTGATAGCGAAACGAGGCACGCTTGTTTCATTGAGAATTAATAATAAATAACCCTTGCTGGTATGGGACGTAAAATAATGCTAACTAGCTGCCGTTCTTCCCGGCTAGTTATAAGAGACGATTAATAGAGGTAAATTGAATCTTTTGGGTGATTAGCTAGCAACCTGTCTCCAATGTTCCATTTGACATCACAACCCTAATATTCATACTAAAAAGTAACCTA
The DNA here is from genome assembly GCA_030578115.1 of Leucoptera coffeella. Classification (NCBI taxonomy): domain Eukaryota; kingdom Metazoa; phylum Arthropoda; class Insecta; order Lepidoptera; family Lyonetiidae; genus Leucoptera; species Leucoptera coffeella. The sequence goes on from JAMBLF010000252.1 coordinate 115,156, forward strand.
CCAGTCGTCTATGGTTCATTAACAATAGCAGAATATTTAGTCAGTTGTGATGCCAAATTGGCTAAATATATTTGCTTTGGGATTATATTTGGATTCTCAACTGGAACGAACCGAAGAATAAGGAAGAGAAGAGTTGGAGCTTCGACTTCGTTTTTCTTCGGTTGTAGCGGCTGGCGGCGTTGGTGTAACCATGGTGACTGAATAACAAGAAGTTCAAACGCCGTGGCATCAGTGTTTGTACTTCAGCCGACATAACCTTAGTGGTGAATGGCATAATAAAGAATTAAGAAAACAAAAAGTGACTTAGGAGATATTATTGTCTCCAAGGTTCTGTCCACACCAAAAGGGATTAAAGGACGTGAATGTATATGTATCTACCCCTGTAGGTTATCGTGACTTGTGTGGGGTTTCAAAGCGACCATATGGCTCTTACACCTATAAAGCTTCCATTATTTTTCCACCCCATTAAGTTTTATGATGTTTTCACATATACATATACGTTTTGACATATCACTACATAGTATAAAACAAAGTCGCTTTCTCTGTCCCTATGTCCCTTTGTACGCTTAAATCTTTGAAACTACGTAACGGATTTTGATGCGGTTTTTTTAATAGATAGAGTGATTCAAGAGGAAGGTGTATATGTATAATAACATCCATTGAATAGTGGAGTAGGCTATATATTTTATACCCGTGCAAAGCCGGAGCGGGTCGCTAGTATAGTTATATGTTTTACAGTCAGATAGACGCTATATTGAAAAAGGGTGACGTTAGGAGTACCTATAACCGCCGAGAGTGTATGAGAATATGTATGAGTGCCAATGAAGCGAAAGTGTTCTGTCAGGATCGGCATAAATGGGTATCCCTGATCTCTGCCTACCCCTCTACAGGGAATCAGGCGTGATGTGTATGTATGTATGTAGAATAATTAGAGAGACCAAAATATCTCCTAGGTTACTTTTAAGTATGAATATTGGGGTTGTCATGTCATATGGATCATTGGTGACTGGTGGTGGTTGCTAACCTATCGCCCAAAAGATTCCATATACCCCTAGTCCCTTAGTCGCCTCCTACGACATAGAAGAACGGCAGCTAGTTAGCATTCTTTTTACGTCCCAGACTAGCACCGAACCAAATAAGATGAAATCCGTGTTTGTAGAGCGTAAATGGATATCGCGTGAAGAAATCACTAATGATAGACTTAGAGCGCCTGCCTACCCCAATTAAGAGGTTGGATTAGCATTATTGAGCTGTCAGTCAGGCGTATTAGACACAGATAGACATATCATCACACTTAGATACAAACTGTGCTATTCTGGGACGTAAAAAGAATGCTAACTAGCTGCCGTTCTTCCCGGCACACTGTAGGAGGCGACTAAGGAACTAGGAGTGAATGGAATCTATAGGGCGATGAACTAGCAACCCATCACCAATGTTCCGTAGTGCATGATTGCTAAAAGTGACCATAAAAGGTTTTTTGTCTCTGCATTAACTAACTATTCCCATCTTTTGAATCATTAACATACATACACATACTCGGTGTTTATAAGTACTTTTTACGTCACCCTTTTTCAATATGGCGTCTATCTGACTGTCACATATCTTATTGGTTAGACCCCTACGTAACCGCCCTTCCACTTCACCCACATAAATACCTTTCGTCAATCCACTAACTATCATTCATTATTCTATGTTCACTAAACTCGTGAATAGTGTTGCTAAGTGTCTATTAACCCCAAACGGGATAAAGACTTCCTCTTTAACACTAACAGAGCTAGGCATCCCACAAGTCTAGAATTCTAACAACCTAATTACTTAATAGCTTCAAATTCACTTACACTACCTACACAGTTTCATCAATCAGTCAGCCTATGTCAGTCCACTGCTGGACGTAGGCCTCCCCAAGGGTACACAAAACAAGATCACTGGTGCCCTCAGCCAACCACTACCAGCGACCTTTTTAAGGTCATCGGTCCATCTAGCAGTTAACACTTTCATAAGACCTATTTATTATAACATACATACATATATTGACGATCTCCGTGGCGCGATTGATTAACCACCTGAACGCTAATCGTGAGGTCCCGGGCTCGATTCCCGGTGGAGGCAGGATTAAGAACTACGCTTTTCTTCTGCTTTCCAGTCTGGTCGTTGATTATATATGCAATATATTTATTTATCTATATATAATAAGTATATATTTCTTAAATATACGTTGACTAGTACCTACCCTTAACACAAGTCTTAAATGTACTTACCAAGGAGCTAGTTCCATTGGTGTAATAATGTCCTAAAATATTATATATTATATACATTGACGTCCTTCAATCCCTTTCGGTGTGGACAGAACCTCAAAGATATCGTAACTCCTAGGTCAGTAGGTTCAACATGACTTAAATGACTCCGCAATCGCGGAGATGGACACACGAAACTTATCATGAGGTGTACGTATTAAGTATATGTTTATAAATCACTCAAGTATATTATTGCTATTAATTATTTTCTAATGAAAAACCCATAATAACTAATAATAATATTTGGACATTATTACACTAATTGAACTAGCCCCTTGGTAAGTACATTTCAGTCAACGTATATTTAAGAAACGTACACATATTATGTATAGATAAATACATATATAGCATATATAATCAACGACCAGACTGGAAAGAGTAGTTCTTAACTCTGCCTCCACCGGGAATCGAACCCGGGAGCTCACGATTAGCGTTCAGGCGTCTAACCGATCGCGCCACGGAGGTCGTCTATAACCACCAACTATACGCGCATATAACGCAAAAATGCTTACCCATAACGCAAACAATATTAAAACATGCGTCAATACAGCAAAATCGGTTAACCAAGATCAGTTATTTTATATTTGATAATCCAAGATCCCTGCCTACCCCTTAAGGAAGACAGTCGTGAAGTATGTATGCCAGTCCTTAGCCCATTAGCTTGCCCAAATTGTCTCCAACCGACAGGATACACCGCCTTTGCAGTTACTACACCTTATTAGGAAGGTCTATGACCTTATCATAGTGTGTATGGATGTAAGTGTGTATGTATGTGCAGGGTTTGTTCACATAGTTACGTATAGGCCTATTTCTCTGAAGAACGTAAATATAGTATAGTTTATGTAGTATAGAATAATGTATATAGATAGATATACTTTTTTGCACCACAATAGCAGACACAAGAACTAGTTAGTTACTTGTATTTTTGTATTAAAATCTGTGTTATATGTAAGTTGTATTATGTCTTTATGTGTCTTGTAGTTGTAAAATTAACGTTTTTATTATTATTACAAATGTAACTCTTCAGGGTGAGTACAGTCATTTGAGAAATAACTAAGTAGTTGCCTGGTCATATTTTATTTGACTATAGTAGTATTTTTATTCTATAATAATATAATTTATGCTTTTCAGAACACCTAAGATATTTTATTTACCCCTAGTCCTTTAGTCACGTCTTATAGTTTCACTTGTCATATAATTTATTAATCTTAGATTGATTCTTAAATACATTAAAAACAACACAATCACACCCCCATTAAAACAAACCAGTAACTCCACCTATACTCCACAAACATCAAACAACCAATTACCCATTAAAACTATCCATGACATACCATTAAGCATTCATGAAATGAGTATTGCCCAACAATTTCATTAGTGGCGAACAGCGCCCAACGCAAAATGGGTCACTGGGTCAATTAATAGTAACGTGGCAGGCCCATCACTCGCACCCACATATCAATCCTAATGTTAGTTGTGTGGTTAAAAATTGTACGTTTAATTTATTGACTAATGTATATTCATGCCTTTACTTCTTAATGGGATAGGCAGAGATTATGTATCATTTTCTTGTGACAAATCTGTTTTACTTCGTTTAGAGTTTTGGCTTCTGATGCAAACTCCTCTGGACTTTAGGCTACGTACACTGGCTTTAAAAAGTTTGAATCTTATTAATTAATATTATAATATTAAATTAATGTGAATGTTTTGGAACTTGCTGAAATAATAACTACCTTTCATTATGAGTATATTCTTTAAGTGACATTTACTATACTAAATAAAAATTGGTTTTACATACAAACATACATATCACACCTGATTCCCTGTAGAGGGGAAGACAGAGATCACGGATCTCCATTTGTCCCAATCCTGACAGACACGCTTCATTGACACTCATACATCTTCTCATACACACACTTGGCGGTTATAGATACTCCTAACACCACCCTTATTGAATATAGAGTCTATCTGACTGTTATACGTCTTATTAATAAACCTTTTTTTTAATTATTTAAAAACTTTCTCATTTGATCTCTGGAGTTAAGCAACTCTAAGTGTAGTCAGTATTTGGATGGGTGACCCTTTATAAGATAAACTACTGTTGTTTTCTACGACAATAGCCAAAATACACTATTTGTGTCAAATAGTCACCATCCTGTCAAAAGAGTAACATTTTAACTATCACATCAAACATGGACTTTGAATAGACATTAAAATAGTCACTCAAGCTTTTGCCTATTCCAAAACGACTAACTCTTTAAGCACACTATGTAAATATACATCAATTTAAGTTTGAGAGCAATTGGCATCCCTGATCTCTGCCTACCACTCTAGGAAAATGTGTGTGTGTATGTATGTATGTAAATTCACTACCTATCACCCTTAGTCACCTATTAACAGTACAGAACGAAAACATAATGAAAAAGATAAACAATGTGTGAACAGGAAATGATTAATAGTAGTTTTTATCTGTCACCATATTGAGATAGGAAAGCTTATATGATACAAGGTGATACATAGCAACTACATTACATTCTTTAAACCTTTTTGGGATGGACAGAACCTTGGCAACATACTACCTTTTCTTTGCACTTAATTACTTTCTACATATTTATTGATCAAGTTTGGAATAGTTATCAATAATTAAATGTAAATGAAAAATATTAAACTGAAAACTACTAACACTAAATCTATTTCTATGATTAATAACTAACGGAACTTATAACGTATGTTTTTATATAATAAAGTAACCTTGCAGCAGCCATGGTCACAATGGTATATTCCATTTTACTCAGTAACCTACTTACTTAAAATTCTATTTAAATCCTTAACTAGCATTACAGTAACATGAGTACACTTACTACACTACATATTAGTCACTTTAAAAGCTTACTAATAAATTATGTAGTGAAAAAAGGGTTTATTGTGGTCTTTAAACCATTTATACACACTCAAACCTCTGTCTACCTCACAAGCACTTCCTTTACTGACACACACACATACATACATATAAAAATAACCTCAACTACCATACAAAACCCAAAAACTGACCATAAGCCATAGCCACTCAACATAATAAACAGATGTTTATTAAAAAAACCAGTTTGGCACACCTGGCCTCACCAACTGGACTTTGATTGACTCACATGTTGACAACACCTGCCTGTTGCAAGGAGGTTAGCACAAAAAAGGTTTTGTGACAATATTTGTAAAGGCATTGTTATATTGTATATATTGTTGTATCTTTGTGGTGATTAAAGGTTTTTTGATTAATGTTATAGTATTCTTAATTACAAGGAAGTTAATTATGGTTTATTTGTAATTTATGACTAACTATGGATGTTTTGAGGTCAGTTTATAACACAAATACATCTAAGTAATAATTTAGTTTCATAATCTTATTATAAAAACTAAAAAAATATTTCGTAATATTGTTGAATGGTAAATGATTCATAAAAACCAGTTTCTTTTCCATTGAATAATATTCCAATAAAGCATAAATAAGTAAATTCCAAGGCTTTATTCTGAGAAAAAACCTTTACAATAGTGAAAGTTAACAACTATTACAAAATAGGGTTTCTACTCAACAAAAACACGATTAGACCGCGGGTAAGAATTGTGTATTTTTGGTGCACAAAAAAATCAATACCTCCTAAATTCCTAATGGTTTATTACACCAATAACGTAGCTAATAAGTTAAAAAAGCGATGAATGGGCATTATATGGTAATATCCATTCAAGTTTATGGAGATGAAGCGAAATAATCGATGAAACATGACGGTTGTTTGTTTATAGAACAGATTGCATGTTAAATATAAGAATGCGCCCGTATAAGTCAGTTTCATGACTAAAAATAGAACAAAGGCACGAGAATAAACCGCTTGCCACTTATATTGACTCCTGCTGGACGGATAAAAGGAAAACCGGGATGGACTCACCTCATTTTTAAGCTTCAATTTCGCCCTCGAATGCAATCCGTAAAATTTTAAAGCACAACACAGCACAATAGTTCACTTTTATGCATATTTTTGTACACAGGAACCGATAATTGCATTTTAACTTTCGTAAGGATAGCGAGAATATAGGTGAGGAGCCATTTTAGTATATTTTCCTCCCCTTTCGATTTTATTGGCGATTTTCTAGAGGAAGGGCACCGAGACAGAAAAGTGGCGACCAGAAGAACCGAGAGACGCCCGCACAAGTCATCACATTGGCGAGACAGCCGTATGTCAAATTGTCAATTTTTGGTACAATGAACTCTGGGATAGTCTGTGAAAGCTTCGTGTAAATGTTAGAGGGACAAATTTATAATAACTATATTATAATATAATTAAAATTAAAGTGCAGTTTTGTACTACTTCTACTACTAGTTTAGATTCTTATATCTGTGATAATGTAGAATAAATAGCCTAGCTTGGTTGATTAGTTGAATAAATAAACTTATAAAGGCAAATAAAGCTTGTGAAGTTAAGTCCGATTAGAATGTATGAAATAGAGTACGATTGTGAGCTTTGCTTAAAACCTTCATAATTGAAAAGCAATACTGCATGAAAGAAACATACAAAGAAAAATCTACTTGAGTTATTTCTGTATAAGCTTTGGCTTATGTATACCGTAATCAACTTTTAGAACTTAAGCGATAGAAGATTAGTTAATAAATTGAGGGTAATATAGACTACATTTTATTTACACATATGTTTGTAACACTAAATACTGAAGTGTCAAAGTGTGAGTATCCTTTTTCATGATTTCTGTATTTATTTTTAAGTTATCGTTGAATATGAGTCTATCACTTAACAATTTCTGTCTGTGAGTCATTGAAATGTCAAAATGACAACCCTTTTTGTTGTTTTGTTTGTTTGTGGTATTCGGAAATTATCCTATCCATTTCGTAATGAATATTTTGCATTCCATTTGAAAAACAATCCAGACTTGAGACTGAATTAGAATACGATTACTGTAATTTCTTTTCCATATTTAGTGTTACGGTTTGTGCACCAAGTTTCGTGGGACACCCACCCGTTAATGGTGATGTCATTTTGACACGGCAAAGAAAAAAGGATCGGTGAAAATACAATATTTTCGCATATTTCCAATTTCGAAAACCACAACCAGAATGGTTGGCGCAATGCCCGTTAATTTGCTGCCTAAATTCACGGATGAAGGCATGGATAACCGGAACGTGGAGCATAAAATCGATGGCAACATACGAGTCGGTAGTAGGATTCGTTGTGGTGATTACTTTGCTACAGTGAAGTATGTTGGAGAAGTCCGTGGGTACAAGGGTATATGGTACGGGGTGGAGTGGGACGACGCCTCCCGAGGCAAGCATGATGGCTCCGTGGACAATATAATCTACTTTGAGACTGAAAAACCTGGAGCAGGTAGCTTTGTGAGGCCAAACAAGATAGCGCCAACAAAATCCTGTGCTGACGCCATAATCATGTATTATGGGGACAATGAGGTATGTAAATGTGTTATTTAGACCTCTCTGGTGAGAATGGTGTATGATTTGGCTAGTTTTATTCAATAGTTTTGGTGTAAAATAGGAAATTTGTAACAGATGTTTTGTAAACATTGCGTTTATATTGACAAAGAAAAATCAGGTTTAGCTAAAATTTTATATGCTATCAGTACCTTTTATTGTTAAAAAGTATGTAAATGATATCTGTAACATAATTAGTTTGTTTACCTAATTATAATAACGCCTCTGAATACCCTGCCACAATAAAAAGGATTTCTCTTTACCCCTTCCCTCCCTTGCTCTTTTTATAATGGCGGGGTAGTCAGAGGCTTGAATGAAAAAGAAAAGAATTAATTATATAATAATATACATTTATGGAACCAAGCGCACATGGCAACCCGATGGAAATTCCCCAATGGAAATTCACACTGCCAACGCTGATATTATAGTTCAGATCAGATCAGATTTTATCAGTTCTTCCAGGCGTAACGATGATATATATTTTACAACTTGTCTCAACTCTCCATATATTATTTCCAGGACGAGACGTTGGCAGCTCACCGTCGTACCGTGATCAATGAGTGGAAACGTGAAATGGGAGCTCCGTTCCTCGAAATGGTTGGCTTTGAGAAGGTGAAGCAAAAACTGTAAGTGTTTATTAAAACAATATACTGTCAAACATAAATTTGTCTGTGTTTAGGTGGAATAGATCCTTCGAAACTTATTTAGTATGAAAACAAAGGAGATTCTATAATTTCTGCCTAAACAGTATTAAAGCAATAACACAAATATGATGTTTAGATGTATGATAATAATCATTAATACTGATAATAGTACATATATTTCTTTGATTAACATATTAAAATTAATTAAGTGTAATAAATATGATATATTGGAATCTGTAAACATAACTATTTATATAAATAATTATAAATCTAGCTAATTTATTGCTATACAACTATACCCACATTATAAAACGTCATTTGAAAAATAGAAATATAATGTTAATAAATAAATGAAGAATAAATAAGAAATTCCAATATCAGTGAAATAGAATTCTCCGTCTATTAGTTAGACACGAAATATCTTGTTATGTTATGTTTTGATCAAGCCCCTGCACATAATTATTAATATACTAACAATCATTTTAAAACTTCCCAATTTTTAAAACTCATCAATGTATATTATTATTTATTCAATTGAGTACTGAGCATCAGGCCATATATTTACTACTTTTGCAGTTTTGGAGATAGTCACTCTAACTTCTGACTACTCAGCAAGGATTATAGTGCACCAAATAATAGTTATTACATATCGAATCTCGTACCACAGTCGTTTCGACCGTCTCCAAGAAGTCTGCATAAGCGACAAGGACATCAACCGTGCAGGTGACCTCTCGCTCTGTCCCAACGTCCGTTCCCTGGATGTGTCCAGGAACCTGTTTAGCAACTGGCGAGAAGTCATCCAGATTGGAGCGCAGTTGCCCGAGTTGAGAGAGCTTAATATCAGGTTAGTGTATGATATATATGTACTACGTATGTAGGTAGGCATATTATTATGCGCCGCCTGGAGGTAGGATATTTTCATAAAATAAATCAGTCTGCATTGAACTGTCGTGCGTTTCATTTATTACATTGGCGACGTGTTGGGATACATTTTTTTTTCTTGGTTGTTATTTATTACGTAATTAATTAGTAAAACATGCCGTTTGGAAAAATAGAAACGTTTGAAGTGGGTGTGCACAATTGGGACGCGTATGTAAGACGTATTAAACAGTTTAACCTATTACAGTGTACATGTGTAAAGATTTAAGTACTTATAGTATATTCGCTTTAAGAAAATAGTGACGTCATCAAGGTCTCCATGATTTAACCAATGAGATTTTATAGGGGTTGTTTGTTATTGGTCAATGTGACTTCTTTTCTCATTTACTCACGTCTCATTTGTCAGTTTGACCTCTGATTATCATGACGTCACTATTTACTTAACGCGAATAGACTATAATTGCTTTATGGTGGATAGAATATCAGAGATATAATATCTGCTAGGTAACTTTATAACACGAATATTGGGGCTGTGTGCTAACAACATGTCGCAAATGTTCCATGTCATAATATGGAACATTGGCAAAATGTTGCTAGCGTTTTGTGCCAGGAAGAATGACACCTGGTTAACTTTATTTTTATCACCCAGACTAGTATGGGACAAATATTTATTTATTGAACTATAACTTCTATTAAATAACATACGCTTCACGACTTGTGTATGCACACTCCCTTTAGTATTTTGACAGGGTAGTCAGAGTCTTGGGTGCCTGTCTCCAAAATTAAAGGCATGTTAGATATGAGCCGCTTTTCACTTAAAGACAGCACCTAACGTGATAGGTAGTGAACTATATTACCATACAACTATATTAGCTACAAAGCGAACTACTAGCAGAATGACAAACGTAGTATAGGACGCCCCACTGCTAGATGGACCGATGACCTGAAAAAGGTCGCTGGTAGTGGCTGGCTGAGGGCCACGAGTGATCGTGTTTTGTGTACCCTTGGGGAGGCCTACGTCCAGCAGTGGACTGACATAGGCTGATTGATTGATTGAAACTAGCTACATATACCTATACTTCTATTTTGTATGTGTTTATTTACAGCAAAAATCGTCTCCAAATAAGCCTCCCAGAAGAATCTTTAACCAAACTCTCCGTTAACTTTGCTAAACTTGAAAAGGTTAATGTGTCCGTCTGCAACTACGATTGGAATGATATTTTGACTCTGTCGCACCTCTGGCCTAATGTGGGCGAGATAGTGGCCGCGTTGAACAGGATAGACAGTATCATAGCGCCTACTGTTACTATGGATGGTAAGTTATTTTCTGCTTCAATATCTGCTAGTTAGGCTGCAGTCTCATTCTGATGGATTATTTAATTAAGTTGTATTGTATTGAAATATGTCTGCAGAGTTTCTTGGCATTTCTTCTCTGCAGGATTTTGCTTTACGAAATGCCATTAGTTTAATTAGATTTAATTATATTTTTTATTTAAATTAACTAATTGTAATGATAACTTTTCCGGTGGAAATGATTTTTTTTTTTTACTTTCAATAAGTGATTCTATAATACTCATATTGAATAAAAAGATTTTCATTTCATTTGTTTTTGTAAATAATATGAATGTATAACATACATACTCTTTATGACTTTTGTATACACCTCTTTTATTATGGGGTAATCATAGGCTTGAGTGACCGTCACAGAAATTTCGAAGGCATGTTAGGTATGGGTCACTCAAAGCCGTTTAATTATATAGACATCACCCAACTGTGATAGGTAGCCGTATTGAAAAAGGGTGATGATATAAGTACCTATAACCTGTAGAGGGGTAGGCAGAGATCTCGGATCATCATTTGTCCCGATCCTGACAGAGCACTTCATTGACTCTCATACATCTTCACATACACACTCGGCGGTTATAGGTACTCCTAACGTCACCTTTTTTCAATATAGCGTCTATTTGACTGTTATGTCTTATTAGGCTGGCCCCTACGTAACCGCCCTTCCACTTCACTCATATATATTCCTTTTGTGAATCTGCTATCATTCATTAATTCTATGGACGTGTTGACCAGATAGTTAGTCCTCAATGTGACAGGTGCAAGCCATGTCGCCATTTACAAGCACTAACTATTAACTGTTCTGGGAACAGGTAGGTTTCCTCACGATGTTTTCCCTCACCGTAATATCCGACGTATTTCGTAAATGTATTTTAACTACGGAAATGTACATAGAAATTCATTAAACTTCATTTTTATTGGTACATGCTCATCGGGATTTGAACCCTGTACCCACTAATACAGAGTCAAGCCCCAAACAACTAAGCTACGTCGAATATGTCTAGGTATGTTTATCTTTCAGCCCTACAAACTCTATGGCTTGATGGTAACCCTCTGAAATCGTGGAACGAGGTATTGAACCTGGGACACTTGCCTAGCCTAAAGATGTTGAGTTTGAACGACTGTGCCATCAAGCAGATCAGGTTTAACGATGCGCCTGGTAATATCAAAGTGGACGTGTTTGAACACTTAGAAGTACTGATGTTGAATCGGAATGAGATTGGTGATGTAAGTATACTATTCTATTTTATATACAACAAAAACAAACGCATTCACGATCATTAACGCTTGCGGGGTAGTCAGAGGTTCAGGTGTCCATCTCCGCAGTTGCGAAGGTAGTAATTCTATGGCCACCTCGAACTCACGTGTTGACCAGATAGTCAGTACTCAATGTGACAGGTGGTAAGTCATGTCTCCATTTACAAGCACTTACTATTACTAGTACTTACGGAACTATATATTATATACTAGCGGCTATCTCCGGCTTCGCACGGGTATAAAATATATAGCCTACTCCACTATTTAATGAATGGTATTATACATATAAACCTTCCTCTTGAATCACTCTATCTATTAAAAAAAACCGCATCAAAATCCGTTGCGTAGTTTCAAAGATTTAAGCATACAAAGGGACATAGGGACAGAGAAAGCGACTTTGTTTTATACTATGTAGTGATATCTATTTTACTCCCCCAGTGGCGATCGATAAGCGAGCTGGACAAGCTGCGAAGCCTCCGAAGGCTGTATTTGCTGAGGAATCCGTTGCAGACCGGTGGAGACTACGACACTCTAGCGCAGATGGTGGTAGCCAGAGTTGGTATGCTCAAGGTAAGGAAGTGGACATAATAATAGGATTGTGGATTTCAGACTTGATTGGGACTGCAAATAGAAGATTCTAATGTTAACTAGCTACCATTCTTAATGATGAAAACACATACAATTGTACCACCTCCGTGGCGCGATTGGTTAACTGAACGCTAATCGTGAGGTCTCAAAGATTCCCGGTGGAAGTAAAGTTAAGAACTACGTTTTTCTTCTGCTTTTCAGTCTGGTCGTTGATTTATCTATACTATATATGTATTTATCCATGTACAATGAGTATGTATGTCTTAAATATACATACACATCACGCCTGATTCCCTGTAGAGGGGTAGGTATCACGGATCCCCATTTGTCCCACTGACAGACCACTTTCGCTTCATTGTCACTCATACATCCTCTCATACACTCTCGGCGGTTAAAGGTACTCCTAACGTCACCTTTAAACATAGGCTTTTTATAATGATAATAAAAAGCCTATATTTACAGCCACAAAACGTACATAATACAGAACGGTTAAAACTTACAATCTAGGGTGTATAACTTGTGCATGTTATTTACTATATAAGACCGGGTCATATCACGATAAATTATAAAGATATAGATGTATGGCTACCCTCAAATTGTGAGGGTAGACAGACATTAGCTGAGACGCCAGTCTTCCCGCGACCACAGCCTATGCAACTGGGTCGAAACGTCGGGTAAAATAAAGTTATCTATATCTTTATTAATTTATCGTGATATGACCCGGTCTCATATCACTACATAGTATAAAACAAAGTCGCTTTCTCTGTCCCTATGTTCCTTGTATGCTTAATTCTTTGAAATAACGCAACGGATTTTGATGCGGTTTTTTTAATAGATAGAGTGATTCAAGAGGAAGGTTTATATGTATAATAACATTCATTAAATAGTGGAGTAGGCTATGTATTTTATACCCGTGCGAAGCCGGAGTGGGTCGCTAGTAGTAAATAAAATAAGTATGAATCGCGAGTGTTTGAAAATAACTAAAACTTGTGCATGTCATTGTCGCAGCAAAAAGGTTCCAACTCAGCTGGGTAACATACCCCTTTGATAGATATGTATATGACATATGTGTCTCTATACTTATTTATTTAAATCTTGTAGCTAGACTGGGACGTAAAAAGAATGCTAACTAGCTGCCGTTCCCGGCATGTCGTAGAAGGCAAATATGAGACTGGGGTCAATGGAATCTGTTGGGCGATAGGCTAGCAACAAATACAAAAAAAAACTTTTTTCAGTTTCTAAAACTTAATCTATAACTGTAACAAGTATCAGACTCCCCATTTAAGAAGGGTACTTCCTGTGTTAGGGAGCTCCAACCTGTCACCAATGTTCCAATATGACATCACAACCTATTTATGCTAAAAAGTGACCTAAGAATTACTAAATCTTCTGTCCTTTAAGTATTGAAATCACTACCTCCACAATTGCGTAGCTAGGTATTTGAACCTCTGATTTAATGGTCATAAGCAAAATGTATGGTCGTGAAAGCGTTTTTTTTGTTCTATTATACATATATTCACGCCTCTACGTCCATAACGAGATACGCAGAGACTATCGATCGCCACCTGGAACGATCCCAACAAATCTCTTGCTTCACTCACACCCATTAACCTTCTCATACATGCTCTTCTGTTCTTCACGCTACACCCGCCTTGAGAAGAATGTCTCCAATTTCATCTGTATAAGTTCTACCCCGTCCAACTCTACCTTCCATAACATAACATACGCTTCACGACTTGTGTATACACACTCCCTTTTTTATTATGGCGGGGTAGTCAGAGGCTTGAATGCCCATCTCCGAAATTTTGAAGGCATGTTAGGTATGGGTCATTCGAAGCCCGCGTATCACTAGATACACAGCACCCAACGTGGTAGGTAGTGAACCGTGTCGCCGTATATAGGCACTGACTATTACCTATCCTGAGGGATATGCAGGTTATCTCACGATGTTTTCCCTCACTGTTAGCGACTGTAAATTATGTACGTAAATGAAAAACACATATTTAAATTACGAATGAAATGAATAGTTTCTTAATTATGTCAGAATGTCATTATGTATATATATATATACACTTACAATGTATGTAACGGTTAATATAATATTTGGACATTATTACACCAATTGAACTAGCCCCTTGGTAAGTTCATTTAAGACTTGTGTTAAGGGTGCTAGTCAACGTATATTTTAGAAATGTATACTTATTATACATAGATAAATACATATATAGCATATATAATCAACGATCAGACTGGAAAGCAGTAGAAAAGCGTAGTTCTTAACTCTGCCTCCACTGGGAATCTTTGGGACCCCACGATTAGCGTTCAGGTGTCTAACCGATCGCGCCACGGAGGTCGTCAAATATATCAAAAGTCAAAGTCAAATGTTTTTATTCAACATAAGTACAAGTACAGTACATTCATTGAAAGTCAAAACATTTGCCTGACACTGGTTGTCTCTTATCATTGAAATTCTACCGTTGGTTCGGAAGCCCTGGCTCGGAGAAGAACCAACAAGAAACTCCGTTACAACTCCGTATATACACTTACAATGTATGTAACGGTTAATATATCTATTTATCTTTGTTTCCCAGGAATTGAACGGCACAGAGTTAACCAAGGAATACCGGAGAGGTGCGGAATATGACTATTTGAAGAAATACGGAGCTAAGTTCAAGTTGGCCCAGGATAGCCCCAGCGAGAGAAGAGCTTTTGATGTGGAACACTGTCGGTTTAGAAGCTTGGTTGATAGTGAGTATATTAAGTTCATCATACTCAGGCTACAGGCAATAGGGGAAACATTGGCATGTAATAATAATAATATATTTATTGAGACATCCACATCAATTACAATATTGAACATACAATAGAATTCATAGACAATAATTTGATTAAATATTAAACAACACATATAATTACATTTGACGACCTCCGTGGCGCGATCGGTTAGACGCCGGAACGCTAGGTGAGGTTTCGAAGATTCCCGGTGGAGGCAGAGTTGAGAACTACGCTTTTCGTCTGCTTTCCAGTCTTGTCGTTGATTATATATGCTATATATGTATTTATCTATGTATAATAAGTATATTTGTTAAATATACGTTGGTTAGTACCCTTAACACAAGTCTTAAATGTACTTAGCAAGGGGCTAGTTCAATTGTTGTAATAGTGTCCCAAATATGATTGATAAAGGTGACCGATTAAATATTGCATATCAACCAAACCGTCTAAAATAGATTTAAAGTCGTTTTCAAATATTGTTTCAAAACCTATGCTTTTTGCCTGTTAGAAGTATGAAGACGTATTTATACTTATGTTATCCTAATAACGTTAACGTTTTGGTAAACGTAGTGTAGGACGCCCCCCTGCTAGATGGATCGATGACCTGAAAAAAGTCGCTGGTAGTGGTTGGCTGAGGGCCACGAGTGATCGTGTTTTGTGGCGTTACCTTGGGGAGGCCTACGTCCAGCAGTGGACTAGTATAGCCTGGTTGATTGAATCTATCATGAATATTATTGTAATGTACTGTGGAATCTCAATAAAGGATTATTATTCGTATTAGTATAGAATACTTATATCATTCATCATTCAATTCTGATTGAGCATCAGAACTTCTAAATTTTCAAACACGACCTGGCGTATCGCTTACTTGCTGATTGATTGACCAAAAATCCTTTTTTTTCAGAATACGGCCTTCCAGACGACAGCTTGCTAAATTCCAAACAGACTGACAAGAAACTAACCTCTATACTCATACAAATAACGCTAAAAGACGAAAATGGTAGAATTATAACCAAGAAATTCCCTTCTACCATGCTAGTGCAAAAGCTGGCAACACTATCGAAGAGGCTCTTCAGTGTTACCAGCTCGGATAATGTGGAATTGTACAGAATTGATCCGGAAAGGAACTTGGAAATTCCTCTCGATAATATGATGAAAGATATGAATTTTTATTCTATTAAGGAGGGAGATGTTGTTCTGGTTAAGTTCAGATAGGTTGCCTAGCACCCTTAGTCGCTTTTTACAAGGGTTTAGGCTGAGGTTTGTTTGAAATTATAGTATATTATATACGTTTTATTAGATTTGGTTTGAATGGAAAAGTTTAAGTACGTTTCTATAAACGTTTTGTTACATTTGATTTGAATGGAAAAGTTTGAGTATAAGTACGATGTTTTCAGTACATATTTATATAGAAAATGGTTTACTACATGTCATGTTGGATAATGGAGGTAAAACGTGAGCTTTGAGTGACCAAAGAGCAAGACAATGCTCAGTAAGTGGACATTCAATCTCTGACTAACTCGAAAAAGAATTACGTTCTCATGACGTGTATATAATATATATTCATGTACACGAGTATGTATTTAAAATATATGTGTAGTCATAAATTTTGATGTCCATAATTGATATTATGAATATATTTGGTCACTCAAAGCCCACGTTTTAGTAATATCCAACGTGACAGGTTGCAAAATCCATCGTCGATCACATATTTTGATGATATGTAATGGTGTTCCGGGTTCGATTCCCGGTGTAGGCAGAGTTAAGAACGACACTTTTCTTCTGCTTTCCAGTATACTCTTTGATTATATTTATACGTATATATTTGTTAAATATACGTCGACTAGTACCCTTGACACAAGTCTTAAAGTACCGAGGGGCTAGTTCAATTGGCATAATAATTGGAAATTAATAAGAAACTATTCCCGTTAACATGTTAGAAGCGACTAAGGGGAAAGGGGTGGTTTTTTGTTATTGGATCATGAGCTGGCAAACCCCAAATAAATTTCTCACAAAAGCTAATATTTTTCACTCAGAGGTTTGTGTTTGGTATCACAGTGAGGGAAAACATCGTGAGGAAACCTGCCTATTTCTCCTAATAGGCAATAGTCAGTGAGGATATATGACATCTGTCACTAGATATGTGAAAGTGGGTTACGAGTGGCTAAAGACCGTCAAAATGCTCAATTGATGGTGGTCACTTAACCTCTGTTTATAATGTAAGGAGTTACAGTCGTGATGGATATGTATGTATGGATTGAACCTCTGAGTATATAAAATAGCTTTATATGTATGTATGTGGCTGCAATGTTGAAGCTTGGTTGTAAAATTATTTATTTATATAATTTTATAGTTTTTAGTATATTTTAGCTTATTTCTATAAAGCTAGATTCTTAAGACATGTATTAAAGTTCATTATAATTGATTATGTTACAGAAAGCATATATTATCCCTTTGTAAAATTTAACAAATGTATAAGTTAATAAAATATACGACATTAATACGCATAAGAAATATTTTTATTAATAACTATGTTGAGTCGTGAAATATGATTAACTTAAATACAGAAAAGACTTAGGGATTATATATATATATTATTATATCTGTCTATACTTTTGATTATGAACGTTTACAATGTTTAATTTAATCTTTAACGAACAAGCATTATAAAAATAAGCTAATTTTATGCTAAAATTATAATAATTGTTATTGGTTGCTTGTCAAATGTATACCAGCTTTGAGTGCAAAAACTACGGTAGAAATTTACATTTTCTACCACACCGCAAATGTTGCCAGTGTCATTTTGAAAGTGCGTTTGTGAATTCTAGTTTATTGTAAATTATGTATTAATTTAAATACTCACAAGATTTAAAAACACAAATTAAATTGT
The DNA here is from genome assembly GCA_030578115.1 of Leucoptera coffeella. Lineage (NCBI taxonomy): Eukaryota > Metazoa > Arthropoda > Insecta > Lepidoptera > Lyonetiidae > Leucoptera > Leucoptera coffeella. The sequence goes on from JAMBLF010000252.1 coordinate 133,312, forward strand.
CCAATGTCTGAATTTTACAAAGTTGTTTTATTTGTTAAATACTACAGTGAGGAAACCTACCTGTTCCCCGAACAGGTAATAGTAAGTGCTCGTAAATGGCGACATGGCTTACCACCTGTCACATTGAGTACTGACTATCTGGTCAAAACGTAGGTTCGAGGTGGGTATAGAATTACTACCTTCGCAATTACGGAGATGGATACCTGAATCTATGACTACCCCGCAAGGGTTAATGATCATGAACGCGTATGTCTTTTGTTTAATAAATTTTTTTAACCACCTGAACGTTAATCGTTAGGTCCCAGTATCAAGTCCTGATGGAAGCAGTTTTGAACTACGCGTTAAGATGAAGCTTTTCAGCCTGGTCGGTCATTATATATGCTAAATATGTATTCTTCTATAAGTATCTTAATATACGTTGACTAGTACCCTTAACACAAGTCTTAAAAACTTGACTAGAGACTAGTTCCATTGATGTAAGTGTCCTACAATATTCACCCAGACCCATGGTATCAAACCGGTTCTCATTCGATCATCGAAGTTGAGCAACGCGGAGGTGGGGAGTATCTGGATGGGTGATCACTTTTTTACCTACTTACCCAGAGGTAATCCTTTTCAAAAGTGTATAGATATCCATGCAAACAAATCTTTTATTTCTGCCTACCCCTTTACATAGAAAACGATGTTGTATGTGTTATATAAATCTTTAAATGTAGATTTAGTCAATACGTAAGTTTTGATAGTAATTAAAAAAACACTTAACAACAACAAACTTTATTAAAATACAAAATTCAACTTAACATGTTTAACTTCTGACAACATATCATTAAACCTTACATTCGTAATTACAACTAAATATCCTAAACACGATGGACTAACCACCAGTCACGTTGGCTGCTGAATTATCTAAAGCTGAGTGACTATAAACAGACCCAAATTATACAATAGTCACTCTAGCCTGACTATTTTGAAGGGGCAGATAATATATTTTTATATGTAACACCTTATGGTATATTAGTACTAAAATGGCACCTCGTATTATTTGCAGAAGTGTAAAACATTTTAATTTTGATTAAGAGTAGTGTAAGTCATTTCTAAGCATAATTTACTTTGTTTCGATATTCAAAAAAGCTATGTAGGAACCGAATAATAGCAACCCAACATCGTAGTTTATACTATTTAATAAATGATAGAAGAAATTCTAAGACAATACAATGTGTCGAAACTCATAATAATAAAAGATTAGTAATTGTATTCTTTAACATATAAACCACATATTTTCTATTTATTCATTCACAATTTTCATTATATTTCTTCACAATTTTATTAGATATTACAAGTTATTTACCATAACATAGTCCATTTTCGTTCACTTCACATACATATAATCACGCTTCTAGTTCCTTAACGGGATAGGCAGAGACTATCGATCATCACCTTAAACGATCTCGACCAATTACTTTTCTACTTTTCCCAAATACAAAAATAGTTAATTTATTGTCAAAGGATTTTTGAAAACATGTACTATTAAGTAACTATAACATAAATGCTACTGAACGTAATTTAGTTATTATTAAGACTATAATATATTATCACTTTTTCTGGTCGTATCTCGTTGCAATATTATTAAACTTTAAGATCATTAGACAGGACTGCTGTGCTCATAGTTTGTATCTGAAATTAACAATTTCATATAGTTACATACATCTTACATAATTTAAAAGATGATATTGCTTAAAATAACTTGTTGCTGAGTGTATGAGTGTCAATGAAGCGAAAGTGGTCTGTCAGGATCGGTACAGATGGGGATCCGTGATCTCTGCCTACTCCTCCACAAGGATTCAGGCGTGATGTGTAAGGTATGTATGTATAATTTTTCAGTAAGTCGTAAAAGGCGATTTAGCGTCAATGTACCTACCTTATTCAGTAGAATGAATGAAATGCAATGCCTTAATTAACTAACTACCCAAACATAACTTCTGACAATAACTTCTTATTCACTTTTGCCTTTATTCTACAAATTACAATAACATATACATTCACTATCGTAAAACCCTTTCGGGGTGGTCAGAGGTTGAGTGTCAACCGTCAACTAAGTATTCGGTCACTCAAAACCCATTTTTTAATCAATGTTCTACGTGACAGGTTGTAAACCATGTCACCGTATAAAGTATAAGAAATAGGCAAGTTTCGTCACAATGTTTTTTACTGATATTTCGTACACAGAACCGATCTCTACATTACATCAAGTAACTATGCACACATTCCCATTAACCCAAAGACCCTTAGTCGCCTCCTACGACACTTTGGGAAGAACGGAAGCTAATTAATTCATCCATATACATTCACGTCTGTCAGTACTTTTTCAGAGTAGCCAGAATCTGGGAGACACGATATCTCTGCGACTACCAACTTCACACTATTACTGCTTTGCTACTAAACTGCGTTCGTGCTAATAATAATGTTTGAACATTATTACACCAATTGAACTAGTCCCTTGGTAAGTACATTTAAGACTTGTGTTACGGGTACTAGTCAAATCATATTTAAGAAATATATACATATTATACATAGATAAATACATATATACCATATATAATCAACAATTATACTGTAAAGCAGAAGAAAAGCGTAGTTCTTAACTCTGCCTCCACCGGGAATCGAACCCGGGACCTCACGGTTAGCGTTCAGGCGTCTAACCGATCGCGCCACGGAGGTCGTAAAAAACGCATTAATAGACTCAGGTCCCCTATTCTCCTTCCACACGGCGTTACAAAAGGCAGATATTCACCTCATATGATATTTTGACGACCTCCGTGGCGCGATCGGTTAGACGCCTTAACGCTAACCGTGAGGTCCCGGGTTCGATTCCCGGTCGAGGCAGAGTTAAGAACTACGCTTTACTTCTCCTTTCCAGTCTGGTCGTTGATTATATATGCTATATATGTATTTATCTATATACATATAATAAGTATATATTTCTTAAACATACATTGACTAGTACCCTTAACACAAGTCTTACTACTTACCAAGGGGCTAGTTCAATTGGTGTAATAACGTCCTACAATATTATTATTATTACCTCAGAGGCCGCAATTAGGGCATTCGTAGTCTCCCTTATCATACTGCCGTAGCATGCTCTTCGGTGGCAACACTTCGTGATGGAATAGTGACATAGGCTCCGGACTAGTGCGGTTGCGATGCGGATCTGGGACGGTGGGAAAAATTCGAATAATAACAAACATTTTTTTTGTCAAAAAGTGACATTAAACTGACGTCTATAGTGTATTTGCGTTAAGAAAATAGTGACGTCATCATTACTCAAACGATTTGACCAATGAGACGTGACAACGAATGTCTGCGATTGGTCAATGTGACTTGTTTTCTCATTTAGTCACGTCTCATTGGCCAGTTTAACCTCTGATTATCATGACGTCACTATTTTCTTAACGCGAATACACTATAGATGTCAGAATTGATCGAATGAGTGAAGTTTTTCAACAAATTCGCTCAATCCGCTATTCAAACTATTGCTAAGCTCTAATTAGGTGACAAGAGGATGTAAAACGCTTCGAGAAACTCGCCAGTTATCAACAATTTGTTAGTTAATAATCAATTGCTAGCTGACAAGAGATTTGAATAGCGTTCCAGAAACCGACTGTGAATCAGCTGGCTAGGTACTTATTTGTACTAGGGGAAGGTTATTGATCTACGTTGGTTTTACATACATACATATATAAACGCGTGGATAGAACAATAGAAAGATGATAATATCTTATAGGTCACTATTTAGCATGAGTATTTGGGTTGTAATGTTATACGGTATATTGGTGAAAGGTTGCTAGCCCATCGCGCAATATTTATTTACCCCTCCTGGTCCCTTAGTCGCCTCCTAAGACATGCTTGGAAGAACGGCAGCTAGTTAGCATTTAGGACACTACTACTTAGATAAGTAACTTCAATAACGAAGTGATATTCAACTACGATTGTACAAAAAGCATTAGTACGCTTGCACCCCTAGTAGGTTACCTCACAACGTATTTCCTCACCATTACTAACTAACGGGACTTATCGCGTAAGTTGCCAGTGACCAATGCTGCTGCAACGTAGCCGAAACGTAGGGTTAATAAAGGTAACTTTATTATACAAAACTTACGCGATAAGTCCCGTTAGTTATTTATCTAGAGTATAAATCGCGAATCTCTTAAAACTATTTCCTCACCATTGTACAACAATAACAACAACATACGCTTCACGACTTGTGTATACACACTCCCTTTTTTATTATGGCGGGGTGGTCAGAGGCTTGAATGCCCATTTCCGAAATTTCGAAGGCATGTTAGTTATGGGTCATTCGAAGCCCGCGTTTCACTAGATAGACAGCACCCAACGTGATAGGTAACCGCATCGCCGTATATAGGCACTGACTATTATTATCCTGAGAGATAGGCAGGTTTCCTCACGATGTTTTCCCTCACCATTAGCGACTTTAAATTATGTACGTATATGAAAAACACATATTTAAATTTCATTCATTGGTACATGGCAGAGTCGGAATTCGAACCTAGGACCTTTTCTCATACGAAGTCCGAGGTCTTACCCACTGGGCTACAGCCGCTTTGTTACCGTAGCATACAGTCGTACAACCTTATATAACCTTAAGGGCCACTCACATCTAAAGCTGAGCCTCCGCTTGGGCGTGGCCACCTCCAGCTGTCGCCGCACCACTTGTGAGGCACTGGCCGGCCTCAACGGGGGTAGGCGCGGAGCCTCTGACGTCACTATGTCCGACGCCGCGCTGTGCTTTGCTACGAACATACAATAATAGTTTTAAGAGATTCGCGATTTACACTCATGATTAATAACTAACGGGACTTATCGCGTAAGTTTTTATATAATAGAGTATAGAGTCTGCCCGTGACCATGGCTGCTGCAACGTAGCCGAAACGTCGGGTTAAATAAAGGTAACTTTATTATATAAAAACATACGCGATAAGTCCGGTTAGTTATTAATCATACAATAGTTTTATTTACTATGGACCGGATCATATCACGATAAACTTATAAAGATATGTGATTACCTTTATTTGCCAATACAATAGTATTATAATAATATTTATACAATATTTATTTTACAAGTTATATAAAGGAAATGTGGCAACCCCCAGTGCCACGAAGAGTTACTTGAGACTCACCGCAAGTCGGGTGCATTTCGTAAACGTATTTCTATTAAGAACATGTACAGTCAACGCTAAAAGTGCAGTCTCAGTAACTTTTTACAAGGTTTGCGTTTATAAGAACAAAAGACAATATATAATTTAAGAAATATATACTTATTATATAATACATATATAGTCTCAACAAAACCCACCACACTGGAAAGCACCAAAGCTGCCTCCACCGGGAAATCGAACCAGAGACCTCACGCTTAGCGTTCAGTTGGTTAACATACATAAATAACAAATACATTATAACAAGTATCTCACCTTTCAAGTACCCTGGCATCCTAACTACACCCTCGACCTCATTGCCTTCTGTCTGCGACAGGTCGTTGAGGCACCGATTGAACATGTCCGATTTGAACGAATCGTCCGGCGCTATTGAATCTTCGGATTTCAGAGTTGATTGTGACTGCAAATAGAAAAGTATTCTAGACTTGCGGAGTAGTCAGAGGTTCAGGCCTCCATCTCCGCAATTGCGAAGGTAGTAACTCTATGGCCACCTCAAACCCACGTGTTTACCAGATAGTAGTACTCAATGTGACAGGTGGTAAGCCATGTCGCCATTTAAAAGCACCTAACTATTACCTGCTCGGGAACAGGTAGGTTTCCTCACGATGTTTTCCCGTACCGTACCTAATATTCCGTAATAGGATTCTAATGCTAAGTAACTGCCATTCTTCTCGGCATATTGAAGGTAACCAGAAAGCTTTATGATAAATACCCACACAATTCCGTCAAACTTCTGAAACCCGACATTTAATTAATCATTCATACATAATACATCACATTACGCCGGACTCTCTTTCGAGGAGTAGGCAGAGATCACGGAACCCCATCTATCCTGATCCTGTCAAACCACTTTCGCTTCACTGACACTCGTACACCTTCTCATACACACTCGGCGATTATTGGTACTTGTAACGTTACCCTTTTTCAATATGGCGTCTATGTGTCAGTCATTTGTCCTGTTAGGCCGGCGCCTACGTAACTGTCCTTCCACTTATTTAATCACCGTAGCATAAGAATAAGAGTAACGCATTGATTTGAAATTTGGGTGACTAGTGTCTAGCCCAGGATTAAATGGATAACAGAGGTTAACCCTAGTGAATTAGGTATCAGCGACAATTTAATTATAAACAATACGAATTTATTTACGAGTAATTATTTATGTTATTATTATTTCTTCTGTGTTGGTCTGGGAGCAAAAAGAATGCCAACTAACTGCCGTTCTTCCTAGCATGTCGTAAAAGGCGACTAAGGGACTAGGTGTAAATGGAATCTATTGTGCAATAGCAATTTGCCACTAACCAAATAATTTTTTTAATACCATCCTTAATAGAAGGTTACTTTTATTTTATTACAAATGCACAGCATTCCTAAAATATTACTTAAGAACAACAACCAATGATAGAACTTTCAATACAATGGATGACCGCAATTGACTTATGACATATACATTGACGTCAGCTAATCCCTTTCGGGATGGACATAACATTGGAGACGATATTATCTCCAAGGTCACTTTTCAGTATGAATATTGGGGTTGTGATGTCATATGGAAAGGTCTGTCACGTTACTAGCCTATTGCTCAACAGATTCCATCGACCCTAGTCCATTAGTCGCCTCCTACGACATGAAGGGAAGAACGGCAGCTAGCTTGCATTCTTTTACGTCCCAAACTACAATCGTAGTTGTCACGTACCACGAACCTTATATAAAGAGGACCCGGCGAAAGACGCGGTCCCCGTTACGCGGTGCGGAGTCTAAAATGGCGTGTTTTAATTGGTACGGAGTCTAAAAATGTTTAGTAGAAAGAAGATACCTATGTTTTGTCTCACAATATGCCGTGCTTTAATTGGTTGTAATATCTCCCCCCCATCCCGCGTACCTCGTTTCACCCCGCGTAATGCCACGCTAGTTTCCATACAAATATTGCGTAAGGCCCGCTCCTCTTATTAATTACTCCACCCACCTTATCAGCACCAACCCTGGGACTACTGGACAGCCGCTTGCTGAAGTCCAGGTGCTGATCAGGCACCCTGTTCCGGGTGGCCGGCGACAGGCTCCGGGAGGCCCCCGTCGGAGACTTCACGGGGGACTCAACCCCCCACAAGGGGGCCGGGTTGCTTGTCACGTCTGATATACCTGGTTGGAAAAGGTATAACATAAAATACACTTTACGGATCATCTGATATACCTGGCGGGAAATGTATAACATAACTTTAAGACTTGTATGTACACATTCTCTTTTTTATTATAGTATGGTGGTTAGAAACTTAAGTGTTCATCACTGATATTTCGAAGCATAGTTAGCTATGAGTCACTCAAAGCCCTTCACTAGATAGTCAGCATCCAACGTGATAGATAATGAAACGTATCGCCGTATATAGACACTGGCTAATTACCTATCCCTCGGAACAGATACAATATTATCCCTCATCTTTACGACTGTGAATTTGCACGTAAATGAAACACATATTTTTGAATTTTTATTCGTTGTTGTAAAATATTGTCTTTTGTTCTTAGAGTTAAACTTAAACCTTATTATAAAAAGTTACTGGGACTGCACTTTTAACGTTGACTGCACATGTCTAAATCGTTTATGAATAGACTATCTAAAGAATTAATTTAAATTCGGCTTGATTCTGTATCAGTGGGCACAGGGTTCAAACCCGGAAAATGTACCAATGGAAATGATATTTAACAAATTTCTTTGTACATTTTAGTAACAAAACTACATCGAATATTACTTCCTTCGCATTTATGGACATAGAAACCTGAACCTTTGACTACGCCACAAAGGTTAACGGTCATGAACACGTGTCTCTTATCAACTACTAGTGACCCGCTCCGGCTTCGCACGGGTATAATATAGCCTACTCCACTATTTAATGGATGTTATTATACATATTAACCTTCCTCTTGAATCACTCTATCTATTAAAAAAAACCGCATCAAAATCCGTTGCGTAGTTTCAAAGATTTAAGCATACAAAGGGACATAGGGACAGAGAAAGCGACTTTGTTTTATACTATGTAGTGATATATCTTACCTGAGCTCTCAATAGTCACCGTAGTATCCAAACTGCCCCCTTGTTGACCTGCAGGCTTCACCACAATCACGTCTCCATCAAAAGCCTTTCCGCTGGGTGGGCTTTCATAGGTGGGGTTGGGAAAGCCCGTTTCCGATTTTGCGGACGGCGCCTCGCCCTTCCGCCGGTCCGCGTCTGCATGCCTATCCGTTTGGACTCGCAGGTCTATGTCGTTGTACCTAAAAGAAAGAGTTTTTACATAGATACATTTCTTTCCCTATAAAGGGGTAGGCAGAGATCACGGATCTAAGCAAATTATTAGCGCTTCAATAATATGCATACGCCTCCTCTTATACACGCGGCGGTTATAGGTAGTGTTGTATAAGGCTAAGCCTTAAAGGCTTTTGAGGCTTTAAGGCTTTAGCTTTAAAAGCTTTAAAGCTTTAAGGCTATAGCCATGAAAGCTTCAAAGGCTTTGAGGTTTTAGTTTTAAAGGCTTTGAGGTTTTAGCTTTAAAAGCTTTAAAGCTTCAAGGCTTTAGCCACGAAAGCTTTAAAGGCTTTAAGGTTGTAGTTTTGACAGCTTCTAAGATCTTAAAATAAAAGCCAAAGCCTTAACACCCATTAAAAGAAGGAAATAAAACAAAGTTTTATATGAAATCAAAATATCAGAACATTTATATTATCACCAGACTTTTGAATAAAGATCAAGTTAACAACATTATTAGTTTAGACTGTATTAAGATTAAGCCATGAAGATAAGCAGATGGATGCTTGTATTGTTTTATTTCCAAGCCGATTTCTTTTTTTTGTGATGGTGTTTCCTGATCGAGAGAATGCTTGTTCACTTGGCACACTGGTTGCAGGTGTAGAAAATATATCAAGAGCCATATTAGATAGACGTGGAAACGTTATTTTCTTTTGGCGCCACCATAATAACACATCTATGTCTTTATTTTTAATAGTGTTGAATATTTTAAGCCTTGAGCCTCGAGCCTTGACCTTTAGCTTTAAGGGCTCGTTTTAAACCTTTGAGGCTTGCAGGTTTAAAGCTTTATAACTTTTAAACAACAATTTGTTTTCGTAGTTTTTCAATCTTGAAATTTATAATGTATTCGATCGATATTTACGTACTTTATATTATTTTGAGATATTACAAATATATTACGCTTGTGTCTAAAAATATTATAGTCCTCTAAAGAAATTCTGTTGTATATCTACATTGTATTATGTGCTCTATACAATATATTCTATTTGTGTATGAGCTAGTTTTCAAGCAATAGGTCTATATTTGACCTTTAAACTCTGGGAGCCTTTAAAGCTACAAGCCTTAAAGGTGCGAGCCTTAAAAGTTTTTAAAGCTTTAAAGCTGCAAGCTTTAAAAGTTATAAAGCTTTAAACCTGCAAGCCTCAAAGGTTTAAAACCTTTAAGGCTTGAGCCCTTAAAGCTAAAGGTCAAGGCTCAAGGCTCGAGGCTCGAGGCTCAAGGCTTAAAATATTCAACACTAGTTATAGGTACTTACTATTACTACTATAAAGTTATTCTTTTTCAATATGTCGTCTACACGTCAATGTGGTAATTACTAACTATATTGTAATAAAAATACATTTACGAAATGCATCGAATATTACGGTGAGGGAAAACATCGTGAGGAAACCTACCCGTTCCCTGAACAGGTAATAGTGCTTGTAAATGTAATCACGGCTTACCACTTGTCACATTGAGAACTGACTGGTCAACACGTGAGTACGAGGTGTCCATAGACTTACTACCTTCGCAATTGCGGAGATGGACGCCTGAACCTCTGACTTAAACCCGAAGAACTGAACCCCGCAAGGGTTAATGGTCTTTTATTACCTGTGTAAGATGTAATTAAGGAGCCACAGATATCCCTTCCTTAGTCCGGGGTCGATCTTGGGCCGTCGCTTGCTCGCGTTGAAAGTGGCACTGTAAGATTCGACTAGGGTCGGACACCTGTATCTGGAAGGTAACATACACATTATATATTCATAAAAAAAACAAAAATAAATTTAACGGTTGATACTTTACCACGTATAAAACAAAGTCGCTTTCTCTGTCCCTATGTCCCTTTGTATGCTTAAATCTTTGAAACTACGCAACGGATTTTGATGCTGTTTTTTTCAATAGATAGTGATTTAAGAGGTATAATAATAACATCCAATAAATAGTGGAGTAGGCTATATATTGTATACCCGTGCGAAGCCTGAGCGGGTCACTAGTGTTAAATAAAATGTATTACAGTGGAAACGACCTGACATTGCAATAGAGATTAAATGTCATAATTTTAATTTTAACCTTCTTATCAATCATAAGTATTGATATTTTGTATCAAATTATTTTAATCACATGGTCAAATGATCACAATTCACCGTGTTTTGTGTACCCTTTTGGCTATGTTAAACAAGGCACTACTTTCGTTACATTTGTCTTGTTGCTCTGTAGTATTATGTTAGATATTAGGAACATGAGTGGTAATGGTTAGCCAAAAACACGTTCATAATATATGTCTAAAATCGTCTTAATAAGTAAAAGAGATTAACTTATGAATCGGGATATGGTAACTGGTTGGTCGACATGTTCATTAGTTTTGGAACAAAAAAAAATCATCGAATGTGCTATTAATTTGAATCCTGTCAATATTCCTAATCAATTCTATAACAATCCTAACAAACAAGCTACGACTGAAAAAATCCATGGAATTCCGGTAGCCAATATTTATTGTTTGTTATATCGCTGCTTTAAAACTAAACTGAAGAAACTCGAAAAACATTTTATCTCAAAAAGATTAAATAATAAGTACATAAAACTTATTAAGTTAATAAAAAGATAAAAAATGTATTTATATTTAATCATTTTTTTAAATTATATGCAATTTAATGTCAAAAATATATCAACTATATTATAAAACAACGTTTTTTGCAAAATAGTGTTTTTTGAGTTTCTTCAGTTTAGTTTTAAAGCAGCGATATGTGTGTATTGGTATCATTCAGTAATTAATAAGAGGAGTGGCCCTTACGCAATGTTTGTATGGAAACTAGCGTGGCATTACGCGGGGTGAAACGAGGTACGCGGGATGGATGGGAGATATTACAACATTGTTAAAACACGACATCGGCCAATCAAATCAGGTACCTTCTCGTATATTTTTTGTACTACACATTTTTAGACTCCGCACCAATTAAAACACGCCATTTGGACTCCGTACCGCGTAACGGGGACCGCGCCTTTCGCCGAGTCCTCTTTATAATTGGTTCGTGATTGGTATCATACTTACTTGTTAACCAAGGGTTCGATGTTCAATTTATCCACCACATCGATATCATCCAATGCGCCATACTTGTCTTGTTTATTCGCTAATATCAGTATGGGTTTACCTGTTAAAACAGAAACATTAATAATTAAATAGTTGTTCCTATTATTATTAAAAGAATATAAGTGAGTAAAGTGGAAGAGCGGTTATTTAAGGGCCGGTCCAATAAGACATGACAGTCAGATTGACGCTATTTTGAAAAAGGGTGACATAAGGAGTACATATAACCGCCCAGTGTGTATGAGTATCAATGAAGCGAAAGTGGTCTGTCAGGATCGGGACAAATGGGGATCTGTGATCCTTGCCTACCTCTACAGGAAATCAGGCGTGATGTGTCTGTATGTATGTAATCATGGATAGCACTAACTATGAATACATAATCTTCTACAAATAATCTAACACATTGTCCAAAAAAAACATACCTAAATTCTCCCTTGCTATCTCAGAAATTCGCGTGTCCATCTCCACAATTACAGTCCAAGTGCTTTAAGACCACTATTGACCATAAACAAGTTGAAAACCGAGGCTTCGCTCGTCATTATCCACGTGTTGACCAGATAGGTAGTCAATGTGACAGGTGGTAAGCCTTGTCGCAATTTACAAGCACTAACGATGTTTTCCTTTCATTGTTGTATTTGGTGCATTACGCAAAAGTTCATTTTTACGGGTTAGACGAGGGTTCAAGCATCAATGGTTTTCATTCATTCTTGATGTTTATTGTTTGTGTGTTTGATGTAATTTGTGTAGTTGTGGTGCAGTGAATAAAGTGTTTTCTTTCTTTCTTTTGCGACTATCTCTGTAATTCCCTAGAGGGACACGCAAACCTCTGACTTCTTTACAGGGAATTAACGTCCTAATGCGTACACTCACGACCTTTAATCCCTTTAGGAGTCGTCAGAATCTCTGTTATACAATAATTATTCCAAGAGTCAATTTCTACCATAAATATCGGGGTTGTGATGTCATATGGAACATTGGTGACAGGTTACTTACTATTCGCATTAATAAATTCCATTTACCCCTAGTCCCTTCTCAATCGTAACAGTTCGCCTACCCCTCGCCTAATAAATTACTTTTACCCCTAGTCCCACAGTCTCCTACGTCATCGGAAGAACGGCAGCTAGTTAGCATTCTTTTTACGTCCCACACTAGCAAGAGGTCCTACTGCGTATGTATGATCGTATATCAAGTGCTGGCAACTGCACAATGTCACCCTTCGTCGCCTTTTACACGCTTAGTGACTCTATCTTATCGAATCGATCACCGTGACTAATTACTATTTGAACAGGTGTTAACTACCGAAATATATTACTTTCTTTAATGTATACTGCTAGTCTGGGAATTGAATGGAGTACAATCGGCTGTCTATCATTCGTAAAGGCAAAGACAAACGTGTTTACGATCTTTAACCCTTGCGGAAGTCAGAGGTTTAGGTGTTCTCCGCAATTGCGAAGGTAGCAATTCTAATACGTAATAAAAAAATACATTAACGAGTGCATCGAATACTACGGTGACGGAAAACATCATGAGTAAACCTACCTGTTCCCTGAACAGGTAATAGTCAGTGCTTGTTAACGGCGAAATGGCTTACTATCTGTCACATTGAGTACTATCTGGTCAACACGTGGGTTCGAGATGGCCATTCGCAAATGATTGAACAGTAACTACGAGTATAATAGTCACATTAAACTCTTATTAGCTCTATAAATGTCAGGGAGATAGTAGTTTTCACATTCTATTTACATTTCAGTCTTTAACGTCACATATTACATACACATTTAACATGTATAACCACTATAAACCTATTGAGGTTAGACAGTGGCTTAGGAAACCCACGCCTTGTACCTACTACGAAAGTTATAGGCAATTAAAGTCAAGGTTTCACTATATCTCCAGTATCCAACGTGACAGCGTTGTTAGTCCAACACCCTATTCAGAAGTTCGCTATTACCTACACACCACGAATAATGTATACGTAACGATATGTTCTCAAGGCGAGTGTACGTAGTGTGAAGAACAGAAGAGCATGTATGAGATGGTTAATGAGTGGAGTGAAGCAAGAAAGATTTGTCGCCGTTCCAGGTGGCGATCGATAGTCTCTGCCTATCCCCTTAGGGACGTAGAGGCGTGAATATTAACTAGTATGTATGTATACGAAACGCCCTTCTAGATAATTTTATCGTCATGGTTTTGGAGTTATAAACAACTTACTATGTAAAAGAGATGGACACGCAATCTGTGTTCACCCCGCAAAGAATTCTAGAAGCTTTGCTTTATAATTACATATTTTAATGTTATTGTCGGTTAGCATAATTATGCACTAACTCCGATAATTCATAAAATAATATTATTAAAACTTTTTATTACCGTACCTACTTATATTATTTTTATAAACGTCAAATATCCAATATAACTATAACCTTGGATTGAATTAAAACTGAAACTTTTAACTATTGCACCGATAAAATTAAGCAAATACAACAGCTACTTATAGGTATTCTATGAGATAGCTTATTTAGTAACTAATACAAATTAATTCATTATAATCTAAATATATATTAATGTGAAAATGTTTTAAATAACACTACAATCCACAAATGAAACTTACCAGATATTTTATCATGAGACAAAACTTCTTCCAGTACATTTTTGCATTCGCTCAATCTGCTATAATCACTGGAATCAACCACAAATATTATCCCGTGCACCTCACTGTAATATCGCGGCCATATATCTCTGAACTGTATACTTCCACCCAAATCATAAATAGTCACCGGCGTGTTTTTATGAACCAAATTGATGGCTTTGAATCCGACTGTAGGTAAGACGCTACCATCGACTTTTCCACTCAAATTGTTCAAAGTTTGCGTTTTCCCTGCATTGTCCAGTCCGATAAGTAACAAAACCACCTGTTTTTTCCTCGTTTTAGCTTTGAAAAGACGCGGCACACAATTTCCCATAATTATATACGTTTGGGAGAAAAACAAAATTTTCGTTTTTTTTTATACAAACGGCCGTGTTGACATTTCAGTTGTCAAGGTGATCCAAAGAGTTTGTTTAGGCGGGAGGTTCAAACGGCCAGTTATTCATCAGTTGTGTTGTTATACAAACCTCTTTGTGTATTACATACATATATTCACGCCTCTACGTCCCTTTTGGGATAGGCAGAGACTATCGATCACCACCTGCTGGCTGATTAGAATACATATATAGAAATCAAATTGAAGATATTCTTTACAAGGCGAATGTGCGTAGAACAGAAGAGCATGTATGAAAAGGTTAATGGGTGTGAGTGAAGCAAGATAGATTTGTCAGGATCGTTTAGTAGCATTCGATAGGCTCTACCTATCCCTTTAAGATGTAGAGGCGTAAATTTATGTATATTCATGTTTGTATTAGCTTTTATACATGGAACACTAACTGTCACTTTCTATGCAATAGCGTAAATGTTCCCGAAAACCTCACTATCCCGTAATGGATTATAGTCGAACAATTTATGTTATATTCTATCAAGATTAGTTTACGTCCTTTAATCCCCTTTGGGATGGACAGAACCTCGGTGATATAATACATATCTCAGAGGTTACTTTTTAGTATCAATATTACGATTGCGATGTCGAAAAGGAATTTTGGTGACAGGTTGTTAGCCCATGGCTTAATAGATTCTATAAATAGATCTATATATCTATCTATATATCTATAGCTCTTGTTCCTTAGTCGCCTACGACAAGCTGATAAGAACAGCAGCAAGGACTAAGAGATACAAAAAATGAAACACAGAATCCACTAAACATTTTATTGAATTATAATCTATTAAATTATACATAGTTAAATGCTTTGACGATATCACAAAAACTTACAATTACTGGATAGTGACTTATACGTGGAACGGGCATCTTGTCATTAAACTTCTGTGAACTGTGACTAAAAAGTACGTACGACTAACAAGAGATGGCGTTATTTCATATTTTATTTAAAACATAACTGACTTTTTCCTTTTAATGACTTTTTCGGTATCTTACAATAGAATAGAGAAACATTAAAATGCTTTTACTTATTAATAATTAATATATTGTCATATGCTTATTCAAATAAAAACACATCAATACGAGATAATAATTAAAAAGATATAAGTTTCTTGTATAGAAGGTGTATAATTATAATTGTTTTAAACGTATTTTGAAAGTTATATCGGAAAAAGCTATCTACATTTCAATCCTGGCCTATTTTTAGTAAATTACGTCGTTTTACTTAATCTATTTATAATTTACGAGTATTTATATTAATTATACATATTTATTTACAAATATTTTATTTACATGATATCTAAGAAATACGTTTTAGATTAGCTTTTTAGACAATCAAGTTGTTACTAAAACGCTTTCTAACTTTATACATAGTTTAACGAGCCTTAAACTAACCATAAATCTTTAATTACGGATCCCTAATACATAAATTTTTGACTACCCGCAAATATGAGTGTTCGTAAAGCATTAATCAACATAATATCAGGGGCCTTACTCCACTAATGCATTTTAGGCACAATATTACTTCAGTAGAGATACAGTAATACTTCAGTGGGCGTAATTTGACACTTTTGGCACTGCATTAACAAATTTAGGCTACTGAAGCGCTATCGAATTACATCTGAAGTACTTCTGCGTCTGAAGTACAAAAACGCTACTCCACTAATCAAATGTTCGGCAGTTCTCTGTCTGTTCAATAGCCTCATATTTGGTACTTCACTATTGACATGTCTGTACTCTGATTTGCCACTGCAGCACCACTGACTCACTTACAACTGTGGCAGATCAAAACATTAGCACAGTGCCACTTTTACAGCCGAGACGCAGTAGTGACGCAGTTGTGTGGCTGTCAAAGTTAATCAGTGAAGTAAGGCCCCAGTGCTGTGGATTATCTACAGCAACGTGCCGAGTCGATTTCTTTTTGGTACCTCAAATATGGCGTCTCTCTGACTTGAAATATGTGTTCACTTTTTTGGGTTTTTGTTGTGAGCTTTCTCTCTAGGTTCGCAATTGCGGAGATGGACACCTGAACCTCTGACTACCCCGCAAGGTTTAATGGTCATGAACGCGTTTGTCTTTGTCTGTCTCTATGTGTCCGAATAAATGTTTTCGTTCATAAAAGTGTAATTCTATAGTCTATTTATTGTATAGCAGACGTAAAAAGTCTCATTAGGTTTATGATACCTCTCCTAGCGAATATTTAGCGAACTAATATAAGCTATACTACAATATTACTGTTTATGCTATATTTAGTATATTGATCGGCGATTGACTCACCACCTATCACGTTGGGTCGATTATCTGGTGAAACGTGGGCTTTGAGTGGCCAAAAACCATGACTATTGTAGTTTTTCAAACCTCTAGTCACCGAAACAGTTATATTAATTAGTCTAGAGAATAAGTCAATAGTAATTTTGTTCTGTACAATATTAGGTTTATACATATATAACCATCTTTTCGGGACGCAATATAATTGAAAGGAACCTTATTCTAGCAAATACCTAACCTGTTCTCTTTGTTACCTACAGCATGACAGATTTTTATGACCAAAGTGTCTTACAATGACTATGTATTTGTAGTTTATTTAATGTAAAATTAATAAGTCGCACAGATGCCAAAGTCCACTAATGGCTTTAGCAAAATCGCAATATCACTTTAGTAACAGTGTGAAGTTGTTAGTGAAATAACAAAGTGACAAACTCCGTGTCACTTACTGTTATCAATGGTGAAATGTCACACTTCTGTTAATCCACTCATAAATACACCATTACTAATCTGCTATTTAACTACAATTTTGCTAAAACGCATTAGTAGATTTAGGTCCCAAGTTGGTTTCCTAAACTAATGACCATTTAAACTGCGATATAAGATAACGTGTAACAGCGAGAACATATATAGTGTTATGGCTATCTCTCTTGCACATTACATTACACTGACAGACTTAACTAGTACTAACTTAGTAGTATGTATAATCTTAGTACAGTACTATTTTCGACTTTAGTCCTATATTTTTAGTCCTCTTTTTAGATTACCTAATCCTATATATCGACAGTCGACTCACACAATTCAGGAAACCGAACAATAATTGAAATTTGTAATTTTTATTCGACTTTTTAAAACTTTTAATCGTTCTCCTGTGAAGTTGCATAGCACATAATCAAGATAACTTTCCAACCGTTGATATCAGAAAAAGTTACTTATTTCCGTTAATTACTTTTTAAAACAACGTAACACTTTTGCTTGTAGCAACTTAAAAAGTCCCGTATTCTCATACGTAACGAAACAAAATCTCCTTTTTTCATCTATAACCCTAATATTACCATAATACTAGATTTATCTAGACTCCGTAATAGTATCATCGTCACCTGTCCCACTATTACGAGTTCTAGACCGCTCATATCTCCTTTGGTGCTGTCTTATGAACGCACTCAGCCTATTTAGAAGAAACTGTTTATCATGACCTTCTAAGACCAGCTGGTTCTTCAAAACCTGCACCATATGACGGTTGGCCGTCGCTACAGCCCAATAATAATACAAAAGGAAGAACAGAACTGCAAAACACGGCACCGCGAAGGTAGAAGTGCCTAAAAAGAAGGTGAAACTCCGTAGAAATTGGGGCAAACTCTCGAAACATTGAACTATAAAAGCCCATATAGTTGAAAACCCTCGGTACGGCCCGCAATTGACAGAGGGCGCTAATTCAGCCATTGCAATACCAATCGGTATCATTGCTACGATAAAACTGACGAGTAGTATGGTCATGAACATGCTTTTTGTCTTAGTTGCCTTATACAGATCTGGTGATGGAATAGAATTGACTAGACACGTGAACTTTTTGATGTAGAATATAAAGAATAGGAGACATGTACCTAAAATAGGTAAAAAAGGGCAGTAGAATGTGCCTAGCCATATAATAGTCTGCGTATAGACAATATCTAAGACGTGTTTTGGTAGGTAAAAGTGCTGTTCACCAATGAAACGACAGCATTGGTTACTAATACTTCTTGCTAACAAAGCCCTTGGGAAGTTAATTAGAAATGTCGTTAAGAACTTGATAACGAAATCTGTTATCAAAAGCTTGTAAAATTGTTGTCCCGCGTATGTTTCCCAACATTCCAAAATGGATGATTCTTGGATGTTTAACGAGCAAATATTCCTGTTCGGTGCCGTCACATTGTTGTATATTTGCACGATTAAAATCGCGAGAGATGATAGTCTTAATAACAGTGTTCTGAGTAATGTTATTACGATTTCTCTAGCTGGAGTGTAGTTTTCATACTGTATAATGTAGCCAAGAAATTCTGGTACAATTATATTGAGTATCACTATCGTTATAAACGGAAGAAACTCAAGAATCAAACTCTGTAATTGGGAAAACGTGATAAAGTCCGTATCGAGGTTTAATGTCAGTTTTAACGGCCTTGTCACGTTGTGGACAGTCCTGACATTGACAGATTCATTCTCGATAATGTTCGTTATAGAATAGTTGAATGTGAAATAGATTAAGTATCCTGCAAAACGCTAAGGTTGCGAAAGCAATGATGTTGATAGCGAATCTTTTAAGGAATAGTATTAATTGTGTCTGTCTCGATCTAACCTGTTTTTCCTCTTTAAATCTCTCTTGTTCTAACGTACTTCTTAGTTCGTTATACAATCCTTTATGCTTGATAATGGCAGATTTGTCGTTATTTATACAAAAGTCCCAACCACCGAATACAATGTTGCAGTACATGTAAAATTGACCTTCATTTTCAATCAACCGTTCTTTAAATCCTTTCGCTGAGTTTTTGACTATCAAAACTAAAGATAGTAACGCCCAAGCCACTGAGGTTAGAATATACGCCAACGGCATATTGTAATAGAGCACATTTTCGTATAGAAACCCTGTAAAATACTCGTAAATTTGGTCACTATAGACTCCGTAATACAAAACCGTTCGTTCCATGACACCCGTACCTTGAATAACGTCTAACAGAAAGAAAGAATCAGTTGAATTCTTATTAAAATAAGCCTCCGAACAACATATCGTCGCATTAGCAATCACATCTTGGCACTCATAATACCTTTCGACTAGAAAAACCTTTGGCAAAATAAGGAACAACAAAACAAACACGGAGACGCCAAAATTCAAAAAGAGAAGCCATCTTAGAAACAGGAAATATGAAACTACCCCCGTTCCGAAGTTTCCTTCGATCACTTTGAGGGAATGCCGCCATAGTTCGAGTTTTTTGAGCACTTCCGCCGACCGGATGCGGACGCGGTGCCACACCTTCCGTTGCCGCCATTGCAGCTGTTTGAAACCTTGGAGACGGAGTTTTGTTGCGTTCTGGAACAAAACGTTCGTAGTTAGACGCTAATTCTTCAATTATATACGGGTGATGTGAAAGGAATATTTACATACATACACTCATGCATCTACGTCCCCAACGCGAGAGCTACAGACTATCTCTGGCCATCTGGAACGATACTGAAAAATCTCCCACCGTCTCACATCCCTGCACTATGTTTTAAATACATAGAACCTTACAAATATTATTTCCTCGGTTACCTTTAGAGATTGACAGAGTGTAATGGCAATACCATAGCACCATATGGGACATTGACGACAAGTTGCAAGCCTATCCATTCCATTATACTTATATGTATAAGTCAGGGACGTCTCCCGTCCTAGTCTGGGACGTAAAAAGAATGCTAACTAGCTGCCGTTCTTCACGTTCTAGGAGACGACTAAGGGACTAGGGTTAAATACAATCTATTAGGCGATATGCTAACCTGTCACCATTGTTCCATATGACATCGCAACCCTAATATTCATGCTATAAAATGACCTAGGAGATATTATATCTCCGAAGTTTTGTACGCCCAGAAAGGGATTAAAGTACATGGATAAGTGTTAGGATTATTCAGTCTCTAGGCTTTAAGTACCTTAAGGGCTCTACAGACTACCGCCGAGCTGGACGCCTTTTGAGATTACCACAACTCCGTGGCACGATCGGTTAGACACATGAACGCTATAGTGAGGTCCCGGGTTCAATTCCCGGTGGAGTCAGAGTTAAGAACTACGCTTTTCTTCTGCTTTCCAGTCTGGTCGTTGATTATATATGCTATATATGTATTTATCTATATATAATAAGTATATATTTCTCAAATATACGTTGACTAGTACTCTTAACTCAAGTCTTAAATGTACTTACCAAGGGGCTAGTTCAATTGGTGTAATAATGTCCATATATTATTATTATTAATCCAATTATTGTCTTTGAATTCTATTGTATGTTGAATAATATGTGTAATTGATGTGGGTTTTTTTTTATGTAATGGCCACATTGTTTTAGTTCCAAATTAGTGGCGCTGTAGTCAACGGAGACCTGTCAAATGCCAATCGGTCGTTTTCATAATGTAAACAAACATCTATTTGTTAAATAATTTAATTAAACATACATATTTTTCCGACATTTTTATCATAAACAACGTTGAACTATTGATAAACAAATAGATTATTAGAAACTGATTAGAAATTGACTCTTGACAGGTCTCCATTCTCACTAGCGCCCCTAGCGGGATAACAAAGTGAGGAATGCTGCCATTGATGTGGATGTGTCAATAAAGATACGCTTTTCTAATGCTTTCCAGTCTGGTCGTTGATTATACATATGTACTTATCTATATATAATATGTATATATTTGATAAATATACGTTGACTAGTACCCTTACCACAAGTCTTAAATGTACTTACCAAGGGGCTAGTTCAATTGGTGTAATAATGTCCAAATATTATTATTATTATTAATCCAATTATTGTCTTTGAATTCTATGGTAAGTATGTTGAATAATATGTAATTGATGTGGTTTTTTTCGATGTAATTGATGTGGATGTGTCAATAAAGCTATTATTATTAAGGGACAGAGATAGAATACTATGTAGTGGATACTATGTAGAGGGATAGAGATACTATGTAGTGATTACATGTCGAGGTGCTATTACCTGTAGCCTTAGTTTGAGATCTCTCTTCTGGTGCATGGGCACAGGCATTGATTTGATCTGCATGATCTCTTCCCATGTCTTCTCTTCGTTTGATAAGTTCTCTATAATTATATAAAAAACGTTAGTATTGCTTTTAGCCTATCTATATACCTGCCTATCCCTCAGGAGGTAATAGTCACTGCCTATATACGGCGATACGGTTCACTACCTATCACGTTGGGTGCTGTCTATCTAGTGATACGCGGGCTTCGAGTGACCCATACCTAACATGCCTTCGAAAATCTGGAGATGGGCATTCAAGCCTCTGACTACCCCGCCATAATAAAAAAGGGAGTGTGTATACACAAGTCGTGAAGCGTATGAATGTATGTATGTATTGCTTTTAATAACAGTTAAGTATATAGTTAGTAGTACAGTATAGTTTGTAGTGCAAGTCTAAATTCATTATTTAGACCATTAACCCATGCGGGGTAGTAAGAGATTCAGGTGTCCATCTCCGCCATTGCGAAGGTAGTAATTCTATGGCCATCTCGAACTTACGTGTTGACAAAGTCAGTACTCAATGTGACAGGTGGTAAGCCATGTCGCTATTTACAACCATTAACTCTTACCTGTTCGGGGAACAGGTAGGTTTCCTCTCGATGTTTTTACTCACCGTAGTATTCGATGCATTTCGTAAATGTATTTTTATTACGAAAATGTACATATCAATTTATTAAACTTCATTTCTCGCTACATGCTCAAGCGTGATTTGAACTCTACATCCAATGATACAGAGCCAAGCCAAGAATTATCAGTAAACGCATAATAAATACATACACATCACGCCAGATTCCCTGTAGAGGGGTAGGCAGAGATCACGGATCCCCATTTGTCCCGATCCTGACAGACCACTTTCGCTTCATTGACATTCATACATCCTCTTATACACTCTCGGCGGTTATAGGTACTCCTAACGTCACCTTTTTTTAATATAGCGTCTATCTGACTGTTATATGTCTTATTAGGCCGGCCCCTACGTAACCACCCTTCCACTTAACTCATATATATTCCATTTGTCAATCTGCTATCATTCATAATATATAAATATATCACCTGAGAGATCGGGCATCATGGCCAGATGGACGTCTCGGCTCTGCGTAGTCCTCGCGAAGGTTGACTGACGTCTGTCAGTCTGGGACCTCGTTCGCTTAATGGTGGAAGCTAGGAAATAATAATTATAGTTAGGACACTTTTACTTTACAATTTGACGACCTCCGTGGCGATTTCCCGATTTCCGGTGGAGGCAGAGTTAAGAACTACGCTTTTCTTCTGCTTTCCAGTCTGGTCGTTGATTATTAATGTATGTATTAATCTATATATAATATGTATATATTGTTTAAACATACGTTGACTAGTACTTTTAACACGAGTCTTAAATGTACTTAGGGGCTAGTTCAATTGGCATAATAATGTCCTAATATTATTATTATTATTATATAAAAAAAACCACGAGAATGGGAACTAGCTGCCGTTCTTCCCGGCATATTAATTTATTTATTAAGACATCCAACAGCAAAATAACAGTTCAAGAACTTCAAACTAAGAAGCCATTAAAAGTAGCCAATTACAGGACATCCTTACGAGAGAATACACAAAACAATTAACATGTATATTTACAAATATTTGCTAGCCAATGAGTTTAAACAATTTCGTATTATCGTAGGAGGTGACTAAGGTTTTTAAGGTAAATGCAGTGTATTGGCCGTTGGGCTAGCAATCTGTCCACGAGCATTATACTACACAAAAATATAGGACTATAGTATGAATATATCGACACCTAATGGTGCATTTTTACCAAAATTAGTTAAATATACAGTTCAATTCAATTTTTTTTCTGCGTCGAATGGTGATTTAATGGCGAAATGACGACTTTTTTGCGTCTAGGCGGTGAAAATATTGGATATTTATGCTTTTCACGACTTTAAGCACAACTTTAAACCTCTCTCCTGTAAAGTTTATATGGCGTTTAGGACAAGTGCTCCGTTAGGTGTCGTTATGTATATTTTGTATCAACGACCAAAATAGCTAGGAAAACCCAATAACAACACATTGTTATGAAAGGAAGCATCTACTTAGCTAATTTGTTTAGATAGCGCTTATCTAATCAGATTATAGGCGCTATCAATAACGGAAACTTCATTAGTCATATCCTAGTGGCCAAATCAATACGGTAATTTAATCTAAGTATTGATTGGGCATAAAATATTATCTGGGACGTAAATAGAATGCTAACTAGCTGCCTTTCCTTCTGTTATGTCATTAGAGGCCTTAGTCTACTAATTGCAAAATAACATTTCTATACCAGATCAGTAATAATGTGAAGTTGGTAATGGATTAGCAAAAGTGACAAATTTCACCTTTTTAAGCAAAAATTGTCATATTTGCTTATTTCAATGGACACTTGTCAACCAACTTTACACTATTACTGATATGATATTGAACTAAGTTTGTGCTATAACGCATTAGTGTACTAAGGCGATAGGATGAGGGGTTAATGGAAACCTTTAAGAAACAAGTAACAACATAGTTATTCTTAGTTATTCATTCTCTCAGGTTGTGTTTAGCTTGAAAGGGTCTTTAAGTTCATAGTTTCATAATCCCTGATCAAAATTTAAGTGAATGGAGTGAATTAAATGGAGGTAAATGATAACTAAATCTTGATTGCAGATGTATGAATGTCCAAGAAGCGAAAGTGGTTTGTCAGTATCAGGACAGGTGGGGATCCGTGACCTCTGCCTTCCCCTCTTATAAGGAATCAGCAGTGATCTATATGTGTATATAGCCTCCTTCAGCTTAACAGGAAAACCAGGAGCTAATTAACATTCTATCCATATGCCAAAGTTATAGTAAACTACCAAAATAATCTTGAAACATTCTAATAACTTAAACTACAAAACTCACTATTCCGCGCCTGCTTCGACGGCAGCATAGTCCGCAGTTTGTCAGCATCAGTCTTCTGCAGGTTATCAAACAGCTCCTGCTCTCCCATTGGGAAGGTTTCCTGGTAGAACTCCGCTCCGGCTTCCTCCCATTGCTCCACTTTCCGGGAGCGGGACTTCTTGGCTGAGCTTCCGCCTGACATGGTTTAGGCTGGAAGAGGTATAAGATGTATGTAAAGACAAAGTTAATATGATTTAAAAGTTATATATATATATATATATATTTTTTTATATTTTTATTTGTAGGACGTTATTACACCATGATTAATAACTGGCGGGACTTATCGCGTATGTTTTTATATAATAAAGCCCCGCTAGTTATTAATCATGAGTATAAATCGCGAATCTCTTAACTATGTTATTATACCAATTGAACTAGCCCCTTGGCAAGTTCATTTAAGACTTGTGTTAAGGTACTAGTCAACGTATATTTAAGAAATAAATACTTATTATATATAGATAAATGCATATGTAGCATATATAATCAACGACCAGACTGGAAAGCAAAGAAAAGCATTGTTCCTAACTCTGCCTCCACCGGGAATCGGGAACGGGACCCCACGAGTAGCGTTCAAGTGTTTAACCGTTCGCGCCACGGAGGTCGTATGTGATATGTATGTAAAAACAAAATTAATATGATTTAAAAGTATTTACATCTCTAGTCTAGTTATCACAGTAGTTGCATCTTTAAGAATAGTTGAATATATAAATAAGCAAGTCTACTTTTAGCTAAGTAAATTTAGCAGGGTGCTTTTTCAATAGTGTCCTACAATACATATATATTCGCTTACAATATATACATATCACAAATAAACATCATCAGACCAAAAAGGGTCATTTTTAGCATTAATATTGGGGTTGTGATGTCATATGAAACATTGGTGCCAGGTAACTAGCACATCACCTTATAGATTCCATTAACCCCAAGTCCTATGGTCACCTCTTACGGCATGCCAGGAAGAAAAATAGCTAGTTAGCACTCTTTTAATTTAATTTTATTACTTTAGGTATTAAGGGTATTTTGTTATAATACGTAGTCTCTCTTACATAATTGAAACAATTTTTGAAATCAGATACTAAGATCCTTAAAACGATATCAACTTCTCAATATTACTATAAATGTTTAAAAGAAAAAGGTAGAGTAAGCACAGTTATTTTCCTAAACTATTTTTGAATAGAAATGTAAGACAAAAACAATTAATACATAGCTCAAATATGACTCAATAGAGTTTATATATACCTGATAATAATTACCTAGTGGCCACGGATTAGTAAAACGTCATACCTTTAATAATATGCAATAAAGAGATCAAACTTTCCTGATAAAATACTGAAAGTATGAATGACTGTCTTCTATATATAAACAGATTTCGTTCCTTGCTTTCCTTATAGCTATAAAAAGATTATCCCTTAGGAAACCGCAGGGGTTAATACTTCTAAAAATATACTAACGCAAGATCAATGGAAATTATGTTCAATGAAACGATAAATTAAATTCACTTACCGTGCTTATAAACAATGATTAAATACTCCAATTCATGATTTATTTCACCATTATAACACGAGAGAGACGTAGATTAATACCATTGAACTATAAACACATTAATTGGTGACAATTTCTTTGAATTTTCGTTGGAAAATCAAATATTTCCTGAAATTTCAGGAACAATACACACTAATAACAATGTATGATGCTTTAGTTCGATTATGGGTAAATGACAGCTACGAATACAAAAGGTCGGCTACATTGAATAGTGATGGGCAGTAACCTAATTTTACTTTGAATCGGAACAATATTCGATATTTTGGTTTCATGTAGTAATTTGCAAGGTAAGTGATTTATTGTGAAACTGAACTGTCTTTACATCAAATAGTCAGCTCCCGTCACAATAAAGTGTTTAATATACTCGCACTGACAGTTGTACATTCCAATAAAATATATGCAAGATATACATAAGATATTCTTAACTTTATTTTTTGCTAAAATTGAAGATGTGTAACAAGAAACACAAATAATATTTTTGTAAAACCCAAAATTTTATTTTGTCATTCATTCTTTCATCGCATGCTTCATTATAGATTGAGCTCAAATCCATAGGTTTAGAAAACCCTTGTCATATCACTCATTCATTATCATTGTTGATCACTCAAGATCACTTTTGTTGGTATAACATCAAATAATTTGGCATCCAAAACTATTTAAATCAACATATCGATTCTTCTACTATCGTTACGTTGTCAGATATTCGTTTTGCACGGACCTAATAAAAAAGCGGGATATTTAAACAAAACTTTAAGCGTAAGACAGAATTTATAAAATATATCTCTTCGGCCATTGTTTAACATAACTAAAACTCTTGTAATTATAACTTTTGGAATAATATCGTCAGGGTGCTAGCTCACTGCATTTAAGCTACAGCTGACCCGTATAAATTAGTTTAATAACCTCGTGGAATATATCGCGAATTAAGATAGTTACCATATCCCTTACGTAACAGCCTCATTTTGCGTACGGTTACGATTAATTGGAATGTATTCGGCTGTATACTAGCAGCTCTTGATCCTTAAAACCCAATATTCATGGTAAGAATAATAAAGGAAATTTTATAAGTAGATAATATTTTTTTAAGATATTTGAAATTTTGTTACATTTTATCAATAAGTTAGACTTACCGCGTTAATAACTATTTAAAATTTTTAAACATATAGTATTTGAGTATGTAACCAATAACCTAATCACTCACTTCCATTTTTATAAGCTATTTTTTACTTAGCAGCTGTAGCCAAGTGGGTAAAACCTCCGACTTTATATTAGTGGTCCTAGTTTCGAATCCCGGTTCTAACATGTACTAATGAATGAAATTTAAAACGTTATTAACAGTCGCTAACTGTGAGGGAAAACATCTTGAGGAAATCATCCTATCCTTCGGGATAGGCCAGTGCCTTAATACGGCGATACGGTTTACTACCTATGCTACGTTGAGTGCTGCCTATCTAGTGAAACGCTGACATTGAGTGGCTCATATGTCACATGTCTTATAACCGCCGAGAGTGTATGAGAAGGTGTATGAATGTCAATGAGGCGGATGTGGTCTGTCAGTGCGGGACAAATAGGGATCCGTGACTTTTGCCTACCCCTCTATAGGGAATCAGGCGTGATGTCTATGTATGTATTAATCTTAATAAATACAAATTAATTGTGACAACCCTTTATTAAATAAATATTTTTTTTATTTACATTGTTCTATGTCTTATTTGTAATGTCTGAAATGGTTTCTTTTCAGCATATTCAAATGTTATTGGTAATAAATTTTAGTTTATAGTTAATAGAATATTGATCATATGTCTTTATTATCTTTATTAATGTTAATGTCATTTATCAACCCCGTATAGAATTTTTTTTCCCAATCATGAAAGACCTATTCCTTCTTCCTTAATTCCTTTTGTACTATTCACTTTTCGTATATACAATACAGTTTACGGTGAGAGATAACGTCGTGAGGTCGTGAACTAAGTACGCGTTTCTCAAACTCTGTGCTTGTAAATGGCAACATGGCTGACCAACTGTCACATTGAGTACCGACTATCTGGGCAACACGTGCGGTCGAGGTGGCCATAGCATTACTACCTCCGCGATTGCGGAGATGGACTCCTGCACCTCTGACTACCCCGCAAGGGTTAATGGTCGTGAACGCGTTTGTCTTTTTGTCCAGACTTTTTATACATACATAAATCGAATTAACGAATTTGTAATACAATTAGTACTAAGTTCCTACTTAAATATATTATAAGTAAAAATATGAATTAATTAAAATTAATTAAATTATTGCAATGAAATAAGCGTAGGTATTTTATTTATTACCGTGCTAGTCTGGGATGTAAAAAGAATGCTAACTAGCTGCCGTTCTTCCCGGCATATCGTAGGAGGCTACCACAGGCAATGGAATAGCAACCTGTCACTAATGTTTTAAATGAATGCTACCAAAACCTCACTAAGGCTGAAAGTGACCTAGGAGATATGTCTCTGAGGTTCTGTCCACCCCGAAAGGCATTAAAAGACGTGAAATATGTATGTAACCATACACCAATTGTTTAAAGTTTCATAAGCATGATATTGTGACTGAGGGGTTGTATGGTTTAAATTCTGTCAAACCTATTGAGTAAATAAGACGTGAATGTTTTTTTATTATGCACAGAAATTAATATTGTTGAAATCTTCACAATAAATTAACAAAATATGTAGATATTTACAAACTTAAAATTAATTAAAATAATTTAACAATAAATTAAATATATCTAAAAATTTGTCAATAATAATAATAATAGTGTTATGTTAAAACGTATAAAAGAAGTAAATAAATTATTATCTTTCTTAATTTTATTATGCTCAAAATATATAGATAACACTCTGAAATAAGGTGACATTAAAAGTGCGTATTACCGCCGAGTGTGTATGCTGAGGTGCATAAATGTCAATAAACCTAGTACTTTGTCAGGATCAGGAAAAATTAGGATATTAGATCTCTGACTATACCTCTGTAGAGATACGGTCGTAACGTGTATTTAAGTATTGAAATAAATTTCATCCAATATGTATTTAATATGTTTTAAAAACACCATGTAAATTTTCTTTGAATTTCCATTCAAATAATACGAGATTCATCTCAATGCACCAATGAGAGCGGTTTCATCTTAAAAGCAACCAATCAGAAAGGGTTTGGCTCCACGAGGGGAAGTTTTCCAACCAATGGGGAGCGAGTTACGCAAAAAAGCCCGGGAAAATATGCGCGACGCAGCTTCTCAACTACATTTCGTCTGAAAATAATGATTATTTTCGGATGAGTTTAGTTCCTTAGCCGACCGCATGGCGCTCGAAGACCGAATTTCTACACGATTCTAAAATAAAACCACGAGAAATCACAACAGTTCCATTTAAAATAGATATTCCCTTCAGTTTGGTGATAAATAAGTGATAATTTAGTGTTCTTTTCAATGTTTTCGCCATAAATAGTGGAATTTGTGAATGAGTTTTCCGCGGATCGTGTTTGTAAGTTACTTAGGTTTAAGACGGAGTAGTGATGTGAATTACTAGTGTTAGCATCTGAAACGTTTAATGCACCTAAGTGACATTATGTGAAACAGTACGCAATGAAGTTCATACTTAGCAAGTTTCCGTTACCTACCAAATCATCCATTTTGTGAAAAACAAGAAAATGGCTTACACATGCTATAGACACGAAAAACACAGTAAGAAGAGATAGAAACCAATTAAATGGCGTGTTTCAAACGTATTTTCACACTCATATCCCTTATAACATACGTATTAGCGGTTCAATACGAAAATGACACGAAAGAACCTAAAGAAAGCAAAGATTCCGTTAGATCTGCAAATCCAGGCAAAGAGAGAGGATCCTTACAAAAGCTGACAAGCATGCTAAACCGAACTATACCCGTGGATAGACGGAAAGGAACCAAATGGAACAAAACCGAAGGCATGCTAAACGATTTCGACAACGAAGGCGTGATTATAGCGAGGAATCACAAGAATCACACCTATTCTTTGTCGAATAAAATGAAAGAGTTACGAAAGAAAGATCCTAGTTACTTTGAGAATATGCGTAATACGGTCCTGCCGGCTACTGCGGGTGTGTTTTGCGACTTTGAGAATGCAACTACAATGGACTTGTGTCAATGGGAATGGAACCATACTATGTCACACCACGGACTTGGGTTTCAAGTTTTGACAGCGGCTGACATAGTTAAGATGAATAGATCGAGTGAACGACTGAAGTTTTCTGGTCCCAGAACGGATGCTGATAAAAATGTTGATGGTAAGTTTACATATATACTAGCGACCCGCTCCGGCTTCACACGGGTATAAAATATATACCCTACTCCACTATTTACTGGATGTTATTATACATATAAACCTTCCTCTTGAATCACTCATCTATTAAAAAAACCGCATCAAAATCCGTTGCGTAGTTTCAAAGATTTAAGCATACAAAGGGACATAGGGACAGAGAAAGCGACTTTGTTTTATACTATGTAGTGATGAAGCCCGTTTATTTGTAAAGGGGTAGTCTGAGATCGTAGATTCCTATCCTGTATACCACTTTGTCTTCATTTACAGTCATATACATCGTCATATACTCGGCGTTAAGTTTATTATATACTTTATTGTTATTTATTAATTTAACAAGATCCTTACATGATTATCTCTAATATATATAGATCGTAACATTAAATATTAAAATACATACATACATGTAATATATGTATGTTGTCTAGTATGTTATGTATTTAAAAATCCTGAAAGCCGGAGTTTTTTGTTGCTTCTTCTCCGAGCCAGGGCTTCCGAACCAACAGTAAAATTTCAATGCTAAGAGACAACCAGTGTCAGGCAAATGTTTTGACTTTCAATTAATGTACTGTGTTCTTATGTTGAATTGACATTTGATTTTTTTTTAATTGTTGATGAATATGTTAATATAAGATATTAAGTAGTATTGAAAATTGTGGTAAATGAGACCCTTAGGCCCTTATCGGTTTTTACATGTACCAAAGATTCTATCAGTATGAAACACTCAAACTTATATACATATGCTTAATCCTTCTATCCCATTCGGTGTGGACAGTACCTTGGAAACACAACATCAACTTGTTCATTTAAAGATTAATTATAAACAAAAACAAACGCATTCACGACCATTAACCCTTGCGGGGTAGTCAGAGGTTCAGGTTTCCATCTCCGCAATTGCTAAGGTAGTAATTCTATGGACACTTCGAACCCACGTGTTAACCAGATATTCAGTACTCAATGTGACAGGTAATAAGTTAACTATCAGAGTTATTATAGCATTTATGTTGAAAATTAGTGACATGTTACTAGCCCATCGTCTAAATAATTCAATTACCCATTAGACATTAAGAACGGCAGCTAGTTAACATTCTTTTTACGTCCCAGCTAACACAGGCCTATCAATAACCCTACCTTAAACAAGTTTTAAATTGAAACGAGAGATTTAATGCAATTTCTGTACCGGATGCGATCGCGGCCGCCATTGGCATCTTGACAAGCTGTCAGCGGTATTTCCGGTTCGATTTACGCGGAAAATATTGTTTATTAAGTTCCTTAGAGATCACGGATGCAGTTATTCAGCCGATGGGGTGTAAGAAATCTTATTCTGTGTAAGTCGGGGATCTTTCTTATAGATTTTATGAGAGGTGACTAAAGTAGTATGGGTCAATTAAATAATGCGATTTATATACATATCTTTATATTCTCGTCGTTTAATCCATTTCGGGATGGATAGAATCAAATATACCTCTTTAGTCACTTTTTAGCATGAATATTGGTGTTGCAATGTAATCGAACATTGGTAACAGGTTGATAGCCTATCGCCGAATAGATTCCATTTACCCCTAGTCCCTTAGTCGCCTATGACGTGCTGGGAAGAACGGCAGCTAGTTAGCATTCTTTTTGCGTCCCAGATAGGACTACATTCATACGTTATACATTATTCTACAAAGGAGTAGACAGATAACACAAAACACTGATTATTTTTACCTAATAAATAATTTTTACTTACATCTCGACATACACACTCGGCGGTTATAGGTACTTTTTTAGAAGAACGGTAGCTATTTACAAAGTGATTATATGATAGTGATTATATTATATACCAAATGACTTTCGTCTCAGGATAGGTAATAGTCAGTGCCTTTATACGGCGATACGGTTCACTACCTATCACGTTGGGCGCTGTCTATCTAGTGATACGCGGGCTTCGAAAGACCCATACCTAACATGGCTTCGAAATTTCGGAGATGAGCATTCAATCCTCTGACTACCCCGCCATAATAAAAAAGGGAGTGTGTATACACAAGTTGTGAAGCATATGTATGTATGTATGTATAACAAATGACTTTCGTCTCTCCAAGGTTCTGTCACTCCTAAAGGGGTTAAAATACGTGAATATATAGATATATGTATGTATAAGATGAAGTATGAATGAAAATGTCTGGCAAGCATCTTTATATTTCATTCATAAATATCATACAGGAATGTACAAACGATTCACATCCTTATACAATGGTAATAAGACACAGTTTTCAAAGACATAAAGTAATCTAAATATAAAACTCAAATATCATAAGTGCAAGATTGAAATACTCGTATATTCACTTCCTGTTATGTCTAAACGGGTAGATAGGACTCTTATGATCATATACATTCACGTCCTTTAATCCCTTTCGGGGTGGACTGAACCTCGGAGATTCTATATATACTGGGTCGCTTTTTATTAATATTCGGGTTGGCAATAGCAAAAGTGAAAAAACTCGCCATTTTTAAGGCCAACTTCACAATTATCATACATACACATACTGATTCCCTGTAAAGGGTAGGTAGAGATCGGATCCCCATTTGTCCCGATCCTGACAGACACTTTCGCTTCATTGACACTCATACATCTCCTCATACACACTCGGCGGTTACTATTATCTATGCGATATAAAACTACGATTGTGCTAAAATGCATTAGCAGACTTGGGCCTAGGTTGCTAACTCATCACTCAAGATATTCTATTGACCCCTAGTTTCTTAGTCTCCTAAAACATGCCGGGAAGAACGGCAGCTAGTTAGCATTCTTTTTACGTCCCAATCAGGCACCTGGTATTCTTATGAACAACAAGTTTTATATTGACGACCTCCGTGGCGCAATCGGTTAACCACCTGAACGCTAATCGTGAGGTCCCAAAGATTTCCGGTGGAGGCAGAGTTAAGAACTACGCTTTTCTACTGCTTTCCAGTCTGCTCGTTGATTATATATGCTATATATGTATTTATCTATATATAATATGTATACGTTTCTTAAATATACGTCGACTAGTACCCTTAACACAAGTCTTAAATGTACTTACCAAGGGGCTAGTTCAATTGGTGTAGTAATGTCCAAATATTATTATTATTATTAATTACCTAGGAGATATTAAAACTTCGAGGTTTTGTCCACCCCGAAAGGGATTAAAGGTCGTGAATGGATGTGCAAATGAAACACCGTTTTGGCATCAGAGTCGTGAGTCATTTATTTTAAGAACATCCTGTCTGAGACAAATCTAGATTTAAATTTAAACACTAAGTTCAGTAGCACTGGATTCGTCACGACGGTTTATTTTGCTGGGTAGACTGAGTTTTGTATTATGTGGAGTATGTATTTTAAAAAAGTCTGCATTTAACGACAAACGTAAAAATAAATTTCTACTCGATGTTTTCCCTCACAGAAGAAATTATGTGAGGGAAAACATATGAGTACCAATGAAGCGAAAATGGTTTAAAAGGATCAGACAGATGGGGATCCGTGATCTCTGCCTACCCTTCTACAAGGAATCAGGCGTATGTATGTATGAATGTTATAGGATTTTGAAACTTATACATTTGTATATAGACTACTGGCTACCCAATTGGATATTACTGATAATGTAATAGTACAAATACACTTAACAATTATAAAATAAAATTACCGTAAAATTTAGTTATATACAAGATATAGAGTTGGTCGGGGTAGGCCGCGTAGAACTTATACAGATTAAATTGGAGACATTCTTCTCAAGACGGTTGTAGTGTGAAGAACAGAAGAGCATGTATGAGAAGGTTAATGGGTGTGAGTGAAGCAAGAGATTTGTCACCCGTTCCAGGTGGCGATCGTTAGTTTCTACCTATCCCATCAGGGATGTAGAGGCGTGAATATATGTATGTTTGCATGTATATACACTTAGTGATATAAATCCGAAGAGATTCATACAAATCATTCCTACGAATATACATATGTATGCATAATCTGTATAAATTCATTTCTTGTTGATAAGAAATATATATCCTTCTTTTGATATTGAAAACGGTAGAATTTCAATGCGAAGAGACAATCAGTGTCAGGCAAATGTTTTGGCATTCAATTAATGTACTGTACTTGTACTTATGTTGAATAAAAACATTTGACTTTGAATTAAATTTAATTAACAATACTAAACTAAAATATTTCCTTACACACAAATTAAAACTATAAACCTAAAGTAGAAATAAAAATTAAATTACATAGAAAATATCTTTATAATCATCGCTGTCAGAGGGTGGTAGGGTTCCCAAGACACTGATAGCATTCCCCCTCTGAATAACAATGCTAATTTTTTCCCCTCGGATCAGCACTAATACATGTTTCTACTTGCAGGCCACTTCCTGTATCTGCCTGTGGATCGAACGATGGAGAATATGGTGATCAAATCTCCTCCTTTTAGTGGCCTATGGGAGTTTTGTAAGGTAAGATTTATTTATACAAACACAGGCTATATAGTTAATGCAAAAAAGGTTTAATAGTAATTCGACGTTGCTTAGTTGTTTGGGGCTTGACTCTGTATCAGTAAGGACGGGGTTCAAATGCCACTTGAGCATGTACCAATGGGAAAGTGTAATTAATATATATCTATATTTACGTAATAACAATACATATTTTAGTAAATACATCGAATACTACGGTGAGGGAAAACATCGTGAGGAAACCTACCTGTTCCCCGAACAAGTAATAGTCAGTGCTTGTACATGACGACATGGCTTATATCCTGTCATATTAAGCACTGACTATCTGGTTTAGAATTACTATCTCCGCGATTGCGGTGATGGATACCTAAATCTCTGACTACCCCGCAAGGGTTAATGGTCGTTAACGCGTTTGTACTTTGTATAATCTAGCTAATATAGCTTGCATTGGGTATATCCGAATGCGAAAGAGGTTTGATAGTAGAAAATGAAAGATGTATGTGTAAGAAGTTTACATTTCTCAAATATACTACGTTGGTAAAGTTCAGATCAAATTGGAGACACTAAAACAAACGACAAACGCATTCACGACCATTAACCCTTGCGGGGTAGTCAGAGGTTCAGGTTTCCATCTCCGCAATTGCGAAGGTATTAATTCTAAGGACACCTCGAACCTCCATGTTCATTACATAGTCAGTACTCAAGCCATATTTCAATTTACGCAATTCACGATGTTTTCCTTCTACCGTAAAATTCGGTGTATTTTGTAAATGTATTCTTTTACGAAAATGTCTACAGAAATTCATTAAACCCTGTATCCACTAACAGAGTCAAGCCCCAAACAACAGAGTCACGCCAAATTTACCTATGTTCATATGTATGAATGTAATTTAATTGTTTCTCTCTCCCTCTTTCCAGTTCGAAGCCCGCCTTCACCAGAGCAAGATGCAAGAAGCCAGCATCCGCCTTATCTCCGAATCTACGAAAATCCAGTGGATTTTGCAAGAGGTCGCCGGGAATAACTTCGATGCGTTAGTATACACTTACATACATACATGTTACATACATACAAACAAGACGACCTCCGTGGCGCGATCGGTTAGACGCCTGAACGCTAATCGTGAGGTCCCAAAGATTCCCGGTGGAGGCAGAGTTAAGAACTACGCTTTTCTTCTGCTTTCCAGTCTGGTCGTTGATTATATATAATGTGTGTGTGTTTATCTATGTATAATAAGTATATTTTTCTTAAATAGACTAGTACCCTTAACACAAGTCTTAAATGTACTTACCAAGGAATTAGTTCAATTAGCGTAATAATGTCAAATTATCATTATTTATCATCATTATGCATGTTTTCAGATGGTACACAATGTCGTTCATGGTGGGCAGGGTTCGTCAGGAAGTCAGGATAGTCCTGGAAATCACCAGGCCTCCTAACATTGACATGGAGGAGTCATTACCCCATATAGCCATAGACAACATCAGGATGGTCGAGTGCCTGCCCGAACCACCAGTTTATGACGGCAACTGTCAGGGGTCACAGTTGAAGTGTAATATATTAGGGGTAAGTAGTATTAACAGTCTTCTTATGAGAAAGGTCCTAGGTTCGAATCCCGACTCTGGCATGTACCAATGAATGAAATTTAAATGTGTTTTTCATTTACGTACATAATTTACAGTCGCTAACGGTGAGGGAAAACATCGTGAGGAAACCTGCCTATCGCTCAGGATAGGTACGTCAGTGCCTATATACGGCGATACGAATCACTACCTATCACGTTGGGTGCTGTCTATCTAGTGATACGCGGGCTTCGAATGACCCATACCTAACATGCCTTCGAAATTTCGGAGATGGGCATTCAAGCCTCTGACTACCCCGCCATAATAAAAAAGGAAGTGTGTATACACAAGTCGTGAAGCGTATGTTTATGTTTTTTTTAAGTAGTATTATACATACATATTCATACATCCTTTAATAGTAATCTGAGGTTCAGGTGTCCATCTCCGCAATTGCGAAGGTAGTAATTATATGGACACCGAACCCACGTGTTGACTAGATAGTCAGTACTCAATGTGACAGGTGGTAAGCCGTGTCGCCATTTACAAACGCTAACTATTCGTTTCTCACGGTGTTTTCCCTCACCGTAGTATTCGGTGCATTTCGCAAGTGTATTTTTATTACGAAAATGTACATAGAAATTCCTTAAGCTTCATTTTCATTGGTACATGCTCAGGTGGTATAAACTAGTATCTACCCTTATTACATTTGATTACGCAAATCCCTTTCGATAGAACGTTGAAGAAACGATAATGAACAGGACTTATCGCGTATGTTTTCATATAATAAAGTTACCTTTATTCACCCTTTATTATTACTTAATTTAAGTTACCTTTATTATTAATTTATAAAAAAACATACGCGATAAGTCCCGTTAGTTATTAATCATGAGTATAAATCCCGAATCTCTTAAAACTATGATAATGAACAGTTTCAAGCATGAATATGGCGGTTTTGATGTCATATGGAACATTGGTGACAGGTTGCTAGCCCTTCGCCCAATAGATACCATTACCAGACTCTCACATCTCTGATTACTCTGCACGGATTAATCGTTATTACTGTTTTATATTACGTTCACAACTCAAATACAATGTTTTAAACACAGACTTGATTACCATTTTAAAACTTTACAAACTCAAGTGCATGCACATTTACATACAATACATGTACACACGCACATTAAAGAGCTGCTAGTGTATTTAATCATCATCGTCATCAGCCTGTACTAATCCACTGTTGGACATAGGCCTCCCCCAAATGAGGCCACTTCTCCCTGTCAGTGGCCGTTCGCATCCATTCGATGCCGGCCAACCTGCGCAGGTCGTCTTCCCACCTTGCCGGGGGGCGCCCTTGTATTTAGTATATATGTTTTATTTGCTTTACAATAATGTTATGTTTTGTTTACTTTACAGAAAGAGTCTTGTATAAAGAACCAGCAAATTTGCGATTTAGTGAAAGATTGCGATGACGGACTGGACGAGAAACAGAATTGCGGTAAGTTATAACTACCTTGGCACCATTTTATTTACTATGAGAGACCGGATCATATCACGATAAATTAATAAAGATATCCGATTACCTTTAAATTGCCCGACATTTCGACCCAGTTGCATAGGCCGTGGTCGCGGGAAGACTAGCTTTTGTCTCAGCAAATGTCTGTCTACCCTCACAATTTTTGTTAATTCATAGCACGACACACTACACTCACACTATCCGAAGACACATCCGCAGTTACGTCACGCCTACCTTGTTACCTTGACACCCTTAATCACATCTTACTAGTCAAAATGGCTGGGTTGTTAAGTAATTAAATATTGTAGGACTATTATACACCAATTGAACAAGCCCCGCAGGGAAAAGAACCCAAGACTTTACAAATAGCGTTAAAGTTTCTAACCGATCGCACCACGGAGGTCGCAATAGTAGCTGGATTAATGACATTGAAATGTGGTTGTGAATTAGAATGTTATATCTAAGAATTAGTGTAATATGTATATTAGAAAAGGGAAAAAAAATATGGGTGAAAAAAGTATAACAATTGTATAATTCCCTTTAACTATAAACTAAAACATGTGGGTTCGAGGTGTCCATAGAATTACTACCTTCGTAATTGCGGAGATGGACACTCGAACCTCTAACCCCGCTAGGGTTAATGGTCGTTAACGCGTTTGTTGCTTATATTAATTGCTTTTTTTATTTCCAGATAAAATGCCGTATGGATCGTATTGTGATTTTGAACAGGACGCTTGTGGGTTCGAAGATGTACCTCAGTAAGTAAACATTACATATATCCTTTACACATACTTTTATGACTAGAGCGTTAGCTGGGACGTAAAAGAAATGCGTAACTAGCTATCGTTCTTCCTGACATGTCGTAGGAGGTGACAAAGGGACAAGGGCAAATACAATGTATCGGGTGATGGGCTAACAACCTATCACAATTGTTTAATTTGACATCACAACCCCAATTTTCTCGCTAATAGCTACCTAAGTCATTATATTTTTAAAGTTATATCCACCTTGAAAGGGATTAAAGGATTTAATGTATGTTATACATATTTACTACAATAAAAAAAACCACCGAGAGTGTATGAGAAGATGTATGAATGACAATGAAGCGAAAGTGGTCTGTCAGGATCGGGACAAATGGGGATCCGTGATCCGCCTACCCCTCTACAGGGAATCAGTAATAAAAATAACATAATAATTTTTATGAATATTAATTTCTCTTCGTTTCCCACAGACCAATCCTAAAATGGGCGCGCCACAGTGGCCCCACCCCAACAGACAAGACAGGGCCGAACTACGACCACACCTGCGGCCCAGCCGAGCTGCACACCCCCCTCATAGCGCCACCGCTCACCCCCGCTCATCACAACCTCACTAGCCGTCAATGCGTGGGCTACTATTTCTTCGTGAATATGAATGTTACAGGTACGTACAATATTTCATATAAAATATATCTTTTT
Source organism: Leucoptera coffeella (assembly GCA_030578115.1). NCBI lineage: Eukaryota > Metazoa > Arthropoda > Insecta > Lepidoptera > Lyonetiidae > Leucoptera > Leucoptera coffeella. The sequence goes on from JAMBLF010000252.1 coordinate 172,734, forward strand.
TATAATTTTTTTTACATAAAATGTATATTAAAGATAGACAAACGAACGAATCTTTGCGGGATAGCCAGAGGTTCAGGTGGCCATATTCGTAATTGCGAAGGTAGTAAGTTTATGGCCACTTCGAACCCGCGTGATGACCAGATACTACTACTCAAGTACTGACTGTACTCAATGTGACAGGTGGTAGCCATGTCACCATATAATATATATATATATATATATATTATGTGTATAATAGAATTTTAAATAGTGTGAGAAGGGAAGGTTCAGAATTAATGTAGTGACTAAGATTGAAAAGGGCATGCTTCAATGGTTTGGGCATGTTATGCGAATGAATGATAGTACATTTAGAAAAAGAATATATGGGAGTGAAGTGGAAGTAATGGTACTAACGCCCCTTGTTCTGAGTGGCCCTAGAATCACTTACTCTGCAATTGTAGAGAAAGTCACGTTTACCTCTGACTACCCTGCAAGCATTAATGGACGCAAAAAAGTTAATAATTATTAATATTTTTGAGAGCCATGTTTATTAATTTTATAAGTAAACGGGACTTATCTTAATGTACATTTTATAAACAAAGTTATTACCTTTGTTACCCGACGTTTCAGTCATATTGCTATGGCCATGGTCACGGGTCAACTTATTTTTTGTTATTATTCCAAAATTTATTATGGTCACAAGTTATCACGACCATTAACCCTTGCGAGTAGACAGACGTACTGGTCAATGGATATATTTTTACTAAAACCCATTTATTTTTCCCTTTCCAGGGCCTAATAAAGAGCGGGCGGATTTCGCGTCTACGGCGGTTATGAGGACTGTGGTATTCAATCCACCTCCCCGAGTCCACGGCAATTTCACCTCTAAATACTATAATTGTTGTGTGGTTAGTATCTAGTTATTTTTAAGCACTCGCGATTTATACTCATTTTATTTACTATGAGAGACCGGGTCATATCATCATCATCTTTATTAATTTATCGTGATAAGACCCGGTCTCTTATATTGAATAAAATGGTTAATATCTATATATGTATGCTATTTACAGTCATTTTTTCACGTGGTCCTCAATGTCTTCATTCAATTCAATTCATTCAAATCACTTACATTCCATGTTCCAAATCGGGTCTCCTATAAAAATACATACATACATACACATTACGACTGATTCCCTGTAGGCAGTGATCATGGTTCAAAATTTTTTCCAATCCTGACAAATCACTTTTGCAACATTGACTCGTACACCTCCTCATACCCACTCGGTGCTTATAGGTACTTCTAAATAATATTTTAATTTTTTTCATATCTTTATCAAGAGATAACTTGGGCAATCTGAATATGTGGGTGTGAATATATTCAGTGTAACGAAGAGTAGATTTATGACAAAACTTGCGATAGACACGCAAACCTCTGACTACCCCATACGAGACAACTGTCTTGAAGAAAAGATTCTCGTTCTTTCTTTAGTATATGTATATTACTACATATCAATCAATAAGCTTATATCAGTCCACTATTGGACATAGGCCTCCTCACGGGTATACAAAACAAGGTCACTCGTGGCCGTCGGCAAACCACTACCAGCGACCTTTTTCAGGACATTGGTCCACCTGGCAGGGGGCGTCCTATACTACGTTTACCGAGACGTAGCCTCCATTCGAGAACCACTGTAATCGAACATATTGACATCTAACGGCGCACTTGTCCTAAATGCCATTTGGCTAACTCTACACGGAGGTTTAAAGTGGAAAAACTTGTCGTAAATAGCAAAGATATCCAATATTTTTTACCGCCTAGATGCCAAAAAAGTCATAAAATCGAAACACCAATCGACGCAGTTTTTTTTTTATCATTTTCGTCTTAAATGGCGTTTAAGCTAAGTGCGCCGTCAGGTGTCGATATATATGTATATGCATGAAAAATTTTTACAACGTATAGTATACTAGTGACCCCCCGGCTTCGCATGGGTATAAAATATATAGCCTAATCCACTATTTAATGGATGTTATTATAGATATAAACCTTCCTCTTGAACCACTCTATCTATTAAAAAAAACCGCATCAAAATCTGTTGCGTAGTTTCAAAGATTTAAGCATACAAAGGGACATAGGGACAAAGAAAGCGACTTTGTTTTATACTATGTAGTGATAACATTCATTTTCTTTACAGATACGATTCTACTACCAACAGAACGGCAAAAACTATGGTTCTTTAAGCGTGGATGTAGTAGAATTGACTAGTAGGGGTAATATTACTACCTCCCTACTGTTTTCTACTAAGGACAAAGGAGATAAATGGTACAGAGCAAGTATCTTCCTGCCTAATATTACTAGACGGTAAGTAAATAATTATGTAGTTTATAAGACAAAAAACACGTTCATCACGTTGAACAGGTGTCCATCTCCGCAATTGCGAAGGTAGTAAATCTATGGCCACCTCGAACTCACGTGTTGACCAGATAGTTAGAACTCAATGTGACAGGTGGTCAGCCATGTCGCCTTTACAAGCACTAACTATTACCTGTTTGGGGAACAGGTAGGTTTCCTCACGATGTTTTCCCTCAGCGTTATATTCAATGCCTTCATGAAACTTTATTTCCTTTTGTACATGCTCAAGCGGGATTTGAACCCTGTACCCACTGATACAGAGCCAAGCCCCCAACAACTGAGCTACGTCGAATAAATTAACAAATGCATATGTATATCTACTTATTTTTCTTATTATATATTTATTTACAGATACTTCTTCGTATTCAAAACGCGAATGGGCATGCGTATATACTCGGACACAGCCATAGACGACTTCTCAATGTCTCCAGAGTGCTTCGGGCTAAATATTGACCCCGGGGAATTAGGAGACTACAATTACTACGATCCAGTGTTTGAAGAACGGACCAAACCTCACGAGAGTTTCGTCGGAAAGCCAGGTATACATATACACTCGTTGATAATACGACATATAACAGTCGGATAGACGCTATATTGAAAAAAGGTGAATTGTTATGTCCTATAGTAGTTCCTATATCCTGTCCTATAATAGCACCCAACGTAATAGGTAGTGAACCATATCCCCGTATCCAAGCACTGGCTATTACCTATCCCATGTGATAAGTAGGTTTCCTCACGATGTATTCCCTCACCGTTAGCAACTGTAAATTACCTACGTAAATTAAAAACACATATTTAAATTTCATTCATTGGTACATGGACCTTCCTCATCAAGTCCAAAGTCTTACCCCAGTGGGCTTTACTACAGCCGCTCAGTTAGTAATGTTATGTTATATGTATGTACCCAAATGTTTATTATATCTTGCAGTATACAAATTCACAACCTGCGGCGCGGTGGGGCGTTCCGGTCCGACCCAGCAGATGTGCGATGAGGCCTACCGAAACAACAGTTATACGGTCTCCGTAATAGAACATGGCATTTACACGGGGGTGCAAGCTTGGGAAGTGCCTGCTGAGGGGCATTATACGTAAGTATATGTATAAATAATTAGTATATGTATAGTATATTATATTATAGTCTATATATTATACACTATAGTATATTATAGTGACTATATACGGCGATACGGCTCACTACCTATCACGTTGGGTGCTGTCTATCTAGTGATACGCGGGCTTCAAATGACCCATACCTAACATGCCTTCGAATTTTCGGAGATGGGCAATCAGGCCTCTGACTACCCCGCCATAATAAAAAAAAGTCGTGAATGTATGTATATGTATAACAAATGTGTCAAAATGACGTCACAAAACATAAGAATCAGTAACATACCCAAAAAATTTTGTTATTATTAACGTATAAAATTACAACATGTTTAATCGGAATTGTATTGTATGATTTTAATTGTTCAACCGTATTTCTGAATCTAAAGTTTATCTAGATCTAACTGATCATTTGAATAATGGCTGTCACTTTTACTTTTTATCCTCGAAATGCCTACATAGTTAAACCAAAATTTTTTATATATACATATATATATACACACGAGTATATTCAAATATATAAAAACACATGCTTTGCAAACAGTGAACGCATCATATATAATTTATTATGAGGAGGTGTATGAACCCTGATGTAGTGTTGTAAAGAACTCGAGTCTTTTAGTCTTATTCGATAGACTCGACTCAATTTTCTAAGACTCAGTGAACTAACTGAACTCGGAGTCTTGAGTCGAGCCGAGTCTGAGTCCTATCATGAAGACTCGAGCGCCATTATTGAACTCGAAACCTTAAATAGAACTCGAGTGACTCGAGTCTTATAAAGAGCTTGAGTCTTAAAAGAGCTCGAGTCTTAAAAGAGCTCGAGTCTTCTTCAAACTAGTCTTCGAAATGCTGACAGTGATTTATTTAGAATAAATGTCTATACTTATATAATAAAGCTGAAGAGTTTATTTGTTTGGTAGAACGCGCTAATCTCAGGAATTTGCATAATTATTGGCTGCTTTAAAAAGAAGGACTCAAAGCGGAAAAGAACTCGAGCGCGACTCGGCGCGTAAAAAGGACTCGAGCGCTAAAGAAGACTCGAGTCTCGAGTCTCGCGTTCAAGAGCTCATATAGACTTGAGTTCTTTATTCTTAAGAGTCTTATTGTTATGAGTCGAGTCGTGTAATGCAGAGTCGAGCTCTAAATTTAGGACTCAAAGACTCGAGTTCTTTACAACACTACCCTGATGTGATATACATATACTCGTATAATATATTCATATATGATTAAGAAATTGGCTAACCTTCACTCTCTGAGCTAAACTTATTCCAAATTGAAAATACTCACTACTTTCACTGCCTATACACAACAGCTATGTTACCTTTAGCTTAACTACTTAATTATCATAATTTTAAAGGCATTGATATGTAAAAAAATGACTATACGAAAAAGTGACCTAATTCTATCCCTTAATAATAAAAATAATAATAATAAAAAGCGTTTATTTACGACCACAAAAACATACACAATACAGAACGTTTACAAATCAAACTTACAAACTAAGTGGTATAACTTGTGCATGTTACTGTCGCAGCAAAAATAGTTTTAAAAGTTTCATTCATTTCGAAAGGACTTAAGTGATGTAACTATTTACATATGTATGTTGTTTGTACTTAACCTACTGACTATTCCCAATAGGCTAATAGCCCTGGGCGCTTCCGGTGGCTTCGGTTCAGCGTGGGCTGGAGTCTCCCATGGGGCTAGAGCTCAAGGGCTATTTGAGTTGCACAAGGGAGAAATGATCTATATGCTCATTGGACAACAAGGGACTCATGCTTGTAAAAAGGTATGTTTATATATTTGCTATATTTCTGCCTATCCTGTAAGGGATGTAGAGGCGTGGATATATGTATGTATGTATGTATTACTTATTTAAATATTTATACAGATAACTATATTACTTGAATATTTATATTTTTTACTTGAAAACTCATATAGATACCTACTATGACTTTTTGTAATAACATTGTAACACAATTAAAAGTATACAAATGTAAGTAGTTACTTTGTCCCGTTCTAGTCTAGACGTAAAAAGAATGCTAACTAGCTGTCATTCTTCCCGGCATGTCGTAGGAGGCGACTAAGGGACTAGGGGTAAATAGACTTTATTGGATGCTAAGTTAGTAACCTGTCACCAATGTACCATATGACATCACAACCCCAATATTCATCCTAAAAACCTGACTTACGACAATATATCTCCGAGGTTCAATCCACCCCGAAAAGAATCTAAAACGTGAACGAATATGTGTATGATTTTGGAGGGGACGATTAAATTTTACCGGCACGATTGGTTAACCTGAACGCTAATCGTGAGGTCCCAAAGATTCCCGGTGGAGGCAGAGTTAAGAACTACGCTTTTCTTCTGCTTTCCAGTCTGGTTGTTTATTATATATGCTATATATGTATGTATCCATGTATAATAAGTATGTATTCCATGAATATGCGTTGTCTAGTACCCTTAACACAAGTCTTAAATATACTTAACGAGGGACTATAGTACATTCGCATTAAGAAAATAGTGATGTCATCATGTCTCGACGATTTGACCAATGAGACGTGACAACTGTCGTCTGCAATTGGTCGATGTGAATTGTTTTCTCATTTACTAACGTCTCATTGGTCAGTTTAACGTCTATATATCATGACGTCACTATTTACTTAACGCGAATAGACTATAGTTTAATTGATGTAATAATGTCCTAGAATATATTATTATAACAATATATTGTTTTTATTTTTACTATAGACTACAATACCTCCAATTTTCCTCCACAGACCCTATCAGCGAAAGAGCTGACCAACTGCAACCATCAGAACGCGACCCCCAGCGCGAGGCCTCCGTACACCAGCAAGACCCACGAGGTCCGGAACACCAGGATCCACGATGGGGGAGGCGGCGGTGGTGGGGCTACCTTCGTTTTCCTGGTGAGTCATATCTTAAAGTGGGTAAACATGCCAGACACGGGATTCGAACCTAGGACCTTTCTCATAAGAAGTCAGAGGTCTTACCCACTGGGCTACAGCCGCTTTATATAAAGGTGGGTACTAACCAACGTTACGAGGTGTAATGTAACATTCGCATCGAGCGTGTTACGCATCGATGATGGTGAACATCGTGATGGTTTCCCCGTAACACGACGTACTGACTGCACGAATGCTCGCTGTGTAACATGTTACATTACACCTCGTAACATTGTCAGTACCCACCTTTATATAAAGTGGCTGTAGCCCAGTGGGTAAGACCTCGGACTTCTTATGAGAAAGGTCCTAGGTTCGAATGCCGACTCTGGCATGTACCTATGAATGAAATTTAAATGTGTTTTTCATTTACGTACATAATTTACAGTCGCTAACGGTGAGGGAAACTTCGTGAGGAAACCTGCCTGTAATAGTCAGTGCCTACATACGGCGATACGGTTCACTACCAATCACGTTGAGTGCTGTCTCTCTAGTGATACGCAGGCTTCAAATGACCCATACCTAACATGCTTTCAAAATTTCGGAGATGGGCACTCAAGCCTCTGACTACCCCGACATAATAAAAAAGGGAGTGTGTATACACAAGTCGTGAAGCATATGTATGTATGTGCATATCTTCTTGGTTTAATAACATATCTCCAAGGTTCTGTCCACCCCGAAAGGGATTATAGGACGAGGGTGTATGTGTGCTTTATATATGCGACTATTGACTAGAAATCGCGCCATACGGCTCGATATATTATAGGTTTCATTTGTAACGGTCTTTGGTTGCAGAGCTATAAACTCAAATAAAACAAATTAATATATCAAAGTCAAAATACATACATACGCTTCACGACTTGTGTATACACACTCCCTTTTTTATTATGGCGGGGTAGCCCGAGGCTTGAGTGCCCATCTCCGAAATTTCGAAGGCATGTTAGGTATGGGTCATTCGAAGCCCGCGTATCACTAGATAGACAGCACTCAACGTGATAAGTAGTGAACCGTATCGCCGTATATAGGCACTGACTATTACCTATCCTGAGGGTTTAATAACATATTTCCAAGGTTCTGTCCACCCCGAAAGGGATTATAGGAAGTGCGTGTATGTGTGCTTTATATATGCAACTATTGACTGGAAGTAATTTTACACGGATAGAAGTCAATCTTATATAAAATGACGTAAGAATCTGTCAGTTAAGTGTCTATGCGTATTTTAATATAAGATATACGTTCTACAACCAGTAAACCATGTAAAGTAGTCAGAGACTCGGTACAATTGCAGAGGTAGTAATTCTATGGCCACCTTATACTCACGTGTTGGCCAGATAGTCAGTACTCAATGTGTCAGGTGGTAACCCGTGTCGCTCTTTACAAGCACGAGTATTCCCTGTTCGAGGACCAGATGGGTTTCCTCATAAGGTTATAAAACCTATACATTTTGATTTCTATAGCCTTTATCGTTTAGCCATATTCATCATATATTTAGCGAAGGATATTTAGATTTGAGACACCATTGTCGTAGACTATCTATGGTCTCGCAATTAAAATGAGATTTTTTAAAATTCAGTAATACTACTGGTGTTTTAAATCGTATTATCTCTGAGAAGTTTTAGACTATTACTATTGACATCTTAGTACAAATCAATCAATAAATTAACAACAGACTTGTACCTTTAACTAAATATAATAAATACGTATTAATAAACTAATCTCAATATTTTTTAACTAAATATAATACGTATTAATATCTCCACATTTCTATCCCCCCAGATCGACAAAGAAGGCAAACCTCAACCTCTTTTGGTCGCCGGTGGGGGCGGTGGGTTGTCAGTGGGGGCATTCAGAGATGACGGTTCCCAACACGCAAAACTTTTCACCAATGATACTCCTGACTCAGGATACATGTATGGGACTCCTGGCGAGACTAGTGGTAAGGAATAATTACATCTTTATTTAGATACTAGCGACCCGCTCCGGCTTCGCACGGGTATAAAATATATAGCCTACTCCACTATTTAATGGATGTTATTATACATATAAAAGGAAGTTTGAATCACTCTATCTATTAAAAAAAAACGCATCAAAATCCGTTGCGTAGTTTCAAAGATTTAAGCATACAAAGGGACATAGGGACAAAGAAAGCGACTTTGTTTTATACTATGTAGTGATGATACAGGACTATTATTTTTAAAATTAGGTATAATATTTAAGATACAATTAGAATAATAATAAGAAGGAAGAATAATATGGTGTCCTGAAGGAGGTCAACGGGGACCCAAGGCCCTATGTTGGCAAAAGAATTAGTTTAGCCATTCTGCGGCTGTCAGCATCTTGGGCACTCTCCCTGTTGGCAGTGATTTGGCTCAAAAATTTTCTTTATAGTTTTATTATTAACTAACGACCCGCTCCGGCTTCGCGCGGGTATAAAATATATAGCCTACTCCACTATTTAATGGATGTTATTATACATATAGACCTTCCTCTTGAATCACTCTATCTATTAAAAGAAACCGCATCAAAATCCGTTGCGTAGTTTCAAAGATTTAAGCATACAAAGGGACAGAGAAAGCGACTTTGTTTTATACTATGTAGTGATGATACAGGACAATTATTTTTAAAATTAGGTATAATATATAAGATACAATTAGAATAATAATAAGGAGGAAGAATAATATGGTGTCCTGAAGGAGGTCAGCGGGGACCCAAGGGCCTATTTTGGCCAAAGAATTAGTTTAGCCATTCAGCGGGGAAATGCTGTCAGCATCTTGGGCACTCTCCCTGTTTGCAGTGATTAGTTTAGCCATTCAGCGGCTGCCAGCATCTTGGGCACTCTTCCTGTTGGCAGTGATTTGGCTCAAATATTTTGTTTATAGTTTTATTATTAACTAGTGACCCGCTCCGGCTTCACATGGGTATAAAATATATAGCCTACTCCACTATTTAATGGATGTTATTATACATATAAAACTTCCTCTTGAATCACTCTATCTATTAAAAAAACCGCATCAAAATCCGTTGCGTAGTTTTAAAGATTTAAGCATACAAAGGGACATAAGGACAAAGAAAGCGACTGTTTTTATAGTATGTAGTGATTAATTTATAATAAGGAAAGGTTGCGGTTTGAAAGAAGATGTAGTGACTAAGATTAAGATTGAATGCTTCAATGGTTTGCACATGTTATGCGGATGAAATACATTGACATGAGTAATATATGGGGGCCCAATAAGACCTATGACAGTCAGATAGACGTTATATTGAAAAAGGGTGATTTTAGATGTACCGAGTGTGTATGAGGAGGGGTATGAGTGTCAATGAAGCAAATTGACTCCTCTCACGGAATAGGGCGAGATTTGTTTCTATGTAATAAAATAAATAAACTACCTGTTCGGGGAATAAGTAGGTTTGCATACGTTAGTATTCGCTATATTAAGCAAATGTATTTTTATTTCGAAAATATACATAGAAAATCTGAATATTTCATTTCACTTCATGCAGATACAGAGTCAAGCACCAATTATTGAACTACGCTTTTCTTCTGTTTTCGAATCTGATCGTTGATTGTTAACCTATACATATCTATCTATATACGACATAAATATAGACTAGTACCCTTAACACAAGTCTCAAATGAACTTACCAAGGTGCTATTTCAATTATTGTAATATCCTACATAATTATTCTGACATTGGACTGACTGACTGCCGAGCTGGACGACATTTGGGATCTCCACGGCGCGCTTAATGTAACTGACATTAAATTGTAATGAATTTTATTGTAATTGTCAATTTATATGTGTCTTTTTTTTAAATTTTTGTATAATGTGGAATCTCAATAAAGAATTATTATTATTATTCTTCTTTTTTCTTCCTAGGTGCCGGCGGGGGCTGGTTGTCTCGAGACGAGCACCCTCCTCCGCCTGAAAAGGGGCTGTCCCTTCGAGAGGGAGGTTTAGGCGGCAAAGCTTGTACCGCGGGCGCCGACGGGGGCTTCGGAGGCGGCGGCGGGGGCTGCCTTAAAGGAGGTGCGGGGGGCGGTTGGATTGGTAAGTTGGTTTATTTATGAACATGTTAAAATTACATAAATAGTAGATATGCCTATAATCTCGTCTGATCCCGTATATTCACGTGTTGTAATCCCTTTCAGGGTGAACGGTACCTGGAGATATAATACTTTGTACACTTTTTACTTTGAATATTATGTGATACATTGATGACAGGTTGCTTGCATTGCCCAATTATTCCATATATCCCTTTTCCCATAGTTAGTCCAGTGCTAGTCTAGGACGTAAAAAGAATGCTAAACGTACATAAAACATACATTTCAAGACTTGTGTATATGCACTCTATATTTTTATTGTGGTGGGGTATTCAGAGGCTTGAGTGTCCATCTCCGAAATTTCGAAGGCATGTTCGGTCACTCGCAGCCCGTGGTTCACTAGATAGACAGGACCCAACGTGATAGGCAGTGAACCGTATCGCCGTATAAAGGCACTGACTATTGTCCATTCCGAAGGAAAGGCAGGTTTTCTCACGATGTTTTCCCTCACCGTGAGCGACTGTAAATTATGTCCGTAAATGAAAAACACATTTAAATTTCATTCATTGGTACATGCTAGAGCCGGGATTCGAACCTAGGACCTTTAATAAGAAGTCAGAGGTCTCACCCACTTGGCTACAGCCGCTATATTAACTAACTAAGAATACTAACTAGAAGTTATATATATATGTATGTATATTCCAGGTGGCAACACGAACCGCGGGGAACACGGCGAAGGAGGTTTCTCATACATCGCCTCCTTTCGAGCCGTCATCGAGTTCAGTTCCGTGGGATTAGCACCACACATGAGTCCCGGGGAGCTGGTCATCATACCTGCTATATCGGTGAGGATATAGACTATATAACCTATAGTCATAGATATAAAAGAAAAAATAGGACAAGACTGAACATATTTTTACAGAGATTCGTATTTTTCATTCAATTTAAAAAAATTATAAAGTGATACGCGGGCTTCGAATGACCCATACCTAACATGCCTTCGAAATTTCGGAGACGGGCATTCAAGCCTCTGACTACCCCGCCATAATAAAAAAGGGTGTGTATACACAAGTCGTGAAGCGTATGTTTTTTATGTTATGTTAAAAAAACTCATAGTGTAAGGTAGCAATGGCAATATGTATGCAAACATACATACGCTTCACGACTTGTGTATATACACTCCCTTTTATTGTGGCTTTAGGGACTTGAGTGCCCATTTTCGAAATATCGGAGGTATGTTTGGCATGGACCGCTCGAAGCGTTTCACTAGATAGACAGCACCCAACGTGATGGGTAGTGAACCGTATCGCCGTATAAAGGTTGACCTTTTCCGAGAGATAGGCAGGTTTCCCTACGTTTTCTCTCACCGTTAGCGACTGTAAAATATGTACGTAAATGAAATACACATTTTCAAATGAATCTTGTAAATTAATAGGTTTCATCGACTGAATACCTATTCTAGCGTTGAGGGAAAACATCGTGAGGAAACCTACCTGTACTCCGAACAGATAATAGTCAGTGCTTGTTAATGGCGACATGGCTTACCACCTGTCACATTAAGTACTGACTATCAGGTCAACAAATAGGTTCAAGGTGGCCTTAGAAAACCTTTGCAATTACGGAGATGGACACCTGAACCTCTGACTGCCCCGCAAGGGTTAATGGATGAATCTATATGTATATATTTATATATACATGTATTTCTTACAGGGTTGCGGTTGTAACTATAGATGTATAGCTCTGAACGAGTACAGAAGTGAAACGAAGTGTTTTTGTCCACTTAAATGGCGAGTGGATATCACTGATAACACTAAATGCTCATGTAAGTATATAGACAAGTTGGGACGTTCATAAAACGGTGACTAGCTGCCGTTCTTTATGGTTTTTCAAAGTTCAAGTTGTTTGGAGTATTATTGTATTTCATTTGTATTCTAGCGAAAGTTGGGTATGGCAATAGAAGCATGAAAGTCGAATCAATGTCGTCGAAATGCGATCACTGAGATTCATGTTAGGAGTGACATTGAATGATAGATTTAAAAATGGTGTAATAAGGGAAGGTTGTAGTTTGAAATAAGATGTAGTGGCTAAGATTGAAAAGGGCATGCTTCAATGGTTTGGACATGTTATGCGGATGAATGATAGCAGATTGAAAAAAGGAATATATATGAGTGAAGTGGAAGGGCAGTTACGTAGGGGCCGGCCCAAAAAGACATGACAGTCAGAAAGACACCATATTGGAAAAGGGTGACGTTAGAAGTACCTATAACCACCGAGTGTGTATGAATATCAATGAAACGAAAGTAGTTTGTGCGGATCGGGACAGGAGGGATCCGTGATCTCGGCCTACCCCTCTACAGGGAGTCAGGCGTGATGTGTATATATGTATGTTTATTATAGTCAGCGAGTGTCCACATACAGTTTGCCTCCTGTCACGTTGTATATTGATTATCAAGTAAAACATACGTTTCTAAGTACTAAAAACCAATATAAAAACTTATTGGTGGACACTCAACCTTTGACTACCCCGAAAGGGTTGTATGGTCGTGAATGCGTATGTTCGTACGTTATACAAAGGAGTATTTACTTACGTATACATATGTACATGTAAATTTTCATAGCCTTACAGTTTTATTTTTTCTTATTTTTGCCTACAAATACGTTATAATTTTAGCAATATTAATGTTAAACCTAACTCTAAGTATACCTAAGAAGACCTTTAATCTCTTAGTCACCTCTTTATACAATTGTCTTCTTACAGTGGATGATAGTTGGCCCTGGCAGAAGATTCATACGGCAGGATCCATCGTTGCTCTCATATTAACCATCTTGATAGTTGTGCTCAGCTTGTATGGATGTAAGTATAGCTAAACTTGTTTGTTTTAATACAGTTTTGGTCAGGGCCTTTTATATATATTATATACCAAATAGACAAACAAACATAAACCCTTTTAAGACCATTAACCTTTGAATTCGCGTGTTTATCTCCGCACTTGCGGAGGTAGTAATTCTATGGCTACCTCGAACCCACGTGTTGATCAGATAGTCAGTACCAATGTGGCAGGTAGTAAATTATATCGCCATGAAAAAGCGCTATTACCTAACGGGAAATTGGTAAATTTTCTCACGATGTTTTCCCTTACCGTAACAATAAGTATATCAAGTGTCACTATAACGTAAGAGTTTGGATACTTTTTGTATCCCTATTGATGAAAATAAATCTTTTAAACATTAATCGTAGGTAGCTAGGTACAGGGTTCGATTCCCGAAGGAATCATAATAATATTTTCGTTATAATTCGGAGTAGCTCAGACGTTAGGGGGTTAATTATGTATAAGTGGATACAGGGTACAAACCTTAGAACATGTATCAATGGAAATGAAGTTATCTGATTATCACGTATGCATATATACTACGGTGAGGGAAAACATCGTAATGATCAGGGCCCTTACTCCACTAATTAACTTTGACAGCCACACAACTGCGTCGCTACTGTGTTACTACTGCGTCTCGGCTGTAAAAGTGGCACTCTGCTAATATTTTGACAGCTACAGTTGTACCTCAATAGCGAGTCAGTGGTGCTTCGGTGGCAACCCAAGTATAGAAATGTCAATAGTGGAGTACCAAATATAAGGCTATTGAAGTGACATTGACGGACGTTTGTTTAGTGGAGTAGCTTTTTTGTACTTCAGACGCAGAAGTACTTCAGAGTAGTTCAATAGCGCTTCAGTGGCCAAAATTTGTTAGTGGAGTGCCAAAAGTGTGAAATTACGGCCACTGAAGTATTACAGTATCGATACTGAAGTAATATTGTGGCTAAAATGAATTAGTGGAGTACCCAGTGCTACGACACGACTAACCACCTTTTTGGGTTCAGGCTTAAGAATTACAACTTTTGCAATTGAGAAGACGGACACTCGAACCTCTGACTACCACACCAGAGTTAATCTAAACCTTTGCCTTGTTTGTACATATAAAAATACCTTTTACTTCTTTATTTAAATCTTCTCTTCTCTTCACCAGACAACCAATACCAGAAGAAGAAGCACGAAAGACTGCAGCAGAAGTACATCACTGAACAGGAAGTGCAACTCCAGAGGTTGAGGAATCCACCTGGTGAGTTATGGGGAACTATCTGCCTATCTAACCCTACATACTAGTATACTATACTACTATTTATATACTAACTGTATACTAGTGTCTAAGGAAAATATATTTATATTAGTAAAACTAACTTTAACTATTAATACACTAAATAGGCTTGTGTCCACTAAAAAATAATAGGTCATGTTGTAATATATATAACTTCATTATTATGTATAGAAGTAAATACAACTATTTATTTATTATAAAAATGTAAGATTATTAATATTTTTCATTATTTAAAACCGAAAAATATAAATTTAATCACGTGACAGTGAACGCCAATCAGAGAGCGTGACGTCAGTCAGTGCGTGCGCCATTGTTGTTATTGATGTTTTAGTAGTAAATACACAAACCCAGTAACAATTATTCGCCGATTTTTGCAAAAAAACTTCTGAATTATCGATATTTCAAAAGGTTGAGATAAATAGCTATGGAGTCCAGATTTAGTAAAGCAAATTCGACTAATCTACCAAAAATTGACGCTGTTATGCCAAAAATTGAGCAATCCAAAAGCAATCTCTGGTTTGAATTAAGGTATGGCCGGATAACCGCATCAAAGGCATATGAAGTTAGTCGTTGCAAAACAGCTGACGGTACACTTGTATCTTTGATACTAGGTGGAAAAATTCCAGAAACCAAACATATCAAACGGGGCCGTGTGCTTGAAGATCAAGTGAGAAGAACCGTGGAAGATATGCTAAAAAAAAATATTAACAAGTGCGGTCTTGTATTGAGTAGTCATTACCCCATGATCGCTGGCTCTCCAGACGGATTATGTGATGGCAATATTGTTGAAATAAAATGTCCCATAAGTGCCAAAACTTATAAAAACTATATATACAATGGCCAGCCTTCAAAGAGATGTTATGCTCAGATGCAGCTGCAAATGTACCTAACAGCAATGAAAAGTGGATACTTTTGTGTAGCTGACCCTGACTATGTTAAGAATAAACAAGTGGAAATTATAAATGTGCCATTTGATCAAAAATATGTACAAAATATCAGTGAAAAGTTAGTCTTATTTTGGAAAAATAATATATATCCTTTATTATATAAGAGTGTAATATAAGATTGTGTTATTTTTATCATAGGATAGGTATAATATTTGTTATGGGATCTTAATAAAAAACAATTTTTTGTATTAGTTGTTTTATTTTATCAAAGAGTCTTGTAAGTTAACTAAACCGCATGCTATAATTATAATATCATCTAGTATTTTAATAAAATTAAAATTTATACATGCATGTGGTTTTAGCATACAAAATTCTCGTAAACGACGTATTAGACGCTCTATATGTATCCTTATGCTGGCTATCTGTTTAGTTAACTTTGCATCATTTTTAGTCATTTTCACTCCACTTTCAACACTTGGAGGTCTTATCAATGTAACTCCTGACTTATGCAGATATTGTTCAACATGCTTGAAACCTCTATCTGCTATAACACACATACCATCATCCATCATCCCTCCGTGCAAGTTTTAACCACTTTCTCCGTATTTGTTCATTCATGGGAACTCTTACAAACAATTTGTTTGGTGTCATTACACTTGTGCTTTTACACTCAGGCACTACGCAATACTTATAAAACATGGAATTCATTTTTAAATTAATAAATGTAAAAAAAGTATTCACGTTCACGGTTTGTTTTGGTTTGGACGCACTGAATGACGTCATTGAAGACGCCATGACAGTTTAGAGCGTTTTCATGAAATATTCGAACAGGTTTTTTAAAAACCGTAAATAATTATGTTAGTGATTGATTATTGTAGAAATATTAACTTATTTCCGATATATATGTAAGAAAGAAAAGAATGAACCACTAATTACATTTTAGGACACAAGCCTATTATTTATACAATAGTGACCCGCTCCGGCTTTGCACGGGTATAAAATATATAGCCTACTCCACTATTTAATGGATGTTATACATATAAACCTTCCTCTTGAATCACTCTATCTATTAAAAAAATCGCATCAAAATCCGTTGCGTAGTTTCAAAGATTTAACAAAGGGACATAGGGACAGAGAAAGCAACTTTGTTTTATACTATGTAGTGATTTATTAATAATAAAACTATAAATAAAATAGTTAAATCACTGGGAACAAGGAGAGTGCCCAAGATGCTGGCAGCATTTCCACGCTGAAATATTGTAAATAACAACCTCCGTGGCGCGATTGGTTAGCCGCCTGAACGCTAATCGTGAGGTCTTAAAGATTTCCGATGGAGGCAGAGTTAGAAACTACGCTTTTCTTCTGCTTTCCGTTCTGGTCGTTGATTTAATGTACTATGTATGTATTTATCTATCTATATTTAGCATGTTTGTTAAATATTCGACGACCAGTATCTTTAACACAAGCCTTAAGTATACCAAACAAGGAGCTAGTTCATTTGGTGTAATAATGTCCAAATATTATTATTCTCATTACATTCACCTTCTTTAATCCCTTTCGGAGTGGACAGTACCTTGGAGACATGAATTACAACATTCCTAGACTATTATTATTTATTATACATTCCTTCATATCTCCACCGGGAATCTTTTGGACCTCACGATTAGCGTTCAGATGGTTAACCTTTCGCGACACAGATCTAATCTAAATTTGTCTAAAAGTGTCCCAAATTTTATTATCATTATTTAATCAATGTACTGTACTTGTACTAAAATTGAATAAACACTCTTGAATTATATTTCTACTAGCGACCCGCTCCGGCTTGACACGGGTATAAAATATATAGCCTACTCCACGATTTAATGGATGTTATTATACATATAAACCTTCCTCTTGAATCACTCTATCTATTAAAAAAAGCCGCATCAAAATCCGTTGCGTAGTTTCAAAGATTAAAGCATACAAAGGGACATAGAGACAAAGAAGGAAACTATGTAGTGATTATTCATTCATTCATACCTCCACCGGGAATCTTTGGGACCTCACAATTAGCGTTCAGGCGTCTAACCGATCGCGCCACAGATGTAATCTAAATTGGTGTAATGGTGTCCCAATTTTTTTTATTATTATTTAATCAATGTACTCTACTTGAACTTCAATTGAATAAACACTCTTGAATTATATTTCTATATAGCATATATTGATAGTATGTAACCAAATCCTTATTATTGATGACCTCCGTGGCGCGATCGGTTAGACGCCTGAACGCTAATCGTGGGGTCCCGGGTTCGATTCCCGGTGGAGGCAGAGTTAAGAACTACGCTTTTCTTCTGGTTTCCAGTCTGGTTGTTGATTTTATATGCTGTATATGTATTTATCTATATATAATAAGCATATATTTCTTGAATATACGTTGACTTGTACCCTTAACACAAGTCTTAAATGTACTTACCAAGGGGCTAGTTCAATTGGTGTAATAACGTCCTACAATATTATTATTATTCTATGTTCCAGGCGGTGACGGAGCCCTAACCGCGTTCAACCCACACTACGGAAGTGATGCCTTGATGCCCGAAGGTTCAGACTTCAGGGCTTTACCTCAAGTGCCAAGGGAGAACCTCAAGCTCATCAAGTAAGATATACGTATAAGGAACAAGTATTAGAAAGAAAGAAAGAAAAACATTTATTTACTGCTATACATACACATTTTAACATAACACTATTTATACACAGTTTGATACAACAACAATACTCGTACATATAAGGAGTAGGCATTTGATGCAGTGAAAAGGTGCTGTCTCAGTATCTGATACAGCTAAGCAGCATCACTGATCTTCCGACAGCACCCAAACCTAAGTCTGTCACTAGCTGAATATCATAATATATACTATACATACATACACACATAGTAAATACATAGCGTGATAATGATACTATAGATATTAGATGTATAATATACAAGCAATAGCAAATAATTTGCCACATTTTTATTTTTTCACAAGTTTTCATTACATTACACATAGATGGCACTGTAATTATAATTTGATTTTTATATTATATTCTTCGCTCCTATTAGTATCTGGCTGATGTTATATAGCCTAAAGCTTAATAAATGGTCTATCTAACTCCAAAAGAATTTTGAAATTTTGAATTCGAACCAGTAGTTCCTGAGATTAGCGCGTTCAAACAAATAAACTCTTCAGATTTATAATATTAGTATAGATTTACCACTCAGCTTATACTAGTCCACTGCTGGACGTAGGCCTCCCCAAGGGTACAAAACACGATCACTCGTGGCCCTCAGCCAACCACTACCAGCGCTTTTTCAGGTCATCGGTCCATCCAGCAGGGGGCGTCCTACACTACGTTTGCTAAGACCTGGCCTCGAGAATAATATATCTAGATAAACATAACATACGCTTCACGACTTGTGTATACACACTCCCTATTTATAATGGCGACGTATCTTCGAAATTTCGAGGCATGTTATGTATGAGCCGTTCAAAGCCGTGTTACATTAGATAGACAGCACCCAACGTGATAGGTAGTAAACCATATCGCTGTATACAGGCACTGGCTATCACCTGACGGGCAGGTTTCCTCATGGCATTTTCCTTCGCAGCTAGCAATTGAAAATTATGTAGAACATATACAGATCCAATAGGAAACATTCTTCTCAAGGCGAATGTACGTAGTGAAGAACAGAAGAGCATGTATGAGAAGGTTAATGGGTGTGAGTGAAGCAAGAGAGATTTGTCAGGATAGTTTAAGTTGGTTATCGATAATAGTCTATACCTATCTCGTTGTACTTATTATGTATAGATAAATACATACATAGCATATATAATCACCAACCAGATTGGAAAGCAGAAGAAAAGTATAGTTCTTAACTCTGCCTCCACCTCACCTGACCTCACGATTAGCGTTCAGGTGCCTAACCAATCGCGCCACGGAGGCCGTTAATCGTATATACTCGTACTACATATGGTCATAATATGTTCTTCTAGGGCTTTGGGCCAGGGTGCTTTCGGAGAGGTGTACCAGGGTCTATTCAGGCTTCGTCTGGAGGATACTGAGGAGATGCCGGTGGCTGTCAAAACCCTGCCTAAGCTGTCTACATCTGAGGTATGAAGATTCTTTATATGACAAACTAATTAAATGTTCATTTTATTAACTATGTGAGAATTCACTTCATTTTATTTACGATAAATTAATAAAGATATTTGTAAATACACTTATTTCACCCGACGTTTCGACCCAGTTGCATAGGCCGTGGTCGCGGGAAGACTGGCGTCTCAGCTAATGTCTGTCTACCTCACAATTTTTGTTGATTCATAGCACGACACACTACACTCACAGTATCCGTAGACACATCCGCAGTTACGCCAAGCGAATATAATCCCATGATTACCGGTTCCCATGTTTCCGAAAGTCTAAAACCATCCTCACGATTGAAATTATTAGGATGTTTTTTAATTTCAATAGCCTCACGAACAACCCTGGGATAATAATGTTGTTCCGTGGAGATGATTTGAGATTGATGTAATTCAATCCAATGGTTTGAACCAGACATCAGGTGTTCCGCTATCGCTGACTTTAAATGTGAAATGTTTCTTCTACCTACATATATAATTCTGAAATGCACAGTCAACGCTAAAAGTGCAGTCCCAGTAACTTTTTATAAGGTTAACGTTTATAAGAACAAAAGACGATATTTTTCATTTCGAAGCACGCGAACGTATAGTGGCCATGACAATTCATAATGGCGCCAGTTTTAAAATGTAAAATATTGTCTTTTGTTCTTATAAACTTAAACCTTATAAAAAGTTACTGGGACTGCACTTTTAGTGGTGACTGTACACCAAAAACATATTATTATTATAATGTTATTATACTGAGCACTGGGACCTAAAATGAATGCCAACTAACTGCCGTTCTTCTCAACAAGAACTATTAGTAAATGGATTCTATTGGGCGATGGGCTAGCATTTTGTCACCAATGTTCAATGTGATATCAACCCTAGTATTCATACTAAACTTAAGCGATACATAAAAGTGAGTTAGAAGATCTTTTCTCCTAAGTTCTGTCCACTCCGAAAGGGATTGAAGAACGTAAGTGAACATGTATCACTACATAGTATAAAACAAAGTCGTTTTCTCTGTCCCTATGTCCCTTTATATGCTTAAATCTTTGAAACTACGCAACGGATTTTGATGCGGTTTTTTTAATAGATAGAGTGATTCAAGAGGAAGGTTTATATGTATAATAACATCCATTAAATAGTGGAGTAGGCTATATATTTTATACCCGTGCGAAGCCGGAGCGGGCCGCTAGTGTATATATAATATAAAGTATTCTATTTCGTTTATTTTTAGGCCGAGACTGATTTCCTAATGGAGGCAGCCATTATGTCCAAGTTCAACCATCCGAACATCGTGAGATTAATAGGAGTGTGCTTCGAACAACATCCGCGGTAAGTAAGGCATATAATTAACTAAGTAATTCTTTTGTAAAATGTCTCTTAGTGAAACAAAGTTTTAAAACCAAACAATCAAAGATATATGATTTGGCAGATATATTTGATTTGTAAATGTATTTGAAAGAAAGAAAGAAAATACTTTTTTCACTGCATAAATTACATTAAACACATAAACAATAAACGTCAAGAATGAAAACCATTGATGCAGTGAAAAGGTGCTGCCTCAGTATACGATGCAGCTAGGCATCACTGGTCCTCCGGCAGCACCCGATTTTTTTTTAATTTAGCTTTAAGATTTTATTTTTCAATTATGTATTAGTTTATTTTCAACTTTATTTATCTAGTGTTATTATTTTGATGTATTCATGTAAATATTTATATAATAACATTATGCAAATAAACATTTTGAACAATCAAATGTTTTCACAAGGCAAGAGTGCGGGGTAGTCAGAGGTTCAGATATCCATCTCCGCAATTGCGAAGGTAGTAATTCTATGGTCACCTCAAACCCACGCGTTGACCAAATAGTGAGTACTCAATGTCGCCTGTTTACAAGCTCTAACTATTACCTGTTGGGGGAAGAGGTAGGTTTCCTCAAGATGTTTTCCCTCACCGTAGTATTCGACGCATTCGTATTCGTAAAATACATCGTAAATGTATTTTTTGTCATATATACTTGCATAATAATAATATTTGGTCATTATTACACCAATTGAACTAGCCCCTTGGTAAGTACATTCAAAACTTGTGTTAAGTGTACTATTCAATGTATATTTAAGAAATGTATACATATTATAGATAGATAAATACATATATAATCAAAGACCAGACTGGAAAGCAGTTGAAAAGTGTAGTTCTTAACTCTACCACCACCGGGAATCTTTGAGACCTCACGATTAGCGTTCAGGTGTCTAACCGATCGCGCCACGGAGGTCGTCAATTTACACTCATACATACAGAATAAACCGATTCTTCTTTCCAGATTCATAGTATTAGAGCTACTAGCGGGTGGTGATCTGAAGAACTTCTTAAGAGAGTGCCGCCCTAGAGCCGAGAGGGCCAGTGCTCTCACCATGTTGGACCTCCTGAAATGCGCCATCGATGTCTGCAAAGGCTGCAAGTATTTGGAGTCGAAGCGGTTCATACACAGGTTGGTAAACAGAAAGAAAGAAAGAGATGTTTTGGGCACTGAAACATTTATTAACCTTTTAACCGCCACAACTTTTATCAGTTGGCGTGCCCCCAGCGCCCGGTACATTAAATCGAAAATAGAGATGTTATTATACTTCTGAATTATAACATTAAATAAAAGGTTGAATATAGCTTTCGAAAAAGCAATGTATTTTAGGCTAAAACATCAACGACTCAGGCAGTTAAAAGATTAAACTTTTTTTTTTAAATAATAGTTTTATTTTGAATTGATTAATTAAACTTTGTACTTTTGTTACACTTACAAATATGAATCTTAATTTATTAAACTTCGTAATAAAATGAAATGAAGTCTAAGAACTTAAATATACATAGTCAGTGCTAGATTTCGGAATGAATTTCGACCATAACCTTTTCGATATAAACTTTAAATCTTAGTCTTCCTTAAGCAACTTAAATTCGAAACTAAATTAGCTATTCGTAACGTAAATTAATAAATGTTAATGTAATAAATTACCTTTCTTTGCAAATAAATACTACGAGAAGGGGAAAAAACGACTTTTGGGTCAAGAATACAACGGTTGCTATTTTGTGAGACCTTTGAACATGAAATTTTTATTTATATACATTGATATACACGATAGTGTGACAATCAATATACATCAACAGATACGGACGTATGTAATCACTATCACAAAATATTTTTTATTTTATATACATATATATATTAATAGTTATAATATATAGAAACTCGAGAAATATCAATTTATATGCAATGCCATTCAAACGCCATCTCTTGATCACCTCCTAAAACTAACCCTATGACTAAAATACTTACATTTCTTCTTCACAGAGACATAGCAGCCAGAAACTGCCTATTAACCTCTCGAGGACCAGGCAGAATAGTCAAGATCGCTGATTTCGGAATGGCCCGCGACGTTTATAGGTCTGACTATTACAAAAAGGGGGGTAAGGCTATGTTGCCTATAAAATGGATGCCTCCCGAAGCATATATGGATGGACTATTCACCATTAAGACGGATGTATGGTGAGTTATTTAGACTATTGGTAATTTACTTGGTGATTCTAATATTTTTTATTAAAATACATATTCAAATTACCAATTTGTCATTTGTTATTTCGGTTCAGTTTTTTTCACTTTATCATTTTGTGTTCTCTGTGAGACATATTTATGGAAATGAGCGCATTTATTTTCCTATGTATCCTTGTTTTTATGTAATTATTTTCTGTGTTCATTTCTGTTTTGTTTCCTCAATAAATAAATAAATACATATCACGCCTGATTCCCTGGCAGAGATCATGGATCTCCATCTGGCCCAATCTTGATAAACCACTTTCCCTTCATTGAACTTATACACCTTCTAATACACACTCGGCGGTTATAGGTACTTCTAACGTCACCCTTTTCAATATGGCGTTTATCTGACTGTCATACGTCTTATTGGGATTATATTAAAGTATTATTATAATAGATTGACAAAGGGAATATATGAGGGTGAAGTGAAAGGGCAATTACGTGGGGGTCGGCCAAATATATATGTATATTGTATTGTTAATGATACCGTATTGAGAATCCTGTAATGGTGTTATTGTGAAAAATGTAAAAAAACATAAAAAAATTAAATATATATATACAATTTTTTTACATTTTTCACATTTGTTTTTTTATATATAACAGTCAGATAGAAGACGCATTGAAAAAGGTTGTCATTAAAAGCACCTATGACCGCCGAGTGTGTCAATGTAGCGATAGTGGTTTGTCAGAATCGGGACAGATGGGGATCCGTAATCTCTGCCTACCCCTCTACAGCAAATCAGACGTGATTTGTATGTATGCATATATTAATAAAGATTAATATAAAACTGTCACGCCCATATCATATTATAGAAAATTACCATTTTTATGAATCCTTGGCTTCATCAACACCCATACATATCCTCATACACACTCGGCGGTTATAGGTACACCTAACGTGACTCTTTATCAATATTTTCATATGTTTACAGGTCTTTTGGCGTGTTACTATGGGAGATATTCTCTCTCGGAGTAATGCCGTATACAGGGTGTAATAACCGACAAGTAATGGACTTGGTGTGTCGAGGAGGCAGATTGGAAAGTCCTTATGGTGAGTAACATACATATCTGGTAGAACACGAGAGTGGTTCTATTTATGAAATTTTGAATGTTCATATGATTGGCTTATGAAAGTGAGAGGTGTCATCATTTGATTTAACAAGGAAAAATGGTAGCACATAGTTTTCATAACAGAAATGTAATTCTTGTTTAATATAATGTTTCACTGATCCCAAGTGTTTGGTTTGCTCTGCACTTCCATTAGAAACTGGTAGAGTTCGGTTTCCACCAAGTATATCATACATACACATCTATAACTTTACCTTTTGGGTTAAATAAGGATATACATATAGTGTAAGAAATATTTTTTTCGACATTTTCCGATATAATTTACTGTTTGATTCGTAATAACATAGTTGTATATTGATTGTATATGTAACTGTTGTTCCTTTCTAATCATGGAGCAATTACTAAGAGGAGTAGATCTTATGCAGTATTGGTATGGACAGTAGCGTGGCATTACGCGGGGTGAAACGAGGGACGCTGGATGGAGGGGGGGATATAATAAACGATTAAAACACACCATTTTGTGAGACAGAACACAGGTATTTTCTTACTACTACATACGCGACCTCTATTCACAACATCTGAACTAACAATGAATAATCAATTATTTAAACATATTAATTTAAAATAATAATTTAGTTTTGGAATGTAACACTTTTTGATCATCCAACCGCTTCCTTACGTAATTGACATATTTAAGAACAATATTTCAGCTTAACACATTGTCTTTCACATGATACGTAAATAAATAGACGCGTCACACACTGATTCTACTTTCAAGCGGACTGTTAAGCCACGCCCCCATAGACAGTTGATTGATGACGTC
This sequence comes from Leucoptera coffeella, assembly GCA_030578115.1. NCBI lineage: Eukaryota > Metazoa > Arthropoda > Insecta > Lepidoptera > Lyonetiidae > Leucoptera > Leucoptera coffeella. Next base: position 197,881 of record JAMBLF010000252.1, read on the forward strand.
ACGGACGCCATTTTGACTCCAATGCGTGTCACTTCGGACCACGGTTTTCCCCGAAACTTCTTAAATATATAATATAATAATCATTCTTTATTTTCCAAACGATACAATTTAAACCTTATAAATTAGACATTTTGATTAAAATACACTTAGTATTTAGTTCGTGTAAAATAAACAATTTTCTTCCCTTCTCTCCACAGGATGTCCACAAGAAGTGTACCGAATAATGTGTGAATGTTGGAACCCGGTGCCTGAAGAGCGACCTCTCTTCGCAGATATGTTTGACAGATTAACAGCCCTGTTGCAGGTATGGGCCTCTTGTCACTTTTAGCATTAGTTTATGAAGTGTTATGATATGGAATAGCTATAACAGTTTGCCAGCCTAATAAATGAAGTCTATTTTACCGACTCCTATTATTTAGAGAAAACGAAAAGTATCAGCATTTGCTTTACGTCCCAGCTAACATGTATAAGTAATGTAGTAGAGATAGGTTGGCACTGGGCAAAAAATCCTGAAAGCCGGAGTTTCTTGTTGGTTTTTCTCCGAGAATTTCAATGCTAAGAGACAACCAGTGTCAGGCAAATGTTTTGACTTTCAATGAATGTACTGTACTTGTACTTATGTTGAATAAAAACATATGACTTTAGATGGTATTAATAAGGAATTTTGAAGTCAAATGCTTGGTATATACAAATTAGTTAAAGGATAATCGAACGTTTGTATCCATCTCATAATTATCCATATCTCCATAAATATTGTGATATCTATGCCGACTGTAGAGTTTTATATTTTGAACTAGCCCCTTGCTAAGTACATTCAAGACTTCTGTTCAGGATACTAATCTATATGTAAAGTAGTAGCCTTAACACAAGTCATAAATATACTCAGCAAGGGGCTTGTTCAAAATATGAATTGTAAGTTCGACGTAGATATCAATATATATATGGACATAGGGATAGTATTATAGTCAGTCAACCAAACGTTAGTAATGGCGAGTGACGTTTACAAATACTGACTAAAAGCGTTCACGACCATTAACCCGTGCGGGATAGTCAGAGGTTAGGTTTGTATCTCCGCAATCGCGGCGGTATTAATTCTATGCCCATCTTAAACCTACGTGTTGACCAGATAGTCAGGACTCAATGTGACAGGTGGTAAGCCATGGCGCCATTTACAAGCACTAACTATTAACTGTTCGGAACAGGTAGGTTTCCTCACGATATTTTCCCTCACCGATACCATGAGTTAAATAAACTTTTTTATATCCAAAACAGGAAGAAGAGATACAAAACGCACCATTGCCAGTTCTTCACCCCATACTACCTCTGCCACCCACCCAGAATGGCATGAGCGGAGCGCAGGTATTTCAACTTATTTTTAATATGGATAGAATCCCTGAGTTTCCATGAATTTTTGTACAACCTTATTATTATTATTAAATCTTTATTTAAAGCCTTACACCTTGCAGTTAAGTCGGCTAATTGTACAACCTTAAGAAATAAATTTTTTACAGCCCTATTTACGACTCCATTTTTTATTTTACAAGAAAAACTTTTCGTGTATTTATAAACAAAGTACCTTTGTTACCAGATGTTTCGGCCATGTTGCAAATGTCCCGTTTTTCTTGTAAAAATCTAATAATGTTGTGATAAAAATTGATAACTTATAGATAGATACCTATTTACATATACAACAGAGGTAAATAATTATTAAGGAAATAAACACAAAAAACTACACAAAAACTAAAAAAAATAATTACAAACTAGACTAAAATATCTATTAAAAAACAAACGCGTTCACGACCATTAACCCTTGCGGGGTAGTCAAAGGTTCAGGTATCCATCTCCGCAGTCGCGGAAGTAGTAATTCTATGGCCACCTCGTACCCACGTGTTGACCAGATACTTCGTACTCAATGTGACAGGCGGTAAGCCATATCGCCATTACACATAAAAAATTAATAAAAATTATATTAATATATATTCACACCTCAACGTCCCGAACGGGATAGGCAGGGACTATCTATTTTAGTTTACTAAATATCTATATTAGTTTTTATGTAGGCTTATTGTACCCTTGTGACAAAAATTCATGGAAATATAACCCTAAAAGTATTTTTCGCTGTAGCTTAGAAATATCGTGACTTTTGGTGTTTAGTCTTCAAGTCTTATTAACTATAGTTTTTCCATAACATTGCATGTGACGTTATATTGTTTCTTCATAGACATAGTACTTACAGTTTTTCAAACACATTTAACATACAGAGAAAATAAATATGACATACATACATTCACATTCCTTTAACACCTTTTGGGTTGGATCTTAAAATATCGGAGACTATATGTCTAGAATCATCTTTAGCAACATCAACAATATACGCTTTACGACTTGTGTATTCATACTTCCCTTTTTATTGTGGCGTGGTAGAGTCAGGCGTCAGAGTCTTGAGTGCCCATCTCCGAAATTTCGAAGGCATGTTAGGTATGAGTTTCAAAGCCCGCGTTTCACTACATAGACAACCCAACGAGATAGGTAGTGAACCGTATCGCCGTATACAGGCACTGGCTTTACTATCCCAAGGAATAGACAGACGATTTTAAAAGATGTATGTAAATAAATATCATGACAGTCGGGCTAGCCTACAGACTACATGTCGCTCAGTGAGCAATGGAGCGTTCAATGCTGGGTATCTCGTTAAGGGACAGAGTCCGGAACGAGACTATCCGGCTAAGAACCAAAGTGATAGACATACTCTATCGCTGTTGTAAGCTGAAGTGGCCGGCCACGTCTGTCGTAGGACCGACGACCGCTTGAGTAAAGTGGTTCTTGAGTGTAGGCCACGTCTCGGCAAACGTAGTGTAGGACCCCCCTGCCAGGTGGATCTATGACCTCAAGAAGGTTGCTGGTAGTGGCTGGATGAGGGCCTCGAGTAATCGTCTTTTGTGGCGTACTCTTGGGGAGGCTTACGTCCAGCAGTGGACTGCTACAGGCTGATTGATTGATTGAAATAAATATCACAGTTTTAAATTTCATTACCCTAGGTAAAAATTTTGCATTGTCATGTCATATGGAACATTGGTGATAGGTTGCTAGCCAATCAGACTTACTTTTGACATGTCATTATTTATTTAATTTGTAGATTAGTACTTATTAGTTTGCATGTAATGTTAGGTTTCTCTTTTCATCTTTTTAGAACCTGTGACCTGTAGTTATTGTGTTTTAAAATCACTATCCCATTAATATTTATCTAGTTATTGTGTATAGCTATAGCGAGAAATTACATTTTAGGTGTACCCTTCAAAATAATACTTTTTAAATGGTTATTTTAAACACTAAATATTAATGGCTACTAATATACATAAAAAAATTATTACGTAAATTTGTTAAACATACGTATAAACGTACGTACATTCATATCTTTTAATATCTTTTGAAGGACATAGTAAAATTTCTTTTTGGCATTGTATACTCGTAGTATCAGGCACATTGGTGACAGGTTGCTAGCCCATCTTTCAATAGTTTGCGTTTACCTCTTGTCCATTAAGCAGAAAAGCAGCTACTTAACATTGTACTTACGTGTCAGATAGCTATTTTTAATGTCATTTAAGTTAAATTTTAGATGACTTTTCTTAATAAAGTTACTATTACAAAAATCTCTAAACTTAATAAGTTTGTAATGTCATTAATAATAAAAGTAACTTTATTATATAAAAACTTACGCGATAAGTCCCGTTAGTTATTAATCATGAGTATAAATCGCGAATATTATAAAAATATAATTTGTAATGTCATATTATATATTTAGTCATTATAACATTTAGTGTTTAAAATAATCAAATATCTAATCCTAGCACGTGTTAATAACCTGAATTCTTTTACAGCTCAGTGAGATTTATTCAGTTCTTAAAACTAGGTTTTTTATTTAACTAATAAGTCTTCATAATTCTTCAACAGTAAATAATTATTTACTTTAAGATTATAATCTTAATTATACTTTTTTGAGTCTTTTATGCACTTGAGTATTAAGTTAGGAAAAGTATATAACATGCCTATTAAGACATATAACAGTTAGATAGACGCTATATTGCAAAAGGTGACGTTAGGAGTACCTGTAACCGCCGAGTGTGTATGAGAAGATGTATGAGTGTCTGAATGAAACGAAAGTGGTATGTCACGATCGGGACAAATGGAGATCCGTGATCTTTGCCTACCCCTCTACAGGGAATCAGGCGTGATGCGTATGTATGAAAAGTATATAAAACGCACGTAATGAATTTACTATCATTCAGACAATTTGTCTTTTGTCAGACTTTAGAAATGCTATTATAAAGAAAATACTTTAAATTAAAGTAGAAAATTGTGTATTAATGACATAGAATTACTATTAAATTGTTTAGATCAAATTGAATGGGTAAAAAATCTCATTGATTTGTAAATTATTTTAAAGTTATAGTCATTCATCTATCTACAAATATTATCATAGTTTTCGCTTGTAATTCTATAGCTGCATATCATTTTAATTTATTGCTATACAGGTGTTTTCTTTACTAAATAAGCAATATATATATATATATATAATATAAAAAAATAAATGATTAACATTCCATTACTTCATCCAACATATTATTATGTCTAAATAGTGGTATGTATTTCGTTTACATAGACGAATCAATGCAGTTAAATTACACATAATTATGTATTTTGTTAAGAGAATTAAAAAGTACTTACAAAATAAATATCTAATAGACAACCTAACCAAATTAATCTAAGCATTCATGTAACATCATTATTACAATTAAATCCATAATTCACTACCTAACCAATCGCAGACTAGTCCACATAACAGTTATGTTAGACTAGTCTATACAGACTACCTTATCAAACAGACTATTAATTACAAACTAACATTACACATTAAATTCAACATAACCAGAATAAACAATGCATCTAAACCACCTGTCCAGCCTAATTAACATACCCCAAAATAGCTACCTCAAACTCAAATGTTCTTATTCAACACAGTGCAGAAGTGACCAAAGATACTCTATATATCCATAGACTATAATAATATTTAGGACACTATTAAACCAATTGAACTAGCCCCTTGGTAAGTTCATTTGAGACTTGTGCCGTATATCTAAAAATATATACATATTATATATAGATAAATACATATATAGCATATATAACCAACGACCAGAGTGGAAAACTGAACGAAAACGTAGTTCTTAACTCTGCCTCCACCGGGTATCCAACCCTCTATACTATAGACTAAACAATACATTTAAAGGTGCACCAAAAAGACTAATGATACCTTAAAACACATATCAACAAATCGACTACATATCCATAGACTAAAAACACATATCAACAAAGCGACTCTATCCATAGACTAAGCCATCACCGTAGTCGTATTCATAGACTAACCAATACATGACTTGGATGCAATCTCACTGAGTGTGCATGTTCCTTCGGCAGCGAGCCCCGCCAGGCGACTACCTTGAACCCGTGTCCCCGAGCACGCCGCCTCTTAGTCCTAGGTACGAATCGCCTTAAGACTAACGCTCTGCTTTCCTTTACCTTCGTATCTAAACCCTCAGACAATTGGCAACACTGTGGAAATGTCCGTTAATATCGCCCTCAGACAAGTGTCAGCTGGAAATGTCAGTCAAAATGCGATTTACTTTCGTATTTAAGCCTTTAGGCTAGTGTCAGCTCGAAATGTCAGTCAAATGAAATGATGAATGAATAATAACATTTTGTATTAGACTGATATTTAATTTGATCTCTAGTGTCTAAGCGTCAATTTTAAACAGCGCATTTAAGCGGCAATCCTATTGACGCTTAGGCGATACAAATCATAATTATGAAATTTCAGTCTAATACAAAATGACAACCCATTTTGGCAGTCAAGTGTCAATGCGTATGTCAATTGCATACATTACTAAATAAGCAGCAATTTATATACATATAGCAGCTGTTTAATAGAGTCATTACTAATTTGAAATGAAAGATTTCATATCGGGTGATAATGAAACTAAATTTATAGCTAGGTTTCCCTCATTTGTGTCATATAAAGGAAAGCAGGGTGCATCGAGTGTTAAAGATTCTGCTGACAAGAATCTAACACTCTACTTTTTTATAACTATAATGGTTTACCACATCAAATGCTTTTGTTACATCCAGAAAAACTGTAGAACAAAATTGTAATGGTCCAAAGTTTAACGATTATCTCGTTATACACATTCATTCAAGTCTTTCAATTTCTTTCATGGTGGATAAAACTCATTAGCACTCCTATAAATAAATATAGAAGTGTGATAGTATCGGTGACAGATTGTAAAGTCCGTCGCCTTATTTATTTTGAATCTTATGAAAATAGTTCTCTTTTAGTTAAAGAAACTTTTTGGGGAAATATGAAGCATTTGATGTGATAACCAATGTTTATTTCTTACTAATTTATTAATAGATAAGACCTTTCCAAGATTTGATGTTGTAAGTTAAGCAGTTCTTTTAATTATCGATATCAAATTTCTATTTCTTGTTATTTTACCACTGGCTCATTTATTGAACTATTGTTTTAATAATCTCCAATTATTTTAAATTTAAGTTAGTTCATGCCAAAAGTCAGAGGTAAAATAACTAAGATGATGTTTAAATTAACATAACTAACATTTCTTCCATTAACATTGTATCAAAATAATTTTAAAGAATCCATACAAGTGGATGAAAAAATTGAGACACTGCATTAGTTCATACTTGAATTTAGATACTGCATCAATTCATACTATACATTTTAAAATGTCAGTATAGTTACAAAGAAATTTGATCTAGTTATAATTCTTTAAAAGGCCAATAAGATATATGTCAACATTTCTATTAGCTTCCCTAATATCACAAGAGTGTCTCATTTTTTCTTCTTTTAAAGTCATATACAGACTTCTTACAATATGATTGTTTAAATTAATGATACGAGTAATATTTGTAAGATACATTTCGGTCACCTAAGTCATATAGAGTGACATTAATCCCATTTGTTATAATGTTGAAGAGCGTGCGTATGTATATATATTACACCTTGATAATTTAGGTGAAATTCAAACTAGTACTAGGCAAATTAATATTTAAAATATAATGGGTCTTTCCCCATTTTATACTACTTTATGATGTATCCTTTTTATATTATTAAATTTGTATACTAAAGTACTATTATATTTTAAGCTCAACGGATCCCTACCATCATAGCAACTCTCAAGCGGCATCGGACCCCCAGGAAATAGAGGATTTACAGTATCAACGTCTATTGAAAGGTTTGTATATATACTTCTGTATAATTCTAAAACCGTTAAGAATAGTCATGATCACCGACTGAAAAGTTCAGAGTTAAAAAAAGTAAAAAGTTAAAAGCCGGGTATACAAACGAATTTAATTTACTGCATTACAAGAACATCCGTTTATATTTTCGAAATATTGCAAAACGACTTTCAACGACGAGAATAAACATCGTGTGGAAAACTACCATAAACACAAATAGCTTACCACTTCCACTACTGACAATTTGGTGTAATTTTAAGTAACCAAAGACCTCTGTTATTCAAGCCTTCCATTCCAATCGCTTTAAGCGCGACATGCACTCAAGGGTCCCAATTTTCCTGATCCTGTACAATTCACTTTCGCTTTTGACATCTATACTCCTTGTTATACATACTGGAGGTATTTTTTATTTATTATATACAATACAACAAGGAATTAAAACTATAAACCTAAAGTAGAAATAAAAATTAAATTACATAGAAAATATCTTTATAATCATCGCTGTCAGAGGGTGGTAGGGTTCCCAAGACACTGATAGCATTCCCCCTCTGAATAGCTATGCTAATCCTCTGAAAGAAAAATACTGGAGGTTATAGGTAACATTTAGTATGTTATATGATTCTCTTCTCTCTGTAGTATCACACGACTATGGCAGCACTCCGGGCGACGGGCGGGGCAGCGGCAGCGTCGGCGCCGGCGCCTGCTCTGCCTCGGAGACGCGGCCGACAACCAAGTTTCTGCAGTCTAACTCCACTGACAGGTAAAATACGTTATAAATATTATGTTATATAAAAAACACAAACACAAACGCGTTCACGACCATTAAACCCTTGGTAAACAGAGGTTCAGGTGTCCATCTCCGCAATTACGAAGGTAGTAATTCTATAGCCATCTCAAACCTACGTGTTGACCAGATATTTAGTACTCAATGTTGTTATATTAATGGTCGTACATGCTTACTTCCTTCTAACAATAAAGAAGAACCTTGAAAACATCGAGACTTTTACCATTTCTATTAGGGTTGTGATAGCTGATTTGAAATATTGGTGACAGGTACACAGATACCAATAGATTCCATTTCTTCATAGTCACCAAGTGGCTTCCTACGACGAACTTGCGACATGTCGGGATCAAATGTACTTTAGATGACGTTGTACATATGTCCCAAAATATCAAGGAACGGGAATGGCTGCTTCCTTTCTGTACACCCCAAAGTGATGAAAGGAAACAACTACATGATGAACGGTGTTTAGTAAAACAGTATATGAATGTCATAAGTAAGATTAATATCAAATCCAAGTTTTCAAACTAATACGGCATATTAATAATCACAATTTAAGACGCTGTGCTAATATTTTCATTGATTTCCAACAGGCTACTTAGTTCAGCTGAAGAACTCTCAGTAGATGAGGATTCAGGGTCGGAAGCCACCGTGCCCAAGGTGTGGGAGACTTCTTTCACCGAAGTGCCCACTGCCAAGGCGGAGGGACCAGCTGTAAGTATACTGCTTGATCATAGACATAGAAATTACAAATGTTTTCACGACCTAACCTTGTGATGTAGTCAGAGGTTTAGTTGGTCATCTCCGCAATTACGGAGGTACCTCCGTTGTATATTATATGGCGTTGTCAATGTGACAGGTGGTAAATCGTGTCGCTATTTACAAGCATTATTCGATGAACAAATACGTTTCTTTACAATGTTTTCCCTCGCGCTACTATTTGGTGCATTACGCAAATTTTTATTTAATTAGGAGACTTTATTTCCATTGGTACATGCTCCGGGGAAGAACCCTGTACCCACACCGAGATAGAAAAAAAAATTTATCACACTGTTTGTAAGTGGTTAGGCTTCACATTGATTATTGCTGGCTAGATAATATAATGATAGTAGTTATTTCATGCTTTGGTAAAAGACGACTAAGAAATCAGTGGTGGTTGGCATGGAGCTGTCATCTAATTACCAAATAAGGTCTTATTACATACATTATTACATATTACATGTATGTAATTAAAATTCTGAATTGTCCTATAAGGATACTCGTAAAATTATGTGATTATGTCTGTAGTTAAAATTAGGATATAAAACTGTTAATAAATATAATAATCACCGTGCAATTTAGATACTAATGCGCTTTTTTCCTCAGGTGGACAAACTAATCAGTATAACGCCAACGTCGCCTAAACCGCCAGAAAATGCTCTGTCCCTAGCAATGGATAGCGCCGGCGACAGGAATAGAGCCAGAACCTTGTCTATTGAGAAGAAATCAGCACCAATAGCCTCACCAGATCCACCCAGAATCACTACCTGGGCTAAGGACCCACAAAACCTGCCATCAAGCAAACCTTTATGTTTAGATGCCGCTCAATTGGAACAAAACTTGAACGCCTTGAAGAAAAATAAGGGCTCAGTCAATCTTAACACAATGAACATCACACCACCGTATATCAACGTAGTGACACCTAAGAAACTGAGTAATAAGACCATTCAAATCGATCCGAAGAAGGCTGTCATACACGACTTGCAAAGCCCAGAAAGTGATGTGCCTAAGAAAGAGTTGAAAAGTTCCAAATCGTCGGCCAGTTTAGTCAACGGGCCTCTCACGGATTTGCCCCATGCAGACAGCGATAATGCGTCGTCTAGTTCCAATAGCAACTCTATAAAGCACAAAGTCAATAACAACGTGAAGACGAAAAAGGAATTAAGCAAACAGGGTAGTAACAGCAGCGGATACATCAACGAATCAGAGATAAGCTGTTGAGCGTTAAATTTCTTTTACAAAATTTATTTACGAGAGAATTATCAAATGTTAGGCTTGATGGAATTTATCGATGTTATTTTCATTGGCCAAGCCACTGTTTTTCGTTGTATATCACTGGACTCATGGACCTTACCATGGCTAGTATCAGGCGCCCAAGTCTCCTAATGCTTTTTAGCACAAACGCAGTTCAATATCAGATCAGTAATAGTGTGAAGTTGGTAGTGGATTAGCAAAGGTGTCAAATCTCACCATTGATGTATCAAAGGTGTCAAATTCCGCTTTATAAATGGCGAAATTTGTCACATTTGCTAATCTTCTATCAACTTCACACTATTACTGATCTGTTATTGAACTGATATTTTGCAAAAAGCATTAGTAAGCTTGGGCCCCGGGTTATTTGTCTGAAGCTGAAGTCGAGGGCCTAATCGTGAGATTGTTTTCAAATAGCTTTAATCTTCTGTCTAGGTATCGTAAAGGTTCGAGTTACTCGTGCAAAATGGCAACTTAATGCTGCAGAGTTGAGGTTGTGTGAATAAACTGGAGGGTACCTAACGTAAGTCTCGATGCCGCTCTAGCATCAAATTATGTAATTTATAGCTGAAATGTGTATTTAATATTTAAACCTGTACATAATATAACGGTGAACTAGAATTAAAAACTAGCTTTAACTAAAATTATATTTAATATACGTTAAGGAGATTGTTGTGTGGGAAATTCCTAAAGGCTAAAGTAGTTTTTTTTTATATGGATGCTGTTAATTTGTATTGCTCAAGATGATATTTACAATAATTTGCCTATACAAATCGTAGGTTTTTGTATGTGTTTTATTTTTATATGATGGTATGATAGAACGTTATGTCGAATGTTTTCGCTTCCTATTTTTGTGATTTTTTGCTACTACATGGATTTTAGAGAGTAGAAAAGAACTCTTAACCAAACGTTACAGTTGATAATATTATGGATACAGTCTAACGCACACAAAACTAGAAATACTCTATTTATAGTCAAATATAAATATTCATTAACTAAGGCAGCAATTTTGGTATCAATTATAAAATGTTGAGAGAAAATCTATATAACGCTACGATACAGACATGCAATAAGAATGTTTACGTTACGTTTAGCTTTTCATATATTTTATATAGCTTTCTTGTTGATCGTATATATTGTAAATAATATCTTTTAGAGTAATGAAACAATAGCGAAGACTTCACGTTACAAACGGACGCATACGACAGTATTATAGCGTCCATAAACGTTTTTCTTTTGCGTTTAACTCCAAATTTGTTACGCCGAATTCTGAGATTTGATCAGGGCTTTTGACACGATAGATAATACATCCGAAATCATACACCCGATACCCATTTTACTTAATTATCACTTATATTTGGACTCGCGAATGGGAAAGATTTTTGTGTTGCATAAAAACGAATTCAACAACCAATTAACGCTTACTTGTTTGAAAGCTAATTCAAGATTATTATTGATTGTGACTTATATTTATGAAATGGATTTCCAAGAACAAGGTATGATCTTACTATTCTATTGAATTTAAATGTCATTTTAGCTTCCTCATTTTTTTTTGAGCCTCTGAATAGTACGTGTTTTTTACGAAACTTTAAGCAAGAACGATAACTTTGCGTGGACCTACCAAAAATTGCGACATCATGCGAATATCGACACGTACCTTAAATCAAAGCTCATAGTGTCTTATTTAAAAATTTAAAAAATCATTTGCGGACCTTGGCAGATTTAGGTTTTAGACGTCATTAAATGATGTGTAACGTGATGTACAAAAAATAGTAAAAACTAACACAGACTCGTTGACGACAATGCGTTGTCAAATAAATGTCAAAGATATAAGTCAGAGTTAAAATGCATTTATTGCAATAAATTTATTTATATTGAACGTATACTCAGAATGTAAGTTTTATGTTATTTTTATATATTTTTGGAGATAAGATGTGGACGATGTGGGTAGATGTAACTAATATCGGAATTGTTGTGTAAGCGATTGATACATCCGGTAACGAATAAAAACAAATTATACGAATGCTGGCTGTCTTATTTTGAACCCTTTTACATACATACTATGTATATACATCACTTAATCACATAATGTATCCCTTAGATATAACACACCTTCATGCCTCTACGTCCCTGACGGGATAAGCATAGACTATCGATCGCCTGCTGAAACGATCCTGACAATCTCTCTTGCTTCACTCCCACCGATTAACCTTCTCATACACTCGCCTTGAGAAGAATGTCTCCAATTTAATCTGCACTCGTTCTGCGCGCGTCGAACTGCCTTCCAATTTGTTTATTTATCTTTTTCTGTTTTTCATAATAGCTCTCCTAAATTACATGTTCCATCACATAAATAAATTTCTAGACCATCGTTTATGAGATAGCATACATCAGTCGCCTCCTACGACATCCCGGATAATAAGAGAGTGGTCCTTCTATTCAAAAATAACTACATAGATAGGACTGTTAATTTAAGAGAGGGATATTTGTCATAAAGAATGATTCTTGCTTGTTTAAAATTTAATTGAATATCACTCACTAGTCATTCCGAGTATAAGAGGAAACTGAGAATAACGAGGAACCCAATACCACTAATGCCTTTGGTAAAATATCAGTTCTATATCACTTCATTTTTAAACACTCGCGATTTAGACTCATTTTATTTACTATGAGAGACCGGGTTATATCAAGAAAAATTAATAAAGATATCTGATTACCTTCATTGAGTCTGTCCGCGACCACGGCCTATGCAACTGTGTCGTAACGTCGGGCAAAATAAAGGTAATCAGATATCTTTATTAATTTATGGTGTATGACCCGGTCTCTCATAGTAAATAAAATGAATATCACTTGAGTAAACGTACAAAATTTGACATTTTTACTGTCATCAATGTTGAAATTTTACACGTGATCCACTACCAATTTCACACTGTGACTGAAGTGCTTTTGTCTTACGATTGTGCTAAAACGCATTTATTGACTTTACAGGGAATCAGGCGTGATGTGTATGTATGTATAGCCGCCGGAACGCTAATCGTGAGGTCCCGGGTTCGATTCCCGGTGGAGGCAGAGTTCTTACGCTTTTCTACTGCTTTCCAGTCTGGTCGTTCATTATATATGCTATATGTGGATTTATCTATGTATAATATGTATACATTTCTTAAAAATATACGTTGATTTACCCTTAACACAAGTTTTAAATGAACTTACCAAGGGGCTAGTTCAATTAGTGTAATAATGTCCAAATATTATTATTATGTATGTCGACTTGGTAAGCCCGTGGTAACTCAAAAAAGTAAGGGATAGAAATAAAGACAAAATATACAAATAAAGGGTTTATTTCAAATTTATTATTACGCTCATAAGTAACACACATAAAATTTTATTTTATTCAATTCTCAATTACATTGTTCTTTAAAATTGCATGTTGAAATCAATTGATTGATTAAAATTGAAAATGGCGGCTTATTATATTCCTGTTGCTTTTTAATACAAATCTTGATTTTAGAGAGATTCACCTCATTCTGTATATAAATTAATATAAAGTCTATTTATATTTTTGTATAATGTACTTAATATTTAATATAATATTATTTAGCACGATTAATATTGCACTTACACTCGTTAATTCACATTATATGTGCGCCTAATACAAATGACAGCAAAGAAAAATAAATAAATAACTTATTAAAAAATAAGTCAACAAAAATGGTAACGAAATCATATATTATTTTATTCACTTAAATATTATTGTCATGCTAAGCATTGAACATAAACAAAAGATTATTTTTGACAAAATAATTTTATTCCAATTAATAAAACTGTCAAAATAACGTCAATTTGTAAAAATTTTGTGTATAAAAATGGCTACTTTCCAAAAATCGGCGTAAAATCTAGCGAAACCTAAACTAAACCAGAAATAATATTTTCCTTACTGATTTATCATATTTCCATTTAAGTAGGTATTTTGCATTTATCCTTACTCTAATACGAAAAAGGCTAACCAATATATTGTTAATAACATCTGCAATTAATGTTCCACTTTTCACAAGCTTATACATTTAGTAACATTATTAAAAAAACAACAGACAACATTTATTACAAATAAAATAATGTACATGTGTACTCCAAACCTGACATATTCACATAAAATTGATTCGAGCAATCAGATCTTCAATAGTGGTTGAATTGAAATCAATTCAATTGCTAAGATCACAATTCCACCATCAACTTCATCAACATTTCCACTTCATCAAACGTGGACGGTATTTCAAAGCGAAAAAAAAGTTAAAAATTTGTGCATTCATTTAAGCGTTCATTTTATGTTTGTTTTAGTTTTGTGCCTTACAACATTCTTATATTCTTATCGGTGTAAGGTGATGAAATGTAGTTTCTGTGGACAAAAAAATAATTATTATAATATATATCATAAGTTAATTTTATCGATACAACAGTCAAACAAGCTGAACTTTAAAATGAGTAGCTCTAAATACCAAATAACAAAAATAAGTAGAAAATTCCATGCAACAGGCTTAAACAAAATTAAAAACAAACAGCAATATTTTAAGTGATAGTGACCTATGAATAATATCAATCACAAACTCAAATAACGATACAAGGCAGTGCAAATCTTTTTCGAAAAAGCTACATATATCATTCGAGTGCAAAAACATGTAATTTGAATTAAACGCGTTCTCGACCATTAACCCTTGAGATCACCGCAATTGCAAAGGCATTCTCTATAACCACATTTAACCCACGTGTTGACCAGATAGCCAGTACTCAATGTGACAGGTAGTAAGCCATGTCGCCATTTACAAGCCTGTTCGGGGAACAGGTAGGTTTCCTCATATTTTTGTAACTTTTATATAAAATAAAAACATCGGAATTTTAAACTTTTAGGACACCTCTTTTATACTGTGTGAAAATTGAAACAATTAAACCAAAAAAGGAACACTCATGCAACACACAGAACAATTAAAAACCTGTTCTTTGCAACATTCGAGTAAACAGCCCCTTGCTTATTCATTCAGCACGGGAAGCATCGATCTAGAATATTATTTTAAGGTTTTAATTATGCTTATACGAAAGAAAAAATATGAGTACTACGAATACTGAAGTCCTGGTAATACGGTTTCTTTCAAGATATATTTATGATAATGTGAATATATTTGAGACACTCGATTTTTATTCAATTTACAAGAAAACGGGAGTTATCGCGTATATTTTATAAACAAAGCATTACCTTTGTTACCCGACGTTTCGGCCACGTTGCTAAAGTCAAGGGTCAACTGTCGTCAGGATCAAAGGTAATACTTTGTTTATAAAATATACCCGAGAAGTCCCGTTTTCTCGTAATATGATGATGAAATTTTGATGGAATTTCTACACCAGGAATTAAATGTATGACTATTCCATGGTCGAATATTATAGCAATGATCATAATAAGAGACATGTTGTAGGTTGAATAGTCTTATTTTTTAGTGTTTTTGTTCGAGAAAATAGTCAAAGTATGTACCTAAATCATAATTAAAGACACCCGAAAGTACTAAATACCCTTAAGTCACCTCTTTTAACATGTACAGAAGAAAGGCATATTATAAATACTATTAGCACAGATACATATGACCACTGATTAAAGAAATGATAAAGAATTTTGAATAACCCACCTTCCACTTCCAAAACTATTTGAATGGGACCTTTGCAGCGTTAAAATAAATCGCAAATCAAATTAAAGCTTTATAATATACTCAAAAGTATTTAATTAGTAATTTACGTACTAAGGTACTAATGCATATTAAAATACAAATATACATACGTACTAATACTAGTAACGAAATCATTAAATATATTTTTATCTAATAAATAAGTATGGTTAAGTGAGTTATTGAACCAATTGTAAATTTGCAAAAATTCATAACTACGAAAAGATAACCTCAAAAATGTTTTTTTCTGCCTAAAACACTGAAAGTTGATCTTTCCGCAGTTACAGATATCCGCATAGAACAGTTCATTTTAAACTTTTAAAGTTGACATTAGTAGTTTAAATAAGAATTATATATAATAATTACTTTAACTACTAATAGCATAAATATTTATAATATATCAAAAGAGCATAATACATAATGCGTTTCTCAAGCTCAAATATTTACTTAAACCACTACCTATGCTCTAATTTTTAAGCTTTATACTGTAAGTACTGTCAAAAAATAAATACATACATAAACATACAATTTACGACCTTATGGAGTAAACTTTACGATCAAATCTCAGTAATAACGAAACAGTTAATTTACGACCCCATCTTTTCGGCAAATAGACAACCTGCCTATGTTACCAAGGCGCTGAATATTTTATATTCCTATAAATAGGAAGGTTTACAAGCGCGTCACGACTTGTATACATGCACTGCCTTTTTTATTATGGCGGGGTAGTCAGAGGCTTGAGTGCCCGTCTCCGAAATTTCAAAGGCATGTTAGGAATGGGTCACTTGAAGCCCGCGTTTCACTAGATAGACAGCACCCAACGTGATAGGTAGTGAGCCGTATCGCCGTATAAAGGAAATGACTATTACTTATCCCGAGGTATATATACACTCGGCGGTTATAAGTATACTTACAGCTCCATAGAAGCGACTGTGGACCTCGGGCAGGTACTGGGCACTTTCACGTGGCACTGTTTGTGACACTTGAGGTTGCAATCACGGCACTCGTAGCCCTGTTTACCCAGCCTGCGAGCTACGGTCTTAGTGCATACTTCACATACGGTTCCACTGGAAGGAAAGTATTCATGAGCAAGTATCTATTGGGCGATGGGCTAGCAATCAATCACCAATTTACCAAATAATACAACCTAAATATTGTGCTAAGTGAACAAGGAGATGTTTTTATGGGTTCAAGGTTCTGTCCACCCCGAAAGGGAATAAAGGACGTGTATGTTTGTTTGACGACCTCCGTGGCGCGATTGGTTAACCACCTGAACGCTAATCGTGAGGTCCCGGGTTCAATTCCCAGTGGAGATTGAGTTAAGAACTACGCTTCTCTTCTGCTCTCGAGTTTTGTAGTTGATTATATCTACTTTATATGCATTTACCTATGTATAATATGTATATATTTCTTAAATATACGTTAACTGGTACCCTTAACACAAGTCTTAAATGAACTTGCCAAGGGGCTAGTTCTATGGTGTTAGTGTCCTAAATATTATTAGTATATACTAGTGACCCGCTCCGGCTTCGCACGGGTATAAAATATATAGCATACTCCACTATTTAACGTATGTTATTAAACATATAAACCTTCCTCTTGAATCACTCTATCTATTAAAAAAAATCGCATCAAAATCCGTTGTGTAGTTTCAAAGATTTAAGCATACAAAGGGACAGAGAAAGCGACTTTGTTTTATACTATGTCGTGATAAATATATGTATAACAAAACTCACCCACTAAGATGCTTCGCAATGAACGTGTGCTCATTGTATATGTGGAGCTTGACCCCTTTCCGACGCCAGCGGGACCTCTGTGCTATCGACAGGGGAACCAGATAATGCTTCTTGACCCCAGCTTCGATGGTCTCCAAGACCAGGGTTGAAGCTTCATGGATAAAGGTGCGGCCTGACGCCGTACTCAGTCCTGACATTTCGCTGAGGGAAGACCTTTTTTCAGCAATTGAACGGGTTGGCGAAGCGGAAGTTTGGGTTTGATGAAGCGGTTGTGTTGGTAGTGAAGCGGTTGTGTTTGTAGTGAAGCGGTTGTGTTGGTAGTGAAGCGGTTGTGTTGGTTAGTAGAATTTTTGGTTTGAGTGAGTTAAAAGAGATGGTTAGGTGGTTTTTAGTGATATTATAGTTAGTTATAATGATTATGACATTAAACCAAGTTAGTTAAATAATTAGAAAAGGGTTATAAAATAAAGCGAGTGTATATTAAAGCAAAACCATGCGATTGAATAAAGACAAAACCAGTGTTACCAGATAGGAGTGCGCCCGAGTGGTTGTGAGTGTGGCCAGATGGAAAAAAGAAATTCTCGTTTAGTGCTCTCGTTTTATTAATAACACGTACTTAATTTAACACTTAAATAATACCATCCAATCAATTGACATAGATATAGTAAAAACAGGCCATTTTTTACTTATAGCTTTTCCCGAAAGGGATAAATACAACGATACATGTTAATATGATGACAAGTATTTTTATTTCTAAAATTAAATACTTTAAAGATTAGTTTTTTGTGCTTATACAGTCACATCGATTTCATAATTTACCAGATAGACATAATCTAACGTGTCAGGCTGCTAGAAATGTCACCCCGTTTACAGACTGTAACTATTCATTATTCCAAAGAATATACAAGTTTCTTTCACACCAGACAGGAAGAAACACAAAAAAATACCTCCATTTTTTATATTGGTTATTAAATTTAAAATTTTGCTACTTCTTACTCTCAACAGCTAGTTAAGACCAATACAACCCCAATATATGATATACCTATGTATATAATATCTTATCTAGTGTGACCTAGGAGATATCATTTCTTTAGGTTCTAACATGTATATCCTTATAATTGATTTTATAGCTTGAGTATATGTATGTCAATCAATCAATCAGCCTATATCAGTCCACTACTGGACATAGGCCTCCCCAAGGGTACGCAAAACACGATCACTCGTGGCCCTCAGCCAACCACTACCAGCCACCTTTTTCAGGTCATCGGTCCATCTAGCATATGTATGTATCATATACTAAATATGACCGAGAAGGAATCATTTCTTTTGGTTCCCATAATCCCAAAGGAGATTTTAGGACTCTATTATATGGACCGATGACCTGAAAAAGGTCGCTAGTAGTGGTTGGCTGAGGGTCACGAGTGATCGTGTTTTGTGGCGTACTCTTGGGCAGGCCTACGTCCAACAGTGGACTGACATAGGCTGGTTGATTATATGTATGTATGTATTTAAAGGGCCATACAGACCTTCTGGATGTCCTCGACTCGTCCCCGGACTGTGCGGGCGAAGCGCCGGCTGAATACGCGCTCCTGTTCGGCACTGTTAGGCTCGATTCTAAATAAAAAAACATTAAATAAACTTTTGACATATTGTACACATTAATAATAATAAAAACGTGTAATTTATTTGACAACTACAAAAACACACACAAAGACACAATGCATACCATACATAAACAACCTCACGACTTGTGTATACACACTCCCTTTTTTATTATGGCGGGGTAGTTAGAAGCTTGAGTGCCCATCACCGAAATTTCGAAGACATGTTAGGTATGGTATATATGGTATGAACCGTATCGCCATATATAGGCACTGCCTATTACCTATCCCGAGAGATAGGTAGGTTTCCTCACGATGTTTTCCCTCACCGTCACGCAATACACAGATACTCATACAAGTGACAAGATGGTGCCAAAAAAAATACGTCTGTTTGGTGTATTACGAGCATTAAACTAATTAGTAACGCTGTAGCATTAAAGATGTTTAGTAAGTTATGCTGACAGCGCCACCAAAAGGGAGCATTGGTACTATTACATACACATGACGTCACGACCGTCACGCGACATGCAACAAAGACGAAAAAGTTTGAAAAGTTGTAATAAAAGATTCTGTTTAAAACATTATATATCCCGTTCAGATAATAATGCTAAATGCTATCAAAGATATTATGTCCCATGCTAGCCTAGGACGTAAAAAGAATGTTAGCTAGCTGCCGTTTTTCCCGGCGTGTCATAGGAAAGGAACTAGCCTAACCTGTCTCCAAAGCTCCATATGATATCACAACCCTAATATTCGTGCTAATACAGTGACCTAGGAGATATTAAACCGCTGAGGTTCTAGAGGCATAAAAGGATGTGATTATTTAAGTAACCTTACAGGTTGACTGTTTTACCCCTCACCTCTGTTATTCCTCTCGGCGCTGATGCTCCTGATCCGATTCTGGTTGTCAGATTCGCTGTCAGGATTGTCCACTGACAGCTCTCTAGTGCGAGACCGGCCGAGCCTATAAGATGAACGGATTGATGAAGCGGAAATTTTGATTATGAAGCGACAATTTTGTTGATGAAGCGAAATTGTTGGTTGATGAAATAGTGAAAACGTAAGGGTAATTTTTATGGGCTGGTTGATGATTGGGCCCCTATCGAAGTATCTAGAAGCTAAGGCGATAGAAATCAACAACAACAAACGCTTCACGACCAATAACCCTTGCGGGGTAGTCAGAGATTCAGGTTCAGGTTTCCATCTCCACAATTGCGAAGATAGTAACTCTATAGTCTTTCAATGTGACAGGTGGGAATCCATGTCGCCATTTACAAGCACTAACTATTACCTGTTCGGGAAACAGGTAGATTTCCTCACGATGTTTACCCTCACCGTAGTATTCGACGCATTTCACTGATATACTTAATAGCATACATTTTGGTGATATGAACTGACAGAGTTTTGGTTTCAATTATTATCAGACTTTCTTGTTGGTTTTCCTGAGTTTTTTGTTGGTCCTTCTCCGAGCCAGGGCCTCCGAACCAACAGTAGAATTTCAATGCTAAGAGACAACCAGTGTCAGGCAAATATTTTGACTTTCAATCAATGTACTGTACTTGTACTTATGTTGAATAACAACGTTTGACTTTAATTGCCTTAGCGTTAGGTCAATTGGCTAAGGGACCTTTGTTTGACACTAGGTATCCTACCTTCTCTTTGAATATTAATTTACGAATAAATGCGAACGGCCACTGACAGGGAGAAGTGGCGTCATTTGGGGGAGGCCTATGTCCAACAGTGGATGCATACAGGCTGATGATGATGATCCTACCTTCTCTTGATGGTTCTGAAGAACTCCCTCCTCCTTTTGGTCTTCGGTGTCTTTTCTGGTACCGGCTGATGGTTGTTCTCGTGATTCACTACGTCACCAGGCTGTGAAGGAAAAAGTATAGTCTAACATCATATAGTCATTCTTGATGACCTCCGTGGCGCGATCGGTTAGTCGCCGGAACGGTAATCGTGAGGTCCCGGGTTCGATTCCCGGTGGAGGCAGAGTTGAGACAAGACTTTTCTACTGCTTTCCAGTCTGGTCGTTGATTATATATACTATATATGTATTTATCTATGTATAATATGTAAACATTTCTTAAATATACGTTGACTAGTACCCTTAACACAAGTATTAAATGTATTTAGCCAGGGGCTAGTTCAATTGGTGTAATAATGTCCAAATATTATTTATTATTATTAGTTAGTTCTTATTGATATGACATTTGTATCCCGTGCTAGTCTCAGGCGTAAAAACTATATCTACTTTTCTTCTCCGTATATTGTATGAGATGACTAAAACCGTAGGTTTAATGGCATCCTTGAAAGATTATAACTCCATTTTAACTGCATTCAATATCAATATCCAAGGTAATTAAAGACGTGTCTCGAATCAGGCCACCATAAAAGGTCTTGAATTTAATATGTATGTACACCATGTTTCTTAACTAATTAATTAATCAATCAGCCTATGTCCGTCCACTGCTGGACGTAGGCCTCCCCAAGGGTACGCCACAAAACACGATCACTCATGGCCCTCAGCCAACCACTACCAGCGACCTTTAGGTCATCGGTCCACCTAGCAGGGGGCGTCCTACACTACGTTCACCGAGACTTAACTAGTAATTGGTAATAATCAAACATTATTATTGTTAAAATGCACATGCATTCAAACCATAGCAAAAACATGCAGCCTTTAAAAAATATGTCGTCAAAAAGTACCTTTTCAGCATACATTTTTTTCCCTAATACCAGTGCTTGTAAATAGCGACATGGCTGACCACCTGTCACATTGAGTACTGACTATCTGGTCAACACGTGGGTTCGAGGTGGCCATAGAATTACCATCTCTATATACCCCGCGGGGGAAATTAGATGAGGAAAGTTTGTATTGTAGCTTGTTATGTCACTTTTTACCGCTAAGATATATAAGATAAGATTTTATAGATTGAAATACTTGATGTATATGTATATATTTGTGTATCAATTTAAGTGCTAGAGGTGACTTAGGTATATCAAGGTACCACATACATACACATCACGCCTGATTCCCTGTAGAGGGATAGGCAGAGATCACGGATCCCTATTTGTCCCGATCCTGACAGACCACTTTCGCTTCATTGACACTCATACATCTTCTCATTACACACTCGATTTTATGGATTGAAATACTTGATGTATATGTACTACTTTTCTATCAATTTAAGTGCTAAACGTGACTGAGCTATATCAAGGCATTGATGACACTTTACTGACGTACTAATCAGTGTCACTCTTACCGGATGCGTATCCCCATTACTATATCCGTTTTCCTTAATCCTCACGCTTTTGGCGGGAGATTGCGGCGGCGTCGCGTCCTTTCCGTTCACTTCCGGTTCCGCCGGCGTCTCTTGCTGTCTCGCTCTCTCCGTCTCGACGAATTTTCCCGCTTCAGTCATTTCCACCTAATAAGGTTAGTTAGTTGGTTAGACACACACAAACACACGGGAAAAAGGTGAACAGTGTTATAGAATCACACTGGGTATGCTTTAGTACATATTTACAATACGGGTAAGGATTCCATTGGGGGATGGGCTAGCAACTAGTCATCAATATTTCATACGATATACTACAATATTGTTGGTAAAAAATAGTCATCAATATTTCATACGATATACTACAATATTGTTGGTAAAAAATGACTATATATTGTTCACAAGGTTCTGTCCATTCCGAAAGGGGTCAAAATACTTGAATGTGTATGTGTATTTACAATTATATGCAAAATAGTGCAATGGGACAAAAATTCTATTCTAAATAGATACCTTTCTTTCTGGTGTAAGAGATGACTGAGGAAGTAGCAGTCAATAGATCTATTGGGCTATACTAATATGCCATATCACATCCGGATAATTACATTAATAATAATAATAATATCTTTATACATAAAAGAGGCAACATAATCACAAATACATAACTGCCATCACTAGATTACCGAGATAACCTGTCGATGACAGCAGGAAATATAATGATCACTTAGGAAATGTTGTGCAATCCGAACTTTAGTGCACCCCGAAAGAGGTACAAACGATATGAGTGTACATATGTATAGTCAACGCTAAAAGTGCAGTCCCAGTAACTTTTTATAAGGTTTGAATTTATAAGATCTAAAGACAATATTTTAGATTTTAAAACTGGCGCCACTATGCATTGTCATGGCCACTATACGTTCGTGTGCTTCAAAATGAAAAATATTGTCTTTTGTTCTTATAAACGTAAACCTTGTAAAAAGTTACTGGGTATGTTACAATATTTTTATTCAAAATTAATCGTTTAACACGCTTCCATTTAGAAGCTGAAATTAGGGCGACCTCTAGTGATAAAATAAGGAAACACTAACACTATACTAGTATTTTGTTGATACAAAGGTACATAGATGTCGCTAAATTATTTTTATTATTAAAATACCCACCTTGATCGTCTTTTTAGGTTCCTAAGGGCGGCGTAATCCGAAACCATCATGCATCATGCGAAAACGTGAAAAAAAAGGAAAAGAAATATACAAATTATTCAAAGATACATACTAAAATGCAACTAAAACATTATTTGTTTAGTTACTACAACTGCTTTTAAATATGTGGCTGTCCAAACCAGTATGAAAATTTAAACGAACAAAATACAATTTTTTTTAAGTTGTCTTTTCGAAAAGTTGCACTAATATACATGTACAAAATGTTATGCTCTTTTTTAGACATTTTACAAATAGTTATCCCATGTCATTGTCCTGTATTAGTCTATGACATAGTATATATATTCTACTAATATCTACTAATGCGTTTTAGTAAAATCCCAGTTCAATATCACTTCAAAAACTACGTGAAGTTGTAAGTGCAATAGCAAAGGTGACAAATTTCACCATTAATGACAGCAAAAGTGGCAATATTCGCCTTAGAAATGGCGATATGAACACGCTTAGCGAGCGACTCGACCTGTTCGCGTGTTCCATGCCCGAGTTCTCGAGGGTCGCCTTGCACTACCTGAGCTACGAGGTATAGGTCTGTTGTGTACGTTTGTTCTTATTTTTTTAATACTATGTTATTTATATCTTGTGATTAGTACGTCATCGAAAGGTTACCTGTTAGGATGACGTACATTGCAGAATTAAATAAATAAATATTTGAACTTGTGTTCTTTCATTTACAACTTCACAGTGCTACTAACGTGATATTGAACTATGATTTTGCAAAAAGCATTAGCGGACCTTGCAGTCTGGCATATCGTACAGGGTAAAGGGACTACAGATCACTGGAATTTATGAGTCGAGCTTGAAACCCGCCACCATTGTTTCATATTGATAATTATGCTAAAAGTGACCTAAGATACTATCGTTTCTTCGATTCCTGTCCACACCAAAACGGATTAGAGGACGCGATATAAAAATCTCGATCCCTCATAATTTGGACGACCACATAAAGTTAAAAAACTTTAGTACTAGTACGCAAAACATTAGTACATCAAAGTGAACTAAAGAACGATTTCATTCACTCACTCTCTGCACTGAATGAATGATGAGCGTGGATTTATTGGCAGCGTTGTTGGGACTCATTTCCAATTCTCTCAAGGCAGTCTCTGTTAGTTTCTTTGAGTCTTGTCCTGGAATAAATAAATAGAAACATGATTGGTAAAATCGACTAAGGGACTAGGGGTCAATGGAATCTTGGGCGATGGGCTAGCCACGAGTCATCAATATTCTATATGAATGGCATAATAACCCCGATATTTTTGCATTACTTATGGGTCACTCGAAGCTTGCGTTTCACTAGATAGACAGCACCTAACGTGATAGGTAGTGAACCGTATCGCCGTACAGGCACTGGCTATTACCTATCCCGATGGCTAGACAGGTTTCCTCACGATGTTTTCCCTCACCGTTAGCGACTGTAAATTATGTACGTAAATGAAAAACACATTTAAATTTCATTCATAGGTACACGCCCGAGCCGGGATTCGAACCTAGGTCCTTTCTCATAAATCAGAGGTCTTACCCACTAGGCTACAGCCGCTTTAAACTATAAACTGAAAAATATATCTCCTAAGTTCAATCAATTTACGGTGAGAGAAAACATCGTGAGGAAACCTACCTGTTCGTCGAACAGGTAATAGTTAGTGCTTGTAAATGGCGACATGGCTTACCACCTGTCACATTGAGTACTGACTATCTGGTTAACACGTGGGTTCGAGGTGGCCATAGAATAACTGCCTTCGCAATTGCGGAAATGGACACCTGAACCTCTGACTACCCCGCAAGGGTTAATGGTCGTGAACGCGTTTGTTTTTTGTAGTACATGCCAGAGCCGGGATTCGAACCTAGGACCTTTCTCCTAAGTCAGAAGTCTTACCCACAAGGCTACAGTCGCTTTAAACTAAAACTGACTAAACATACATCTCCGACGTTCTATGAACCCCAAGCTTCTACTCACCATTCTGAGTGATAGTGGTCTTGGTGATAGTGTTCATTTGCCCGTGGGGGGAGACAGTGCGCAGGCTCTCTTTCACCTTGAACGGCTTCGAACCCAGGTCCGGGATATCAGCGCCCTCTATGAACAGGAACTGGGAAACAAAGATACATTAATGCAATAATATCGCACCTTCCGGACCAAACTCGCACTTATGCAACAAACCTAATTTTACAGGAGAGCGATTTTTCACTCTAAAATTCTCTTTTAATTACACGTAATGACATAACATACTCCCCCGCCTCACCGCTCCATTTTTCAAAGGATTTTAAAACTTTTTGCTGTGTATATAAAGTCGATTATCGCGGTTAATTCTGTATACTTAAGTCATTTTCGTAAAAAGTTGCACAAGTGCGAGTTTGGTCCCGAAGGTGCGATATGTTAAGGTGGGTACTGACCAACGTTACGAGGTGTAATGTAACATGTTACACAGCGAGCATTCGTGCAGTCAGTACGTCGTGTTACGGGGAAACCATCACGATGTTCATCATCATCGATGCGTAACACGCTCGATGCGAATGTTACATTACACCTCGTAACGTTGGTCAGTACCCACCTTTAGAGATGTAGTGACTAAGATTGAAAAAGGCATGCTTCGATGGTTTGGACATGTTATGCGGAATATCTGACTGTCATATATCTTACAAAAAACAAAAAGACAAATGCATCAACGACCATTAACCCTTGCAGGGTAGTCAGAGGTTCAGGTTTTCCATCTCCGAAATTGCGAAGTAATTCGTCGAACCCACGTGTTAACCAGATAGTCAGTACTCAATGTAATAGGTGTTAAGTCATGTCGCCACTTACAAGCACTGACTATTACCTGATTGGGGAACAGGTAGGTTTCTTCACGATGTTTTCCCTCGCCGATATATATGTGATTAGTGTTTGTAGTATATAGTTAAAATACATACATATCACACCTGATTCCCTGTAGCGGGGTAGGCACAGATCACGAATACCCATTTGTCCCGATTATAATCCACTTTCGCTTCATTGACACTCATCCAACTTCTCATAAACACGCGGTTATAGGTACTCCTAACGTCACCTTTTTTCAGTATATCGTCTATCTGACTGTCATTTATCTTATTGGGCCGGCCCCTAGATGCCATATGTTTTTTTAACTGAAATGGCTTCACTCTTGACCCTGTTTGCACCTCGAAGGAGGCGACAGACAGAGTCTAAGATGTAGCGAGCTTGCCCAGAAAATGCCTATGCACCCTAGTTTTGAATATCCGTGGATTAAATATCTCCGGAAATACAGAGGCAGGCAGGGAATTCCATTCCTTACCGGCCCGTATTATGAATGACGCTTGCGGTGTGGATGATATAAATAATTGTAAGTAATTGTTGTATAAATAATATAAATAATAAACGTACACACAATTATATAATTGTGTGTACGTTTATTATCTTTATTATATGCAGCTTGTGACAGTTTTCGAATCGGGTGCTGCCGGAGGACCAGTGATGCAGCCTAGCTGCATTGTAAACTGAGGCAGCACCTTTTCACTGCATCAATGGTTTTCATTTTTGATGTTTATTGATTGTGTGTTTGATGTAATTTGTGTAGTTGTGGTGCAGTGAATAAAGTGTTTTCTTTCTTTCTTTCTAAATACTGACCTCAACAGTAAGTATCCCACTGACGTCATGCTCTTCCATAGGCCTGGTCTGCAGCGCTATTTGTTGTCGCTGAGAAGGCGCTGCTAACAGCTCGTCTATTCCAACGAGACCCAGGCCTAGGAATCTGCAAAGGAGGGTAGGAGTTACTAAAAAGTTCAGTGGGTTGACGGTAGATGGCGGTGTAGGTTGAATGGTTTATTAGTGCTGAATTTGATGGGATTTAGTGTTTTGGGGTTTTTGACTAGTTTATTATAGATAGATGTAAATATATTCACGGCTAAATCCCTTTAGAGGTTGACAGAACCTCGGAGATATATTAGTATTATTATACATACATGTAAATTATTTCGATTTACAGGTTATGTTTCGTAACAGTATTTTTTCGTAATATCTATATCTTATTAAAACATTGTGATTTGTTATTAAATGACTTATTCACCATTAAAAAACCTACTTAAGAGTTTCCTTAACAATTTTTATCATAACCTGGTAATAAGTAATTTTACAGTATTCCTTACATTATATCGCTTCATATTTACACATTGCTGACAAATAAACAATTCTAATTATTAAAGTCAAATAACCAACATATATGTTAGTAATTAAATCTGTATTTGTATTATAAATAAATTATTTTGTGTATGTTTGTTATTTATTATATTCAGCTTGTGACGGTTTCCGAATCGGGTGCTGCCGGAGGACCAGTCATGCAGCCTTGCATCGTATACTGAGGCAGCACCTTTTCACTGCAGCAATGGTTTTTTTACATATATTTTTTCCATGTTAGTGTTTTGTTAATGTAGTGAATAAAGTTTCTATCTTTCTTTAATTATGACCATGGTTGGTGGTCACTATAGGCTATTCGCGTTAAGAAAATAGTGACGTTATGATATTCTAAAATTGAACTGGCCAATGAGACGTGAGTAAATGAGTAAAAACGTCTAGTTGACCAATTGCAGACAACCGTTGTCACGTCTCATTGGTCAAATCGTGGGGACTTGATGACGTCACTATTTTCTTATTGTGAATATACTATAGTATCTGTCTACCCCTAAGGTCCATTATCTCACCTGTTCTGATTGGGTCCGCCTCCCGGAGTGGCAGGACCTATCCTGTCGTACACTTCGAACAGCAATTCAGCCGTGTGCGGAGATAGATCGCTGGAAAAACAAACTTAATAATAACATTTGGACATTATTACACCAATTGAACTAGCCCCTTGGTAAGTTCAATTAAGGCTTGTATTAAGGGTACTGGTCAACGTATATTTAAGAAATTTATACATATTATATATAGATAAATACATATATAGCATAAATAATCAACGACCAGACTGGAAAGCAGAAGAAAAGCGTAGTTCTTAAGTCTGCCTCCACCGGGAATCGGAACCCTCGCGATTTGCGTTTCGGTGGCTAACCTATCACGCTACGGAGGTCGTCAAAATATATATTGTCAAATATTTTCTTAATTAATAGAGAACATTGTTACACCAATTGAACTAGCCCTTGCTAAGTACAATAAGCACTAGTGTTCAGGGTACTAGTCAATTTAATACAAATTTACTTATTACTCATACATACTCGTATACATTTACGTCCTTTAATACCTTTCAAGGTGAACAGAATACTTTGTAGCAGAAAATTCATTCGATGGGTGAATAAAAAGTGACCTAGTGATATTTTGAAGTTCCGTCCACGTTTTATATTTTTATTAATATTAAATTATGAATAAACAATACCCATGATTAATAACTAACGGTACTTATCGCGTAAGTTTTTATATTTATTTAATTAATATAATAAAGTTACCTCTATTATTAAACTGACGTTTCGGCTACGAAGTTCTTCTATAAAACTTACGCGATAAGTCCCGTTAGTTATTAATCATAAACAATACAACCGAAATAAACCACAATTCAGTGTCCCTTATACAAAGCTTTTTTGTTAGTTATTAACATTGTTTCATATCGCCATTTTTATTAATTGAAGGATTTGTGTACATGTATATTATTGTTTCAATACCTATAAAACACTATTACACTGATTGAACTCCGAAAAGGATTAAAGGACGTGTTATATACGTATGTACTTACAAGAGGAAGTGTTCATCCCATTGCGGAGATGTGGAGTCCTTTTTGAAAGCAGTCTGGTTCCGCTGCGGTGGCTCATCCATTTCTACTACGCAGTATGGCGCCACACAACCCTGCTTGCCTGGAAAGTATACAGACAAACCAAATACAAACGCGTTTACGAGCATTAACCCTTGAGAGGTATTAAGAGATTCGCGATTTATACTCATGATTAATAACTAACGGGACTTATCGCGTATGTTTTTATATAATGACAGGCGCTGCGGTGGAGGCGACGAAATATGCATCGTCAGTCTGCCCGTGACCATGGCTGCTGCAACGTAACCGAAACGTCGGGTTAATAAAGGTAACTTTACTATATAAAAACATATGCGATAAGTCCCGTTACTTATTAACCTTGAGAGGTAGTGAGAGGTTCAGGTGTCCATCTCCGCAATTGCGAAGGTAGTGATTCTATGGCCACCTCGAACCTACATGTTGACCAGATAGTCAGTACGCAGTGTGACAGGTGGTAAGCCTTTTACAAGCCTTTTACAAGCACTAACTATTACCTGTTCGGGGAACAGGTAGGTTTCCTCTCGATTTTTTCCCTCATCGTAGTATTAATATAAAATAAGTAGATGTGGATTGAAATATATATACATTAAGATATATATACAGTTGAACTAGCCACTTGTTAAGTACATTTAAGACTTGTGTTAAGGGTTATTTGATTACGATTCAATCAATCGTGTCTTGAATTTAGTAAAAGGAAGATATGTACTGGCGCATACACCCTTACATTTTCGCTTCCATTCTCTGAGACTCGATTAATAAATGTTGTGGAGTCTCTTGCAATTTGAATGTCTATTAAAATGAGTACATATACATAAATACACTTTTTTTTCTGTAACGGTGAAGGCAGAGATCATCCATATCTGTCCCGATCCTGAAAAACCACTTTCGCTTCCTGACACTCATACACCTCCTCATACTTACTCGGCGGTTATAGGTATAATTAGTATGAGAATCTAGTATGAAAATATCTTTTGTATATTTCAGATTTGTGTACACTTAACACTTTGCAAATTACTAAATAACCCTATACTATACCGTAAACTTATTAGTTAAATGTTAGATAAACTAAGTACATACCTCCCAAATCCCGAGCGGCGACCACCTTGACAAGTAGACGTTTATCGCCACCCATCTGGGACAGGGGCCCCGAAGACATCGACGTTGGAGTCGACGTGTAGAAGGCTCTTTCGCTTGACAGCTGTCAAAAAGAAAATTAATCACTACATAGTATAAAACAAAGTCGCTTTCTCTGTCCCTATGTCCCTTTGTATGCTTAAATCTTTGAAACTACGCAACGGATTTTGATGCGGTTTTTTATAATAGATAGAGTGATTCAAGAGGAAGGTTTATATGTATAATAACAGCCATTAAATAGTGGAGTAGGCTATATATTTTATACCCGTGCGAAGCCGGAGCGGGTCACTAGTTATTTATTAATTAATAAAAAAACGATTATTTTACAATCACAAGATAGCCACGAAGACATAATAACTTCTGTCTAACGTAAATACACAAAAATACATACATATTTTATTAACTATGTGAGACCGGGTGATATCACGATAAATTTATAAAGATATCTGATTACCTTTATTTTGCCCGACGTTTCGACCCAGTTGCAAAGGCCGTGGTCGCGGGAAAACTAGCTTTAGTCTCAGCAAATCTCTGACACACAGATGTGTCTTCGGATAGTGTAAATGTAGTGTGTCGTGCTATGAATTAACAAAAATTGTGAGGGTAGACAGACATTTGCTGAAACTAGAGCTAGTTTTCCCGCGACCACGGCCTATGCATTGCGATTAGCGTTCAGGCGTCTAACCGATCGCGCCACGGAGGTCGTCAATACACATACACCTTGATACACACTCCTTACCATAGAATCGTAGTGCAAGGGCAGGCGATGTGTGGATTCCATGTGGCGTCTTAATCGAGGGCAGGTGGGATACTGGGCCAGGTTGAATTCGAAGCAAGTGTTCCTTAGAGCACTCACTACTATGTCACTGAAAATATAAAACATATTATAAATAGTATTAGGGATGAGCGGGGACGAGTGGGGGTAGACCCTATATAAGCAGGTGTAATGTCGTCCTAGGGCTCACTTTGGTACGAGATCTCAAGAGGAAACGCTGCTCTGGTGACGTCTGTGTTATTCTGTGAGACTATTCCAATTTACTTGTCATTAAAGTTGATTGTAAGATTAGGGTATTTCCGTGTTCTTTTTTTTAAAAAACCTTTCTTAGAATATAATATAAATTCGACGTAGCTCAGTAGTTTGGGGCTTGACTCTGTATCAGTTGGTACAGGGTTCAAATCCACTTGAGCATGTACCACTGGAAATGAAGTTTAAAGAATTCCTATGTACTTAATAAAAGTACATTTACGAAATGCATCGAATACTACGGTGAGGGAAAACATCATGAGTAACCGACCTTATCCCTGTAATAGTTAGTGCTTGTAAATGGCGACAAGGCTTACCACCTGTCACATTGGATACTGATTATCTGGTCAATACGTGGGTTCGATGTGGCCATAGAATTACTGCTTTCGCAATTGCGGAGATGGACACCTGAACGTCTGACTACCCCGCAAGGGTTCATGGTCGTGAATCCTTTTGTTTTATAGAAATGCGTGGCAAGAAGAACAGAAGAGCATGTATGAGAAGGTTAATGGGTGTGAGTGAAGTAAAAGAATCGAATCGAAGAAGTAAAAGAATCGCGACAGGATCATTTCAGGTGGCGATCGATAGTCTCTGTCTAGCCCGTTAGGGAAGTTATTGTCACTTTTGCTAATCCACTGCCAATTTTACACTTTTACTGATCTGATATTGAACTGCGATTGTGCTAAAACGGATTAGTAGACTCAGTCCCCACACATTTTGGTGATCGATGAAAACAAAACAATATACAACAATATTGGTTTTCTATTTAATAACATCGGAATATCAATTTTTTTTACAGATCGTAACTGAACCTCTACCTACCTCACAAAAGACAATAGTCACAATATAGCCTAATAGTTCCTATATATAATAGTAGTCACAATATAACCTATTACATGTTCCCCATAAAGATAATAGTCTAAATCACCCAATAGTCAAATATTTAAGACAATAGCAATAGTCACCTAATAGTCTGCTGCATGTTCGTCTCGGCAGTGTTAGGCCGGAGTGGTCCGACCGGGGCCAGAACGATCTTCACTTCAGGCCAACCATCACACCTTAATTCCCCTGTGAGTTTCTCAGTAACACAAAGTGCGGAGAGGCGAGCGCGGAATCTGAAAAAAACATATATATTCTTATTAAAAGATTATTTTATAAATTATACCTATAACCGCCGAGTGTTTATGAGGAAGTGTATGAGTGTCAATGAAGCGAAAGTGGTCTGTCAGGATCGGGACAAATAGAGATCCGTGATCTACAGGGAATCAGGCGTGATGTGTATGAGACAACTAATCATTCAAGGCAAAATAAACGGCAAACGAAGACCTGGCCGACGTAAAACTTCATAGCTAAGAAACCTTTAGCAGTGGTTCAATATGAGCTCAAGATCACTGTTTCGTGCAGCAGTCAATAAAGTCCAGCTTGCCTTGATGATTAAATACCTCAAGTAAAATCAAGCCATACGATTGGCCGACCTCCTATTGGGAGATGGCACCTGAAGAAGAAGAAGTGTATGTGAGTGTGTATGATAACATACCACGTCATCCTTGGAGTCGCACTCGCAGAACACGTTGCTGATGCTGGGCGGATGGCTGTCCAGAGCCCGTACCAGCTCCACACCGATGCCTTGCTGGAATAGAGGAAACACATTAATACATACATACATACGCTTCACGAATGGAATAGTCAATAGTCAGTGCTGTATAAAGCAAGTAATTAAGTTATTTTTAGTCTATATAAGGATTATAAATGTCATTTATTGAAAGTAAAAAAAACATTTGACGAAAATAATATAAGAACACAATTTGAACGAAATATTCTTAAGAAATTAATATTTCTGTTATACATAAATACTTATAGCATAACATAACATACGCTTCACGACTTGTGTATACACACTCCCTTTTTTATTATGGCGGGGTAGTCAAAGGCTTGAGTGCCCATCTCAGAAATTTCGAAAGCATGTTAGGTAAGGGTCACTCGAAGCCCGCCTATCACTAGATAGACAGCAAATTTCAAAAATTTCATTCATTGGTACATGCCAGAGTCGGGATTCGAACCTAGGACCTTTCTCATACGAAGTCCGAGGTCTTATGCACTGGGCTACAGCCGCTTTAATATTTTAAACACATTAATATTAAAGGTATTAAGAAATACTCTGGGACGTAAAAAGAATGCTAGCTGTAGTTCTTCTAAGTATAGGCGGCGACTAAGGGACTAGGGGTATATGGAATCTTTTGGGCGTTGGGCTAGCAATACGAACGTGGCTTACTGAATAACAAAGATAGGCAGAGACTATTAGGCCACCTGGAACGGGTGACAAATGTCTTGGTTCACTCACACCCATTAACCTTCTCATACATGCTCTTCTGTTCTTCACGCTACACACGCCTTGAGAAGAATGTCTCCAATTTGATATACGCGGTATCGTTTTATAAACATCTTACACTATATTGTCAATATAATTTTTTAATAGTTAGTGATATTCATGTGAATAAATTATTTACTAATATTACATAGTTCATACCTGTAATAGTAGGTTTTAATATTTAATTATAAAGCTATTAGAGAACGAAAAATACTACGCTGAGGGAAAACATCGTGAGGAAACCTGCCTGTTCCCCGAACAGGTAATAGTTAGTGCTTGTAAATGGCGACAAGGCTTACCACCTGTCACATTGAGTGCTGACTACCTGATCAACACGTGGGTTCAATATAGTCATAGAATCACTACCTCCGCGATTGTGGAGATGGAAACCAGAACCTATGACTACCCCGCAATGGCCAATGGTCGTGAACGCGATGTATATGAAACTAGTGACCCGCTCCGGCTTCGCACGGGTATAAAATATATAGCCTACTCCACTATTTAATGGATGCTATTATACATACAAACCTTCCTCTTGAATCACTCTATCGTGCGTGGTTGCGTGGTTACAAAGATTTAAGCATACAAAGGGACATAGGGACAGAGAAAGCGACTTTGTTTTATACTATGTAGTGAAGATAGTCAATAGTTTACGTTAACATAACGCAAAAGCGCCGTATACCGAACACTGATAGAATTGACTACGTAAATCACAAAAAAGATAAAGAAAATGTTTAAAATATAATAATATAAAACGTTCTTTAAAAAGATTACGATATTTACTTTCATAAAATCACAAAGAAAAATATCAAATTTGCCTATTTCATACCTAAATCTGGTATCTAACTCAAAAAACTTGATTTAAACCGAAGGCACCGTTTACCGACCGGCTGACGCCTGACGTTCCTGATTCCGACCACTGAGGTGCCTGATTCCGACCAGCCGTATCTCGCCTGCTAAAATACCTTCTATGCTCACAAAACGAAAGAAATCAAGCCTTTAATATAACCCCGTAATAAGTATGCTACCTGCTTGTAAATTTCTTAAAAAATTTCAATATTTTATTGTTGTTGACAAAGCAAATCATGCTGCGAATATTTCGTAGGTAAAATTTATTTGTCGCGGTCTTAACACATAGACCAGCGTCAGTACCAAAGTGGCGTAGTCCCTCTCTCATTATGAATTGACTTGATATGTAGGGTCGAGAAGAACATTCATTGCCGTAGACCTAAAAACCAGCTTTTTATGATGGTCATGGAGTGGAATTGAAACTAGAGCGTTGCATGGCGTAAGCAATTGTGGAACTCTTTTTGAAACATCCAGGTGGCTGACAAATAACACTCTTGTGAGAGCTGAAGGGCCTCATCTTTGTCACCTTCTCTTCTGCCAAACCGAACAGTCCATACCTAAACTTATACCGTATTGCCCTTGTTCGCTTTCAAGGCAACAAAAGAGCTGGTATGAGACGGAGAATGGGCGTAAACGAAGCCATAGAGAGTGTCAGGATCGTTCAAGGTGACGATCGATAGTCTCTGCTCATCCCATTAGCAAAGCGTATGTTGATTATCATGAATGCTTTAGAAAGACAGGATAGTATGTCAGAATCGCTATAAGAAGTGAACGATCAGGAAGTGGAACAAGTAAAAAAGTGAGAATCTGGTATATTTGGCAAGTATGTTGACTAGATATGGTGAAGGTCATATAGAGCGGGGAAGAGACTGAAATATGACAAACGGGGTGAAGATAGTTTGATGACTGGTCGCTGGTTGAGAGTGGATTCAAAAACGCCATTCTGGTTCCTACTTTTATATATGGTACTGAATGTTGGGTTTGGAAAAAAGTATCACGGTAGCGTAATGCAATACAGATCAGGTTCCTAACAAAATATGTACATAATAGAAGATTATGTGATAGGGTAAGGCAATAAATGAAGGCGTGAATGATGCCGTATTAAAGAAGATGGTGAAAATATCAAAAAGAATGTTAAGGTTGTTTAGGCAAATGGAGAGGATGCATGAAAGCTAGGCTACGAAAATATTTACAAAACTTAGATTGGTAGCGCTGGATGAGGCAGGCCACGTAGAAGTTATGCTGATCTAAATATGATCTTCTCAAAGTGGGTTTACATAGGGAAAGGAACAGAAGACACACGAGATCTTTATGAGGATGGTTCAAGGTGGCGAACAATAGCATATCCCTATATCGTTAGGGAAGTACAGGGGATAATATATGTATATATAATAGATGTATGCACTGAACACCTGAAACTAACACATGCAGACTGATCCATGTAGTTACTAAGAAACCAAAGGTTCTTGAGTTGGACGGATACCGGTACATGGTGATTAAATCGTGTCCCGATTCCGACCAATCATATTATTTCGTAATAAAATTTTAAATTTTAACATATCTACATATTTTTAGTACTTTTATACATTATTGACACTTGACTAATATAACAATATAGCAAAAAAGTGATTATATCTGTTTAAAATGACTAAATAGTAAGCATTCAAAACATTCAATGTTAGACGTAATGATACGTATTGAGAATTAAAAGTCAAAATTTAGACACTTTTTACAAAAAAACTATAATAGTTAGTATTGGTCGGATACAGGTCTTTAAAATAAGAATAGTCTTAAGAGTAGGAAAGTTAACATGAAATAATCTCAAAGCTCATCAAACAAATGAAAAATAGCTTTATTCCCAAAGTACGAAAATCCTGAATCCGACCAGAGTGGTCGGTATTCGGAACGTACTCATTTTATAGAGGACCAGATTCCGACCATTATTATTTGCTTGATATTTTGAATAAAATACGCAAATATTACTTGCTGATAGATAACGACGGTGCTCAACAAACCAATAAATGATATGATGCAAAAATACTACGAATTAAGCAAAGTTTTCTTCAAAATAATCCAGATCTTCGTTTACGCCGATTTATGTTTTTTTCGGATCCGATTTGTCAAAAAAAATTCCTTTGCGACGATTTCGGTCAAATGAGATATTTGCTGTTAACGTATCTAAACCAAATTTTGTCTTATAATGTAATATAAATTTATGAACTAATTGAGCGCAAATTCATAACTTTAACGTGAAATTTATAAGTTTAGGAGGGAAAAAACCAAAATGGTCGGATACAGGAGGTCGGTCGGTATACGGCGCTTTTACGTTATAGTATGGTAAATGCTAAATGTTTATTTTGAAGTGGCAGGTTTCCTCACGTTGTTTTTCCTCATTTTGAAGTGATGTGTTTATGTATATAAATAAACCTTTGCAAAAGAGAAATATTCCATTGGTGCCCGCTTAAACTTAACGATTATAATAATAATAATTGCTTTATATTTAGGTACCTATAACCGCCGAGTGTGTATGAGAAGGTGTATGAGTGTCAATGAAGCGAAAGTGGTCTGTCAGGATCGGGACAGATGGGGATCCGTGATCTCGGCATACCTCTCTACAGGGAATCAGGCGTGATGTGTATGTGTGTAACTATGTATTATTAATTTATTTTTATCTACATACATATGCATTAACGTGCTTGAATCCCTTTCGGGGTGGACAGAACTTATTGGGCGATAGGCTAGCAACCTGTCACCAATATTCCATGTGACATCAAAACCCATATATACATGCTAATAAATCACCAAGAATTGTTTTCATGTCCCCAAGGTTCTGTCCACCCCGAAAGGGATTAAAGGACGTGAATGTATATGTATGTTCCATAAGATACCTTATATTCTGTCAACCCGAAAGAGATAAAAGGACGTGAGTGTGTGTATATATACATTCACGTCCTTTATTCTCTTTCGGAGTGGACATATTATACCTCGGAGACATATTTCGTAGGTCACTTTTTAGCATGAATATTGACGTTGCGATGTCATATGGAACAATGGTGACAGGTTGCTAATCGCCCAATAGATTCCATATACCCCTAGTCCCTTAGTCTCCTACGACATGTGAAGAAAGGCAGCTAGTTAGCATTCTTTTTACGTCCCAGACTAGCACAGTACAATGTGTATGTATGTCAAGACAAAACAGGTAAGTTAGTCTGTCAGTTATAAATAAAACAATGATTTTCAATGCATTCTGGCAATGGCCCAACTCTTGTAAGAATACTGTAACATCGTATAGAGTCTCAGTATGATGGGCTATTAACTAGTCACAAGTGGCGTTTTCATAAAAATAATATCAATCAATCAGCCTATACTAGTCCACTGCTGGACGTAGGCCTCCCTAAGGGTACGCCACAAAACACGATCATTCGTGGCCCACATCCAGCCACTACCAGCGACCTTCTTGAGGTCATTGGTCCACCTAGCAGGGGGGAATAATAATATTATAGGACACTATTACACCAATTGAACTAATCCATCAGTATTAAATACAGTTGGTTTCTCAATCGGCACGTATGGTTATTCATAGGGTTGTGCTGGTTCCAGCATTGACTTATGGTAGCGAAAGTTGGGTATGGCAAAAGAAGCATGAAAGTAGAATCAATGCCGTCGAAATGCGGCCGCTGCGACGCATGTTAGGAGTGACATTGAATGATATAATTGAAAATTTGTGATAAGGAAAGGTTGCGGTTTGGAAGAACATGTAGTGACTAAGATTGAAAAGAGCATGCTTCGATGGTTTGGACATGTTATGCGGATGAATGATGGTAGATTGACAAAAGGTATATATGTGATGAAGTGGAAAGGCGGTTACGTATGGGCTGGTCCAGTAAGAGATATGACAGTCAGATAGATCTTACTAGATTTTGGTTTGGGCCAGCCGAATGGGTCTGAGTGAAACAAGATTAATTTGACAGGATGGTTCCAGGTGGTAAGTTAAAAAGCCATATTGAAAGAAGTATCTATAACTGCGTAGTGTGTATGAACGAATGACGTTGTCAGGATCGGTACAGATCCGTGATCTCTGCCTACCCCTCTACAGTGAACCGGGCGTGATATGTCTGTGTTTTTATAAAGTGAAAGTCTCAATTGCAAACAGACACGCGAATTTACCCCGCAAGGGTTAACGGTCGTGAAAGTGTTCGTCTTAGCAATACCTATCAGTGCTGACGTAATCGACCTTGAACACGTCATCATGACATCACCTCCCAAAGTTCACTTGCATTGATAAAACAAATCTTGTTTAACTGGTAATGTTAAGTTGAGTTAAAGTTCAGGTTTATAAGTTAAAAACATGGGCCTATGGATACAAATATATCTACCTAAACAATATATTTATATACTAGCGACTCCGGCTTGATGGATGGATGGATGGATGTTATTATACATATAAACCTTCCTCTTGAATCACTCTATCTATTAAAAAAAACCGAATCAAAATCCGTTGCGAAGTTTCAAAGATTTAAGCATACAAAGGGACATAGGGACAGAGAAAGCGACTTTGTTTTATACTATGTAGTGATATATATTCGACATAGCTCAGTTGTTAGGTGCTTGACTCTGTATCAGTGGGTGCAGGGTTCAAATCCCGCTTGTGCATGTACCAATGAAAATGTATTTAATGAATTTCTATGTACATTTTCGTAATAAAAATACAATTACGAAATGCTCGATGGATTATACGAGTTTTTATAAATAAACAAAAGACAATCGCATTCATGACCTAGGTTCAGGTGTTCAAGGTAGTAATTCTAAGGACACCTCGAACCCACGTGTTGACCAGATAGTCAGTACTCAATGTGACAGGTGGTAAGCCATGTCGCCATTTACAAGCACTGACTATTACATGTTCGGGAAACAGGCAGGTTTCGTCACTTTATTTCCATTTGCACACGCAATGTACATGAAATTCATTAAACTTCATTTCCATTGGTACATGCTCAAGCGTGATTTATACCACTGATACAGAGTCAAGTCCGAAACAACTGAGCTACCGCATTCAATGTTTGAATATTTTTGTTTTTTTGATAATTAGATTAAATTTTAGTATTTACCGTTCGCTTTACGAAATTATTAATATACATTATTAGGATGTAATTCATCACTACATAGTATAAAACAAAGTCGTTTTCTCTGTCCCTATGTCCCTTTGTAAGCTTAAATCTTTGAAACTACGCAACGGATTTTGATGCGGTTTGTTTTAATAGATAGAGTGATATATGTATAATAAAATCCATTAAATAGTGGAGTAGGCTATATATTTTATACCCGTGCAAAGCCGGAGCGGGTCACTAGTAGTCCTATAAACCCCATTTATTTATAGTCCCTTAGTACTTAAACACGAAAGAACGGCAGCTAGTTAGCATTCTTTGACGTCCCAGAATAGCACGATATAAATAAACTCATACGCATTCTAAATCGGTATTTACGATTTGTGTATTCGAGTTGGTTGCCTCACGATGTTATCGCGATGTTTCGAAATTCCTATTCTTTGGAATAGTCAATAGTCAGTGCTTGTACAGTCAACGCTAACAGTGCAGTCCCAGTAACTTTTTTAAGGTTTAAGTTTATAAAAACATAAGACAATATTTTTCATTTCGAATCACGCGAACGTACAGTGGCCATGACAAATCATAGTGGCGCCAGTTTAAAATGTAACATATTGTCTTTTGTTCTTATAAACTTAAACCTTATAAAAAGTTACTGAGACTGCACTTTTAGCGCTGACTGTACATGGTATGTAATGAAGTTATTTTTAGTCTATATAAGGATTATAAATGTCATTTATTGATAGTAAAAAAAGCATTTTTGTTAAATAAAATATAAGAATACAATTTGAACGAAATATTCTTAAGAAATTAATATTTCTGTTATACATAATATAATATGACATACGCTTCACGACGTGTGTATACACACTCCCTTTTTTATTATGGCGGAGTAGTCAGAAGCTTGAGTGCCCATCTCGGAAATTTCGAAGGCATGTTAGGTATAGGCCACTCGAAGCCCGCGTTTCACTAGATAGACAGCACCCAACGTGATAGGTAGTGAACCGTATCGCCGTATATAGGCACTGGCTATTACCTATCCTAAGGGATAGGCAGGTTTCCTCACGATGCTTTCCCTCACCATTAACGAAAACAGAATACAATAAACAAAATCAACAATTATATTAGTTTTTAGAATGAATAATGGGGTTGTGATGTCATATGGAACATTAGTGACAGGTTGCTAGACAATCGCCCAATAGATTCCATTTACCCCTAGTCCCTTAGTCGCCTCCTATGACATGCCAGGAAGAACGGCAGCTAGTTAGCATTCTTTTTACGTCCCAGACTTTGGATTATCTATTTATATGTAACTTAATTATCATACATAATGTAATTGAACAGGTATAGATTGTAATATATTAATAAACCGGCTTTCACATACATAAATAGAAATTATTTTTACATACATACACATCACGCCTGATTCACTGAAGAGGGGTAGGCAGAGATCACGGACCCCATCTGTCCCGATCCTGACAGACCACTTTCGCTTCATTGACACTCATACATCTTCTCATACACACTCGGCGGTTATTGGTAATTTTAACGTCAACCTTTTTCAATATTGCATCTATCAGACAACAAGACAAACGCGTTCACGACCATTAACGCTTGCGGGGAAGCCAGAGGTTCAGGTTTCTATCGCCGCAATTGCGAAGGTAGTAATTCTATGGCCACCTCGAACCCACGTGTTGACCAGATATTCAGTACTCAATGTGACAGGTGGTAAGCCATGTCGCCATTTACAAGCACTAACTATTACCTGTTCGGGGAACAGGTAGGTTTCCTCACGATGTTTTTCGCTCACCGTAATATTCTAAATTATTTAATACGTCGTCTATCTGACTGGACGTAAACCAATAACTACGCAATTATTGAACTCATGACCTCTGACTACCCCACAAATCATTATTGTCGTGACGTTGTACAATGCAAGGCTATACGTTTGGCAGTTAATTGGCGTTGAAATTAATTAATTGGCCTATTAGTTAATAAATTGACTATTTACATTCAAGGCACGGGCAATTGAGTCACTATGCAAATTTATGGTTCGTCAACAAAGTCAGCAGCTCAGTGAAAGTTGAAAATACAAATAATTATTTTCAGCTGAATATTTAGTCAATTGTGATGCCAAACTGGCTAAATATGTTTGCTTTGGGATTATATTTGGATCCTCAACTGGAACGAACCGAAGAACAAGGAAGAGCAGAATTGGAGCTTCGACTTCATTTTTCTTCGGTTGTAGCGGCGTTGGTGTAACCATAGCGACTGAATAACAAGTGCAAACGCCATGGCATCAGTGTTTGTACTTGAGCCGACATAACCTTAGTGGTGAATGGCTTATTAAAGATTTAAAAATATATATATATAACCGCCGAGTGTGTATTTTGAGCTGCATAGATGTATGAAGAGAAAGTTTTGTTAATTAACGACATATATGTTATATTATAACTTTCACATATAGACGAATGATAGTAGATTGACAAAAGGAATATATGTGAGTGAAGTGGAAGGGCGGTTACGTAGGGGCCGGTCCAATAGGACATATGACAGTCAGATAGACGCCATATTGAAAAAGGGTGATGTTAGAAGTACCTATAACCGCCGAATATGTATTAAGGTGTATGAATGCCAATGAAGCAAAAGTGGTCTGTCAGGATCGGGACAAATGGGGATCCGTGATCTCTGCATAACCATACAGGGAATCGGGCGAGATTAGTGTATGTATGTATATAACGTCACGTTTCTAATACCTTTCTGGGTGGACAGCACCTCTGAAACATCTACTTTTTTATCTTTGTTACTTTTAACATTAGTATTGTGGTTATGTTAAGACATTTGTAAGTATTGGGGTGTGTTATGAAATTCCTATGGAACATTAGTGACAGGTTGCTACCCCATGGC
The DNA here is from genome assembly GCA_030578115.1 of Leucoptera coffeella. NCBI lineage: Eukaryota > Metazoa > Arthropoda > Insecta > Lepidoptera > Lyonetiidae > Leucoptera > Leucoptera coffeella. Next base: position 240,666 of record JAMBLF010000252.1, read on the forward strand.
CCAATAGATTCCATTTACTCCTAGTCCCTTCCTACGACATGCCGGGAAGAACGGCAGCTAGTTAGCATTATTTTTACGTCCCAGACTAAGAATTGAGTTAAATGGGTTAACATTGAGTTTTGTTTACACAATCGATTTTAATATTAACCAAGCTTTTTGTTTGTTTATATTACAATCAAGACCAGGGTTCGATATCTGGGTCTTAGTCCACAAATGCGCTTAGCACAAACGCAGTTCAATATCAGATCAGTAATAGTGCGAAGTTGGTAATGGATTAGCTAGTGTCAAATTTCACCATTGATAACAGCGAAACTGTCAAATTTCGCTTAAGAAATGACGAAATTTATCACTTTTGCTAAACCACTCCAATCAATCCTTAGTATGGCACATAAAAAGAATGCTAACTAGCTGCCATTCTTCTATGTCGTAGGAGGCGACTAAGGGACTAGGGGTAAATATAATCTATTGGGCAATTGCTAGCAACTGGTTAGAAATAATACACGAGAATACATATGTACATTTGACGACCTCCGTGGCACGATTGGTTAACCACCTGAGTTCTCGTGAGGTCTTAGGTTCGATTCCCGGTGGAGGCAGAGTTAGGAACTACGCTTTTCTGCTTTCCAGTCTGGTCGTTGATTATATATGTTTTATATGTATTATACATACATACATACATACACATCACGCCTGATTCCCTGTAGAGGGGTAGGCAGAAATCATATGTATTATTATTTATTATTATATGTATTATCTATGTATAATACTAGTACCCTTAACACAAGTCTTAAATGTACTTAGCAAGGGGCTAGTTCATTTATTATTCTTGTCACGTTGGATATTATTTAAGTAAAAAGTGGGTTTCGAGTGGCCAAAACCATCACAATGCTCAGTTGATGGTGGACATTCAACCTCTGACTACCCCGAAAGGGTTTACGGTCGTTAATTCATATTAATCACTACATAGTATAAAACAAAGTCGCTTTCGTCGTCCCTATGTCCCTTTGTATGCTTAAATCTTTGAAACTACGCAACGGATTTTGATGCGGTTTTCTTTAATAGATAGAGTGATTCAAGGGGAAGGTTTATATGTATAATAACATCCATTAAATAGTGGAGTAGGCTATATATTTTATACCCGTGCGAAGCTGGAGCGGGTCGCTAGTATAATATAAAATGCAATCGATAGTTTTTATAAATAAACCAAACATATGAATAATATATTAGTATTGAGGTTCAATAAGACATAAAAAAGTCCGATAGACGCTATATTGAAAAAGGGTGACGTTAGAAGTACCTATAACAGCCGAGTGTGTATAAGGTGTATGAGTGTCAATGAATCGAAAGTGGTTTGTCAGGATCGGGATAAATGGATATCCGAGATCTTTGCCTACCCCTCTACAGGGAATCAAGCGTGATGTGTATGTATGTATTTAGAAACACTTCGTGGGTGGTATCTAAAAATAAAGTATGATATTATAAGTAGTGAATTGTACCGAAAATAAATAAAATATCAACAACACTTCACGCGTGTAAGTAAAAGAAAATTATTCTTATTTTTACATGTAGTAACTACATATGTAGTTTAGGACTAAAATAGTTTCTTGTGTAAGTATGTAGTTACCTTAAGATCATAAAAAACGATTTGTTATATATGTAAATTGACCTAAATATCATATATCTAAAAACTTCTTAGATCTTATTGTGTTTTTTAGTAAAAAGTATGTATGTTATTACTACATACATACATATACATTCACGACCTTTAATCCCTTTCGGAGTGAAATCTACGAAATATAAAACCTCCTAAGACACTTTTTAGCATGAATATTGGGGTTGCGATGTCATAATGGAACATTACTGACACTGCTAGCACACCGTCCAATAGATTCTATTTACCCCTAGTCCCTTAGTCGCCTCCTACATCCCGGGAAGAACGGCAGCTAACTAACTATACATATGATATAACTATGATTACGTATGGACATGTTTAACCTAAATCTCAATCCACTAACGTCAGTACAACATGTAAACATAAATCAATCGAATGACTCACTCGTTCTTTTCGTTCGTCGTTCGTTCACTCACTCACAACAACAAACAAAAAAAACTCACCTCATCCACAGACTTTTTCGAATACTCGTTCATCGATAGGATCCAATGGTGAACCAACTCGTTTACGATCACTAAATCATTATATAACCATGTCAGGAGCTCATTCACCCACTTCACACTAACCGGGTCGCCACCCGTGCAGTTGGGTACTACAATACTTTGGTGTTTCTTGTAAATCTGCTCCGGGCCAGGGGACATTCGCCCTCGCTTCTTACTAGGCGGAGTGGCGGGTACCTTTTTACCCACGAACGCGTTAGACTTAACCTTCGCCGTCGTGGCTAAAACACTATCAGTAGTGGCCACGATCTCCGCAACAGGACTCTTCTTAACTTCCTCTATCTTCTTTACATCTTCCTTTCTGGAAAATCTCCCATACGCCCATTTGGCCAGCCCCAGGACTGAGATGGAGATGAGCAGCCACACGAATATGAACAGGACGAGGTTGTCCATGGCTGTGTCCATATAATCGAAGCTGCAGATGTAGTCGTCAACCGCTTCGGCTAGGTCAGCCATTGTAAGCCATGGTGCCTGCCACCACGATACGTCAGCACCCGATGGCGGCTCGACGCGGACTGGCATTTTTTCAGGGCGCTATTTCGGGATGCGCTATTTTCGGTCCCAGCTCGCGTGAACACTTTGACAGGTTAATGACACTTTTGACGGATGACTGACAGTTCGTTAATCTTCAAGCATAGTTGGTCGGTAGATTCTGTAACAATAGAGATATAGTTTTTTAAGTACATTTAAACACTTCATTACCACTATATTGAAAAAGGTGACGTTAGGTGTACCTATAACCGCCGAGAGTGTATGAGAAGATGTATGAATGTCAATGAAGCGAAAGTGGTCTGTCAGGATCGGGACAAATGGGGATCCGTGATCTCTGCCTACCCCTCTACAGGGAATCAGGCGTGATGTGTATGTATGTATGTTAACCACTTCACGACTATGAACCATTGCGGGTTATTAAGAGGATTCGACGTAGCTCAGTTGTTTGGGCCTTGACTCTGTATCAGTGGGTACAGGGTTCAAATCCCGCCGGCATGTACCAATGGAAATTAAGTTTAATGAATTTCTATGTACATTTTCGTAAAAAAAACACATTTACGAAATGCTTCGAATTATACGGTGAGGGAAAACATCGTGAAGAAACGGGTAATAGTTAGTGCTTGTAAATGGCGACATGGCTTACCACCTGTCACATTGAGTACTGACTATCCATAGAATTACTACCTTCGCAATTGCGGAGATGGAAACCTGAACCTCTGACTACCCCGCAAGGGTCAATGGTCTTGAATGCGTTTGTCTTAAGAGGATTGAGTACCTTAACACAAGTCTTAAATCAACTTACCAAGGGGCTAGTTCAATTGGTGTAATAATGTCCAAATATTATTATTAAAATTTAGTTTTTTTTTCATAGATAGATATTATTCATAAATAGACTCCAAACAGGTAACTGGACTGAACCTGAAACAGGTATTGAACCTGAACTTTCCAAATACTAACCCACTACTGAGCTACAACTCACTGTATACCCCCTTTAAAATCACAGTCGTGATACAAAATGTAAACAAACAATCAATGTTACAGTTTATGTTTATAGTCATCAATATAATAGTTATTACTATAGCAATTAGGGTAATAGTCTATGGAAGTTTCTAGATATACACGCGTCTATATCTCGAAAGGATAGACAGGAATACTAAGTATTCACACACGACTTTTTATCTCTTTTAGAGTGGACAGAACCTTGGAGATATAACATTTCTTTGGTCAACTTTGTGGCGACCTCTAGAGCGCCACACACAGAGTGAAACCTAAGTAAACCTAAGTCGCAATTAGTTAAACATAATTACCACAGATGACGCCGCCAAGAAATAAAATAATAATTACAAAATTCAATATCCTAGAACGCGCAATTAAAATATTTATCGGAAACAAGATATATAGAGATTTCCAAGTCAGGCCATTAGCCTGGACGAACACCTGTCCAGGTAGGTAGCTTCCTCTTTTCCTGTAGGACACAGTGGATCGTACAAGCTGATAGGTAGCTAGTTAGCATTCTTTTTACGTCCCAGCTAGCACGGGACTAAGATAAAGACTTTGTATGATATTCCAAACTTATGTCAACTCATAGTTTTGAGAGATTCGCGATTTATACTCATGATTAATAACTAACGGGACTTATCGCGTAAGTTTTTATATAATAACAAGCGACCCGCTCCGGCTTCGCATGGGTATAAAATATGTAGCCTACTCCACTATTTAATGGATGTTATTATACATATAAACCTACCTCTTGAATCACTCTATCTATTAAAAAAACCATCAAAATCCGTTGCGTAGTTTCAAAGATTTAAGCATACAAAGGGACATAGGGACAGAGAAAGCGACTTTGTTTTATACTATGTAGTGAAGTTACCTTTATTTCTAACCTTGTATCTACACCGTATAAAATTATGAGCGTAATGTTAAGAATTATTCATATAGCATGCGCAGGCATAGTAAAAAAGTTCTTATCTTAAAACCTAAGTTATTTTTAGATCCTAGGTCATACATATGACGAAACACTAGTTTTTTAGTTATTAACTACTTTGTAACACTTATGTTAATGATAATACATACATACATACACATGATGCTTGTCTCTTTACAAAGGGGTAGGCAGAGTTAACGGATCCCAATTTGTTTTCTGACTAACCACTTTCGTTTCATTCATATACACCTCCTCATACACACTCGGTGGTTATAGGTACTTCTAATGTCACCCTTTTTCAATATAGTCAGAATAGTTCAGATTGTTTTAATTAAGATAATAGTGTAATTAGTGTCGGAATGAGTAACCATCTAAATTGACAATGTGCCATTATTTTGAGGGAAAACATAGTGTGGGAATCTGCCTATTTTAAGCAATAGTTAGTCAGTATTTGTATACGGCGGCATGTTTTACTTCCTATGACGTTTGCTACTAATTATTACGTAGTCGAATAGTCAATAACTTTTTTAGGCCATACTGGGAAGCTAGTAATGTTTTATTTACGTCCCAGTATTAAAATACCCAAGAAATGAAAATTCATTCATTGTCTAACCGACTTTGGTTTAGGCTAGCAACCTGTCACTAATGTGTATAAAATGACAACCTCAATATGCACACTAAAAAGTGTCTTAGTATTATATAAACGTCTTTTCAATGTTCTGTTCTCCCCGAAACGGAATAAAGGACGTGAATGTATATATATTATTATCATACAAAAAAGCGGCTGTAGCCCAGTGGGTAACACCTTTGACTTCTTATGAGAAAGGTCATAGGTTTGAATTCCGGCTCTGGTATGTAACAATGAATGAAATTTAAATATGTATTTTCATTTACGTACATAATTTACATTAAAACATCTTGCTGCTCATGCCTATCCCTCGGGATAGGTAATAGCCAGTACCTGTATACGGCAATACGGTTCACCACCTATCACGCTGGGTGCTGTGAAACGCGGGCTTCGAGTGACCCATACATAAAATGCCTTCGAAATTTCGGAGATGGGCACTCAAGCCTCTGACTACCTCAATCAATAAAAAAGGGAGTGTGTACACACAAGTCATGAAGCGTTAAGAAAGGTAGATAGTTAGTCTTCTATACAGTCCCAAATCGCGGAAAGACATAAGGAAGTGACTACACTCATAACTCGACTATTATTTATAACTATTGTTCTATGTTCGGTAGACCGTGTACTAAATGATTGATTGGTATGTTCAATATTGTATAACGTCTGGTTGTTCATACATAACATACATATACATTCTCATGCAATAAGCTTAGCGTGTGGTCCCGGGTTCGATTCCCGGTGGAGGCAGAGTTAAGAACTACGCTTTTCCTCTGCTTTCCAGTCTGGTTGTTGATTATATATGCTATATATCTATGCATAATAAATATATTACTAAAATAAATGTTGACTAGTACCCTTAACACAAGTCTTAAATGTACTTACCAAGGGGCTAGTTCAATTGGTGTAATAGTGTCCAAATATTATTATATGTGTCCATACCAATGATAAATACTGCGTTAATATATGTATGTGTGTGTATACTGGCACAGTCATTCAAAAATCTGAGTTTTAGGACAATTAACATAATCATATCATACGACCTTGTATGTCACTCAAGGTTGAGGTCAAAGATTCGATTCCCCGTGATAGCACTAATATTCTAGATTACATACATATTACATATACGTCCTTTATTCCCTTTTGGGTGGACAGAACATTGAAAACAGTTCGCTAACGGTAAGAGAAAACATCGTGAGGAAACCTGGCTATCTAAATATAGGTAATAACTAGTGCCTATATACTGCTATACGGTTCACTACCTATCACGTTGGGTGCTGTCTGACTATTGAAACGCGGGCTTCGAGTGACCCATACCTAACGTGCCTTAAAAAATTTTGGAGATGGGCATTCAAGCCTCTGACTACCCCGCCATAATAAAAAAGGGAATGTGTATACACAAGTCGTGATGCGTATGTATAATATATAGGTCACCTAATATCAATCAATTGACCTAGGCAATATACGATACTTAGGTTTATGGTTCATTTATATTGCCTAGTATTTATTTATTCCCTTAAGGGGTAAGCAGAGATCCCATAACATACTTTTGACATGCAAATGAAAGATTATGTCATAAATAAATTGTATAGTTGCTAGCCCATCGCTAAATAATACACGAGATCATACATACATACACGTCACGCCTGATTCCCTGTAGAGGGGTAGGCAGAGATCACGGATCCCCATTTGTCCCGATCCTGACCGACTTTCGCTTCATTGACACTCATACACCTCCTCATACACACTCGGCGGTTATAGCTACTTCTAACGTCACCCTTTTTCAATATGGCCTCTATCTGACTGTGATATGTCTTATTGAGCTGGCTCCTACGTAACCGCCTTTCCACTTCACCTACATATATTCCTTTTGTAAAATACTAATAAACTTTTATACTATCAATATATGTAAATATGTATATACCCTTATATCAGTGACTAGTTGATGTGCCTACCCCTCTACAGGGAATCAGGCGTGATGTGTATGTATGTATGTATGTAATTCTCTAGCCACCTTAAGCTCTAGAATTACATTAAATGTAACCAAGAAGAATAATAATATTTAAGCGTTTTTTTAAAGCCACAAAAACATACACAATACAAAGTTTATGTATTATGTATGTACGTAACACAACCCTTATAGTAATGCTAGTAGTGACCAAGGAAACACTATGTCTCCAAGGTTCTGTCCACCCCGAAAGGGTTTAAAGGACATGACACCTCCTCATACACACTCGTTGGTTATAGGTACTCCTAACGTCACCCTTTTTCAATATAGCGTCTATCTGACTGTCATATGTCTTATTGGGCCAGCCTCTAAAGTATATATGTATGTATGTATAGTACTTACTTTACTTTAACACTATTTAAACTCTATAATAGCAAAAACCACGACAACTCAACTTGAAGTCGTTAAACATACTGATTCATCATTTTGTGTCTACATACACACTTTGTAATATAGCTACATATACATACATATAGGAAATCTATGTGTTAGGATGTCACCTTCAAATATAACTACCCCGGTAGGAATTAAAGTCTTATGTATAAATTATATATACGTCATTCATAAATTACACGTTACGACTAATATATTTTGCGGTGTAGTTAGAAGTTTGAGTGTCCATTTATAACACAATAAGTAATAACCACAGTAACATTTTGACTATTGCCTATTACGAAACCACAATGGACTATTGTGAATAAATGAGATGAAATTGGTATATAGTCAAATGAAACCGACTTTTCTCTATATAGTCAGCACCCAATGTTACAATTAATACTCTATATCACCATGTACTGGCACTGACTATTCTAGTAATAGGTAGCCGTATACATACAATGATTATTGACATATTGTACAGTCAACGCTAAAAGTACAGTCCCAGTAACTTTTTATAAGGTTTACGTTAATAAGAACAAAAGACAATATCTTTCATTTCGAAGCACGCTAACGTATAGTGGCCATGACAATGCATAGTGGCGCCAGTTTTAAAACGTAAAATATTGTCTTTCGTTGTTATAAACTTAAACCTTATAAAAAGTTACTGGGACTGTACTTTTAGCGTTGACTGTACATACACTGACTATGCCAGTGAATAGGCAGGTTTCCTCACGATGTTTCCTCTCACTGTAGAACACGAGTAAATCAGTGGTACACAGTTAGTTACTGGTAATTACCAGTATCATAATACAATCATAAAAAGTATAGGTTATATTTCGCTAAGTCATCTCTATTAAGAAACGTGTAAAGCTGGGACTTAGAGCATTTAGTTAGACAAAACGCGTTCACGACCATTAACCCTTGCGGGGTAGTCACAGGTTCGTCTATTCCCAAAACATCCCACAAAAAACATCCCAAATGGGCTATTTTGGGAAAGTCAATAAAATATTATTTTTGTATTCCCATAATCTCCCACGTAAATCTCCCATTCGGGATATTTTGCAACTGCAATTAAATATTTAGTTTACTATTCCCAAAATATACCACGATAATATTACTTTTTTAAATAAATATACTTTAGTACAGTCTTGCACGATTTTTTTCTGTGATTTTTAATTATATGGTCTGATATAGACTCATTAGAATAGTATATTATTAATATTATTACTTGTAGGTTAAGATATTATATTATGTTGATTTTGTGTCGTTGTTCAATTAATAAGACTGCGAATACTTAGTATATAGTTAGTATATTAATATCTGTGATTAAACTTAGTCATTATAAATGTCATATCATGTATCAGTAACATTATAGTCCTAAAAACCAAATTGATTCTGTGATTTTTAATTATATGGTCTGATATAGACTCGTTAGAATAGTATATTATTAATATTATTACTTGTAGGTTAAGATATTATATTATGTTGATTTTGTGTCGTTGTTCAATTAATAAGACTGCGAATACTTAGTATATAGTTAGTATATTAATATCTGTGATTAAACTTAGTCATTATAAATGTCATATCATGTATCAGTAACATTATAGTCCTAAAAACCAAATTGATTCTGTGATTTTTAATTATATGGTCTGATATAGACTCGTTAGAATAGTATATTATTAATATTATTACTTGTAGGTTGAGATATTATATTATGTATTACTTCATGTTTCTGTTGTTAAATTAATATGGTTACTGTTACATTAATATCTAGTAATTACATTTGTTCTTGTGACTGAACTTAGAGTGACTTTAATGTTACAATTGTTTATTCTTACGGTATTAAAAAAAAAATATGTTTGTTATTTAGTACGATGTACATTACGTGGTATTGAGACTCAATTATAAATAAATAAATAAAATTATTTTTCATTTTTACATCCAATTTTTACTGTGCAAGACTGTACATTTCAATAAATTTTCTTCCAAATTAATGGTGGTATATTTTGGGAATAGTAAACTAAATATTTAATTGAAGTTGCAAAATATCCCGAATGGGAGATTTAGGTGGGAGATTATGGGAATACAAAAATAATATTTTATTGACTTTCCCAAAATAGCCCATTCGGGATGTTTTTTGTGGGATGTTTTGGGAATAGACGCACAGGTTCAGGTGTCCATCTCCGCGATTGAGAAGGTAGTCATTCTATGGCCAACTCGAACCCACGTGTTGACCAGAGTCAGCACTCAATGTGACAGGTGGTAAGCCATGTCGCCTCTAACTATTACCACGATGTTTTTTTTTTTCAGCTTAGTATTCGATGCATTTCGTAAATGTGTTTTATTATGCAAATGTACATAGAAACTCATTTAACTTCATTTCCCTTGGTACATGCTCAAGCGTTATTTGAACCCTGTACCCTATGATACAGAGTCAAGCCCCAAACAACTGAGCTACGTCGAATTATTTAGCTGTCTTCTTTCCCGCTTTTAAAAGGCGATTAAGGGACTAGGGGTAAATGGAATCTATTGGGCGATGGGCTAGCAACTAATGAGTAAAAAATTTTTATTACTACTTTTATTTTTGTATAAAATTCGACGTAGCTTCGTTGTTTAGAGCTTGACCCTGTATCGACGGTACAGGGTTCAAATCCCGTTTGAGCATGTACCAATGGAAATGAAGTTTAATGAATTTCTATGTACATTTTCGTAATAAGAACACATTTACGAAATGCGTTGAATTATACGGTGAGGGAAAACATCGTGAGGAAACCTACCTGTTCCCCGAACAGGTAACAGTCGGTGTTTTAAAATGGCGACATGGCTTACCACTCATGGTTACTCCACTCATTTCATACGAGTCGCTATGGCTCGGCAACCTTTGAATTGCATCCGGTGAGCGAGGCGTTTGTGGCTAGGGTGATCGGGTCTATCAAGAGTAACGCCGTTGGGTCTGATGGGGTCTCAAGGGACATGGTGCATCTGATGTTGCCGGAGATACTCGAAACCATAACGCAACTTGTCAACGCTTCAATCTCGTCAGGTACTTACCCTGATACATGGAAAACGGCGTCCATAAAGCCAATACCTAAAATTGACGACCCGGTTGATGTGTCCGACCTGAGACCCATCAGTATATTGCCCTATCTATCGAAGATCCTTGAGAGGGTGGTACATGGACAAGTGACAGAATACATACACAAACACAATATCTTACCATTGTATCAATCTGGTTTTCGGAGACAGCATAGCACCACCACTGCATTGATGGACGTATTTGACGATATTTTGACAAACGAGGACAACCATAACGCTACAATACTTGTGCTACTGGACTACTCTCGTGCTTTTGACTGTTTGAACATTGACCTGCTTCTGGCAAAAATGACTTACTATGGTTTTAGTGATTTAACAATTGAATGGTTTAACACATACTTAAACGAACGTAAACAAGTAGTTTCATTGACAAGGCCAGATGGTACCATAATACACTCAACTGTTCACACGACTAGTAGGGGAGTCCCACAGGGCTCTATCCTTGGTCCGTTATTATTTATTTTATATACCTCTGACATTGCACTTCACATAACTAATTGTAAATATCATATCTATGCCGATGACATTCAACTCTATACTCATATTGACATTAATAACTTTGACTCTGCCATAGAAGCACTTAATGACGACTTAAAACGAGTATATGACTGGTCGGTTGATAACTGCCTCGTTCTCAACCCTGCCAAGACCAAGTACATGGTGCTGGGCAGCCAGCGGGTGGTGTCCAGAGTTTTATCGCGGCAACCGAGTATTAATATTGATGGCGTTGTCATCGGCAGGGTTGAGGAGGCTCGAAGCCTGGGCGTCGTGGTGGATAGTGGGATGCGTTTTGAGAAGCACGTCTCACAGCTGGTTTCTGCATGTTTTTATCGCTTGAGGGTGTTATACCAGAGCCGGGCGTTTTTGAGTGTGGACATGCGGATAAAGCTGTGTGAGACTTTGATTTTGTCTAAGCTCAATTATGCGCTGGCAGCGTACGGCCCGTGCCTTTATAAGAAAACGCGTAGACTTTTACAACGTGTGCAAAATGCGTGCGCCCGGTACTGCTTTCCCATCCCACCCCGAACCCATGTTTCACCGTACCTTAATAATTCTGACATATTAAATATTGAATCTCGACAAAAACTGCTTCTCAGTTGCTTACTTTTTGACATTATTCACAACAAACAACCGCAATATTTATTTAAGAAACTGACATGGCGATGCCAGCAACATAAATCGACTCGTGCTTGTGTACCACCGCTTGTTCTGCCTCGCCATCGTACCGCCACTTTTAGGGGAGCTTTTAGGTATGCCGCCTCCAAATGTTGGAACAATATTCCCCCACCCATAAGACAAGTATCCTTTAAACCGAAGTTTAAACGATATCTCCGGGAACATTTGCTCTGCCAGCAAGAGGAGGCGGGTGCTCCTTCTATTGCCCCTCGGACACTTAATTTATAATACATTATATATCAATTTTAATATTATATATTTATATTTATTACATATTATTTTATATCTTAATATTATCTATATTACTTATACTAAATCTTAAATAAATTCCGTTTTTAAGTCTTTGCATTTGCTATTCACACATGTTATCATATCTTATATCTATGTATATATTTATACTGTTTATTTACGTAGCTATACTATATTTACTTTACTATATTTATTTTACGCGTACTATATTTAACCATTTTCTTTAAAATATAAACGTTGCTCTCCAGTGGTTCTGACATAAAACCAGCGTTGCGTCTGTCACCAGACGCAACATATCCAGCTGAGTTGGAACCCTTTTGCTGCGACAATAACATGCACTAGTTATACCCCTTAGTTTGTAAGTTTTTTTATTGTAAATGTTTTGTATTGTGTATGTTTTTGTGGCCGTAAATAAACGCTTTTTATTATTATTATTATTATTATTACCACCTGTCACATTGAGTACTGAGTAAGTAAGTAAAAAAGTGTGTTGGTTACAAAGTGATTCAACGGGAATCGAACCCGGAGCATTAAACAAAGGTTGTTAGACAAACACTGTCACGACCATTAACCCTTACACACTAGTCAGAGGTTCGGGTAACCATCTCTTCAATAGCGGAAGTAACCTATGGCCACTTCGAGCTGTGTTGACCAGATAGTCAGTACTCAATGTGATAGGTGGTAAGCCATGTCGCTATTTAAAACCACTGACTATTACCTTTTCGGGGAACAAGTAGGTTTTCGCACGATTTTTTCCCTAACCGTAGTAACTATTCGACGCATTTCGTAAATATATTATATTACGAAAATGTACATAGAAAATCACAAAACTTCATTTCCTACATGCTTAAGGGTTTGAACCCTGTACCCACTGATACAGAGTCAAGCCCCAAACAACTGAGCTACACTGAATTAAAAGATTGTTAGTACATCTAATTATTATGAAGGTAACGCAATCACTAAATGATATTGAAAATTCTGTTAAAGAAGTTAAATGTATGAACGTGAAATATTAATTATCATAGTTTCTAATTACCTGTTCCCCGAACAGGTAATAATTAGTGATTGTAAATGGCGCCATGGCTTACCACCTGTCACATTGAGTACCGACTATCTGGTCAACACGTGGGTTTGAGGTGTCCTTAGAATTACTACCTTCGCAATTGCGGAGATGGAAACCGGAACTGATTACCCCGCAAGGGTTAATGGTCGTGAACGCGTTTGGTTTTTTGTTTTTGTATCTAGAAAATGTTCTAAAAAATTATGACATCGCAACCCCAATATTCAAGCTAAAAAGTGACCTAGGAGATATTATATCTCTGAGGTTCTGTCCACCCCGAATTGTATTGAACGACGTGACTGTATATGTATGTATGTGTCTAAAAAGTTCTTTACCACAATAAAAAAGGTATCTTAATCTATGTCTACTCTTAAAAGAAAACACACTTGAAGTGTAAGTTATTTTTATTGTAACTGGATCATTTAAAATCGAAATGATGTCCTTTGCATTGAAACGAAGGTTAGGTGATTGGATATTTTAGGGCGTTTTCTTACGAAGCGATCACTTAAATACGGACAAGTATTATTATGTACATTCAATTATAGTTATCTATACATACATACATAAAGAAAGAAAGAAAAATTTATTTACATATTTACGCTTCACGACTTGTGTATACACACTCCCTTTTTTATTATGGCGGGGTAGTCAGAGGCTTGAGTACCCATCTCAAAAATACCGAAGGCATGTTAGGTATGGCTCATTCGAAGCCCGCTTTTCACTAGATAGACAGCACCCAACGTGATAGGTAGTGAACCGTATCACCGTATATAGGCACTGGCTATTGCCTATCCTGAGGGATAGGCAGGTTTCCACACACACACACACACACACACATACATATATTATAACGTGGTTTAATCCCTTTCGGGATGGCCAGAACCTTGTAGACGATAATATCTCCAAGGTCACTTTTTGCATTAATATTGGAACATTGGTGATAGGTAGCTACAATTATATTTTTTAATTTCTTACGTTGCTATGTTTATGAGTAAAAAAGTGCAGTTTTATGAAATCATGTTAACAGTAAAACTTTTATTCATATTGTAGACACTTAACTAATTACTAATGCTATATCATTAAATGTGTTTAGTATGCAATGCTGACAGCGCCACCAACAGGGAATATTTTTATTTAAGATAAGTACAGTACATTCATTGAAAGTCAAAACATTTGCCTGACACTGGTTGTTTCTTAGCATTGAAATTCTACCGTTGGTTCGGAAGCCCTGACTCGGAGAAGAACCAACAAGAAACTCCGGCTTTCAGGATTTTTACCCAGTGGCGGTGACAAAACCAAATTATAAAGAAACATAATTATTTTTCCACATATAGCTCAGATACACTCATTGCCAACCCTGAGCATCGGCAAGGTAGTCTCCGACCGCGTAGTAAGCGCCCCGGACTAGTCGGTCCTTAACTATAGTCTTAAATTTAGGCAAGGGCAATCGCGTAATCCATTCCGGTAAATGATTATAAAAACGCACGCAATTTCCAACAAAAGATTTCTTGACCTTTTGAAGCCTCGAGGGCGCCACACACAGCTTATATATGACGTTCAGTGCTAGTCTGGGACCTAAAAAGAATGCTAACTAGCTGCAGATCTTCCCGACATGTAGAAGGCCACTAAGGTACTATGGGTAAATGGAATATATTGGGCGATATGCTGGCAACTTGTCACTAAAGTTCCATTATGACATCAATGAATATTCATGCTAAAAAGTGACTATGCGATTTTATTGTGTCTTAAGGTTCTGTCAACCGCGAAAGGGATCAAAGGGCATGAATGTATGTACACATGACGTCACGACCGTCACGCGACATGCAACACACATATAATTTATTTAATTATTATCATATATTATATTTATTATATCATATATTTTCAATTAATAAATTTTTTAACAATAACTAATTTTATTGACAACTTTTCCTGTAGATTTTTTTTTTTTGACTTTCAATAAGTGATTTTATAATCCTCATGTTGAATAAAAAGCATTTCATTTCATATATTATTTAGTATCGATATTCTTTTCCCCGTGAGACACGGCCCTAATATAGGTCTTATATCACTTTTAAAAATGGTCGATGAGCGAATATATGTTTACGAGTTACGGATCAGAGGTCAGAGCGATGTCTGCGACCACCGAGGCTACAACTAGCTGCCTTTCATACCCTTGTAGGAGGTGACTAAGGGACTAGGGGACAATGGAAATAATTAGACGTAGCTCAGTTGTTTGGGACTTGGCTCTGAATCAGTGGGTACAGGGTTTAAATCCCGCTTCAGCATGTACCAATGGAAATGAAGTTTCATGAATTTCTATGTACATTTTCGTTAAAAACACATTTACGAAATGCATCGAATTATACGGTGAGGGAAAAGATCATGAGGAAACCTACCTGTTCGTCGAACAGGTAATAGTTAGTGCTTGTAAATGGCGACATGGCTGACAACCTGTCACATTGAGTACTAACTATCTGGTCAACACGTGGGTTCGAGGTGGACATAGAATTACTACCTTAGCGATTGCGGAGATGGACACCTGAACTACCCCGCAAGGGTTAATGGTCGTGAACGCGGTTGTCGTTTTTGTCTATTTACATCCGAGCTATAAAATGATTAAATACAGTATAGGAACTTAGTTATATGGCATTAAAAAGTTTTGAATAGGTATAACTTCACAACGTTATTGGAGAGTTAGATTTTTAAAACGGATTAAAGAACGTATATGTTTGTACTGTCACGTATGTATCATCTAAGTAGGTATATAAGATTTATCTTTGAAGAGTCACAGATAACATAAATGATGATATCTAAAGATAAGATAAAAATAATAATATTACGTACCCATGAGATAAACAAACTTAGGTTGGTGGTAGGTGTTTTCCCTCACCGTAACGCATTTAGTAAATGTATTTTTATTACGAAAATTCGAAATAGCTTCGTTTTTGATGTTAGTTGTAGAAAACGACTAAGAGACTAGAGGTAAATAACATCTATCATCGATGGGTTAGCAACCTGTCACCATTTCATTTAATGCCATAACAAGCCCTAGAATTTTGCTAAAGACGATAATAACGTCGTCCAAGATTCTATCCACCTCGAAAAGGATTGAAAGACGTGAATATATGTATGTACATATGTTTTAAGTAATCACGGATATATTTTACGGTACTAAAAAAACACTTTCGATTTCTTAACACCTAGTTATACAAATCCGCATATACACTCGGCGATTATAACCACGTGTGTTCTTTAAATAATGCATAATAACTACATAGTGGAAAATCGATTTAATCACTAACTATATCGATAAGTTTACTATGTATGTATGTAATCGATATTTTTGCAATTACTGGAACGTAGATATAGTAACTATTTGCCATTCTTTTCAACACGTTATAGAAAGCCATTAAGGGTTTAAGGTTAATGGAATCCATTGGACGATGGGCTAGCAACCTGTCACCAATGCAACATTTGACAACACCTAACGAATTTTCATACTAAAAGTGACTTAGGAGATATTAAGGTGGCTCCGAGGTTCTGTCAACCCAAAAAGGGATTGAAGGTCGTGAATGTATATATTTATGTAGCTTTTACTATAATAATAATAATAGATTCTGTCCATCCATCCGTGGATTTTGGGTTTGATGTATAATATGTAATTAATATTAACCGGAATTTGTCAAGGACAAAGATAGTACTTAATATAAAAAAATATTTTTTTCTAAAAATGTACTAACTACTGCCTAAAATGGTAACTAATATTACGTAAATATTTCCATAACTTTGCGACTGTACATGTCATTATATTATACTTAAATATTACTTTAAATAGGTTTTTGAATCAGATTTAACCTAATTTTCGACTAAGTAACATTTTTGGGTTTAAGTATTTTGTAAGTATTTAACCTATAACCTTAAGCATACTTAAGTGTTGTTAATACATATTTGTTTAACCTAATTACAAGTAAATTCAATGAATAACAATATTTGACTGAGTAATATTGACAGATACGTAAAATACAATATAGAATTCTAATTCTAATTTATGTAAATAATATTAGCCGAAACTTACAAAAATTTTATGGAATAATAAGTGATTATCATACAATAAACATTGTTTTTGTTAGAAAACAATAAAGTTATGCAATTAGTCTATTGTTATTATGTAAACGATTGATACTTGAGCGAAAAAACGTAAAAAATTACTTACCGTGTTGGCATGCACAAATGCCGAAATTATCGAAGCAAAAACCACTTTGTAACCACAAAATATACATAAAAACACGACGACATTAAAAGGAATATTAAATTAACTAAATATTAGTAAAAACACGTTTAGTTATAATTATTTATGAGTGACAATATTGTGTTTAGTGATAAAAATCGATAAAATTGGCGAGGGAAACGTGACTTCGGCGCGAGCTCGGATACCGCACTGCGCGGCCGACATACAACCTCCTTGGTGCTAGAACGCGGGAATTGCGCTAGATTTTTGACACTTAATTTTTTATTAATTTTGCAATAAATATGGATGCACGAATTCAAAATTTTTTGTACCTTTACAGTAAGTTATAGGTTCATTTAAGTTATAAATTTACTTTGAAGTAAATATATACTCAATAACTAGTTCCTTTCTGGGTAGGCAGAACTTTGAACTCATAATATCTCTTCGGCCACCTTTATTTATAACTTTTACAACTGGGATTGTGGTGGCAATATGAATATTTTTTGGTATGGCGGTCTAGCAATAGCGTCAATTGCCTCCTGCTGTAAAGAAAGGCAGCTTCTTAGCATTTTATTTACGTGTTAGACTAACACGACCTTATATATAAATTACTATGCAAGTATAGAAAAATAAGCAAAGTTATATAATAACTATTCAAACTCAACGTCTAAGCAAAAGTTGACAACTATCAAATATGAATCCCGACCAACCTTACACCTCGACATACCCACTTTACAATTATAGCTATGGTTATAGTTAACTTGCACCCTCAAGCCTTTATCAGGAAATTAAGGGAAAATTTAGGGTGATGGCATGTTAGTTACCCTTTTCATTAAACAGTAGGGTCCCAAAATCGATATCAAAGTTCCCCTTTATGATCCTGTGTTAGTCGGAGACGTAAAAAGAATGCTAAATAGCTACCTTTATTCTAAGAGAATGAAAAAAATGTATTTGGACATATTAAGCTTGTTTAGTAAAGATGTATGAGTGTCAATGAAGCAAAAGTGGTCTGTCAGGATCGGGACAATTGGGGATCCGTAATCTCTGCCTATTCCTCTACAGGGAATCAGGTGTGATGTGTATGTATGTAATGCTTGTTTATAAAGGATTCGGTATCTCAGTATTACGGGTTTGATACTCGCCTGAGAATAAAAATTTGGTACTATTCATTCTTTTCGAGATTCAAAGCGTAATTCTCTTTAAACACTCACTACTGGAAAGCCCATAGTGGTGGGCAGAAAGAAACATCTTTCTATATAAATACACATCACGCCTGATTCCCTTTAGAGGGGTAGGCAGAGATCACGGAGCCCCATTTGTCCCGATCCTGATAGACTACTTTCGCTTCATTGACACTCATACATATTCTCATACACACTCGGCGGTATATCTTTCCTTAATATAGGGAGTACTGCTAAGAAAGCCAATTTAATCTTAGCAACTATTATTGAAATTATTATTAATTCGACGTAGCTCAGTTGTTTGTGGCTTGGCTCTGTATCAGTGGGTACAGGGTTCAAATCCCGTTTGAGCATGTACCAATGGAAATGAAGTTTAATGAATTTCTATGTACATTTTCGTAATCAAAACACATTTACGAAATGCGTTGAATTATACGGTGAGGGAAAACATCGTGAGGAAACCTACCTGTTCGTCGAACAGGTAATAGTTAGTGCTTGTAAATGGCGACATGGCTGACCACCTGTCACATTGAGTACTGACAATCTGGTTAACACGTGGGTTCGAGGTGTCCATAGAATTACTACCTTCGCAATTGCGGAGATGGACACCTGAACCTCTGACTACCCCGCAAGGGTTACTGGTCGTGAATGCGTTTGTTTGTTTTTATTTTTATTGATCCATAGTCTCTGCTTATCTCGTAAGGGAATTAGAAGCGTGAATATACGTATGTATGTAACTATTGTTAAAGTGCCCAAATTATCAAACAAACAAAAAAACAAACGCGTTCACGACCATTAACCCTTGCGTCAGAGATTTAGGTGTCCATCTCCGCATTGCGAAGGTAGTAATTCTACGGCCACCTCGAACCCACGTGTTGACCAGACAGTCAGCACTTAATGTGACAGGTGGTAAGCCATGTCGCCATTTACAAGCACTGACTATTACCTGCTCGGGGAACAGGTAGGTTTCCTCACAATGTATTCCCTCACCGTACGCGATCTTATATCCTACTAAACAAAACCACTAACCGTAGTCACATCAACTAGAAAAAAAACAGCTAGATTATTTTATTTAAGCACTAAACAGCTGTTTAATATAAATCTTATAGCTAGATCTAGTGTCTCAAAAGCTATAAGTAGCAAGAACTAAGTATCAATGACTTTAATTCGCGCGTGACAAGTGGCTTCTTTAATTATGCAGCGCTATATGAATATTCGTGTTTGACTTAAAATCACGAATGTAATAATTATTAATTCATTCTCGACGTTTAATCCCTTTCGAGGTGGACAGAACCAAAAAAATAAAATATTTCCTAGGTCACTTTTTAGCATGAATATTGGGGTTGTGATGTCATATGGAACATTGGTGACAGGTTGCTTGCCCATTGACCTATAGATTCCTTGCTTCTTAGTCGGCATGATGGGAAGAATGGCAGCTAGTTAGCATTCTTTTACGTCCCAGCTATCACTGGATACGATATGATTTGAATATAATTTCAACAAATTCTTGTATGTATGTTGTAAAGTTGACAGCTATTAGGGGATATAAATATGCATTATGCTGTCCTATGCTAGTCGGGGACGTCAAAAGAATGCTAACTAGCTGCCGTTCTTCGCTGCATGTTGTAGGAGGCGACTAAAGGACTAGGTGTTAATGGAATCTATTGGGCGATGGGCTCTTGGGTGTAGGTTTCCTTCAGCACCTTCCAGCGACTTTGGTCTTGTGCAGTCTTAATCCATTTCTTCCCAGCTGTTTTGTTGACATCGTCATGCCATCGCATCTGGGGCCTTCCTTGGGGTCTTTTTCTCCCCAGGGCCCCCACTCCACCAATTTTATAAGCACCGATAAAATTAGTTATTTTATAATAAGGAGTGTAAATAACAGAAGAGCATGCATGAGAAGGTTTGTGGATGTGAGTGAAGCTAGAGAGATTTGTCACCAATTCAAGATTGTGATGAATAGTTTCTGCCTATACCGTTGGAGAAGTAGAGGTGTGAATATATGTATGTATAGTTTACTTACTTACTTTACTTTTATTTAAGCCCCTTACTAAAGCGGTGTATACTGAATTATTAGATCCAAGAATGCAACGTGAATTCTGCTAACTCTACGGGTATAATCGATATTATCGAATAGGTATACGAATACAGTAATTTATTCGGCTCTCTAATTTTTAAATTCTGGTAAAATCAACTTTATTTTTTGTATTGCATGTCGTAAATTTGTATGTTTAATGAATGTCGTCTACCTTAATATTAGTACAGACTTGGAATATTAATATAACAATGTAAAGCGTGCAAATAATGACATTAAAACATAAAATATGCGTTAAGATAATTATTCCTTAAAGTTTCAGTTACCATCATCCTTTTTGCTTGCCCAACAAAAACCTTAGCCAATGAAGCCCACATTTCATGAGAAAATTTGTATCTCAAGTGACAGGTGGTATCCTTTAACGCTTATATTACGCTAACTATTGCTTATCTAATAACTGATTGTCAACGAAAGTTTCAAGCATCGCAGAAGTGACATGTTTCCTTAACTCATTCGACGCCGAGCCATTTTTCAGCGTCTTACTAGCGGAGCCGCCATACAAACGGTCATGAACACGCGAGGCGTGTCCGCGGCTCTGCGACTAAGAAAAAATGGCTCTGCGGTAAGTTTAATGTTTCTAAATACGTTAAAAATACATTGTGATAGTTTATTTCCTTAGTTCTGTTTGTGCAACGAAAGAGATTAAGAACCTCTGGTCGCATACTCAAAGTGGACACGCATCGCGTGTTCTTGGCATCCCACAAGGTATTCGTTTTTAGTATAAACATAACTTCTTTCAAAGTAGAAACCACGTGAATATATGGTTATTCGTGTGGTAAATACCATGTACACAAATTCTTATTAAATTTTTTCATGTACTTTTCGAGATATAATCGAAAACTTATGGACACGCGAGGCATGTCCGCGGCGGCGTGGCGAGTAGAATTTTCATGGACACGCGAGGCGTGTCGTTGGCTCCGAATGAGTTAATACCGTCGATATTAGTATGAATTAATACATAATTCTTGTAATACAATTATAAATTCATTTTTATAGATATCATGTTGGACATACTTGACTCTATCTGTAAAGATGTAGTAACTTAATTGTCAGTCTCAACTTGTCAGTCAGTTTATCGACTGTTTATTTAGCAATTTTCGCGGCAAACTTCCACTATTTTGTTATACTGCTAAACAACCATATATAAATCAAAACCTCATTAAAATGGCAGAAAAACTCGAAGACTTAAATCTACCTATGACTGTCGTCACCAGAATAGTGAAAGAAGCTTTACCAGAAGGCGTGAACATTTCGAAAGAAGCGCGTACCGGTTTGGCAAAAGCTGCATCTGTATTTGTTCTCTACGTTACATCTGCTGCCACAAATATCGTCAAAAACAACAAAAAGAAGACTTTAAACGGCCAGGATGTTCTAGAAGCAATGAAGGACATAGAATTCGACAGATTCATCGAGCCGCTATCTGAAGCTTTGGAATCCTACAAACAGGTTATGACGGCCAAGAAAACTAGTTTAGGGAAGAAAAAGGATGATAGTGATGAACCAGAGATCATTGAAGATGATTGAAGGAGTCTTAGTGTCGCGGTGGACTTATTGTGATGTGTATTTATAGTGTTAAGTGTGTAATTTTAAGCTACTTAATATAAACGCTGATCAGCTAGTAGTTTAGTTTCTTTTAAAGCATTCATTTTAAGTACATAGATACAATGAAAACCTAAATGGAAATCTAAACCCAATTAGAGTCAAGGCACCCCGTGATTAGCTAAGAAAGATAAAATTGTAAAATATTTATATAGCGGCTGTAGCTAAGTGGGTAAAACCTCTGACTTCTCATGAGAATGGTTCTAGGTTCGAATTCTGATTCTGGCATGTACCAATGAATGAAATAAATGTGTGTTTAATTTACATGCACATTTTGCCATTGCTAACGGTAAGGAAACCTGCCTATCCTTCAGGATTGGCAATAAATAGCTGGTGCCTGTACTTGGCCATACAGTTCACTACCTATCTTGCTGGCTGCTGTCTGTCTAGTGAAACACGGACGTTGAGTGACCCATATCTAACATGTCTATGAATTATTATTTCTTTTAATCGTTCTATATGATGAATAGATTGACCTTGGATCTCCAATCATTAAAGTTTCTCCTAATAGTCAGAACTGTGGCCCAAGTCCATTAATGCTTTTTGTAAAAAAGCCAGAATTTGTCACTTTTGCTAATCCACTAGCAATTTCACACTAATACTTATTTATATATAGATCTTAATGTTAAAACGCATTAGTACCCTTGGCCGTGTGCGTTCGCGCAGCGGAATGTTGTTGAATTTAAAGATTTTAATTATGCAGATATTTAGTGTATAGCGTCGTATAATTGTGTATGGTAAAAAAAAAATTGTGCACGCAGCCATTGTGGAGAAATTCACCAAAAACTGATTCTGAACTTTTTTTGATCTATTGACTTTAGAAGAAAAGAGATGTGTCCATAAATTAGTGTGTATTTGTGTGTAATTGTGTATGTATGAATAAAATTAGTGCATGCATAAACTTCGGAGAAATTCAAGTTTCCGCTACGCTAACGTTTGGCCATTAGCTAGTTTTCATACAAAGCGCTTACATAGAGAGCTGTAGATTTTTACATACGTTGTTTTGAATTTGTTTAAAAACAGATTTAGAAAAAAAACGTAAGGCTTAAAAGATAAAAATATAAACGTAACATACGCTTATTAGGTCTTAGTTCTTAAAGTATGCACTTTGGGGTCTAGATTTTCACGTTTATACAAACCTTGTAAGTGTCTGCAACACGTTGCCAAGTATCAATGATGTTCCGTTAGTAATTAAAGAGTTATAGGACAATTTACCACGAATAGATCACTGTTTACAAAGCAGTCAAATATCATGACGTTCTAAAGGAATTGCATGGTAAAATGTATGGCAATAATTAGTGTATTCATTCAACTATTCACATGCAAAATTTCATGTCATTAAATTCAGTAATTAAAGAAAAACAATTATAATACTGACGAAGCATCGAAAACCTACATAACCCGACCAAGTTCGGATAGCTACAAAAAAGCGGCCGTGCAATATTTTTAAACAAATAAACAAATTCAAAACAACGTATGTAAAAATCTACAGCTCTCTATGTAAGCGCTTTGTATGAAAACTAGCTAATGGCCAAACGTTCGCGTAGCGGAAACTTGAATTTCTCCGAAGTTTATGCATGCACTAATTTTATTCATACATACACAAATACACACTAATTTTTGGACACATCTCTTTTCTTCTAAAGTCAATGGATCAAAAAAAGTTCAGAATCAGTTTTTGGTGAATTTCTCCACAATGGCTGCGTGCACAATTTTTTTTTTACCATACACAATTATACGACGTCATACACTAAATATCTGCATAATTAAAATCTTTAAATTCAACAACATTCCGCTGCGCGAACGCACACCCCTTGGCCCCTGGTAATAATAGTCAATGCATGTAAGTAGCAACATGGTTTACCACCTGTCACATTGAGTACAGACTATTTGCTTAACAGGTTGGTTTGAGGTTGTCACTCAAACCTTTGAGCAAGGGTTAGTTCGTTAAAATATTTGTTTAGTAATTGTAGATGCTGTTGTTATGTATTAAAATATTGTGCCTTTACCACGCATAATTCTTTTATAGATGAGTCTAATCCATGTTAATTTGGTTTGAAAAGGAATGCTAACTTTTTTTCTTTTGTCCCAGTATCTTGCAGAGATGAATTGGGATTCATTGAATCTATTGGATAACAGGCTAGCAACTTGCCACCAATATTCTATATCAATGTATCATTATCACAAGGTATTATGTATTGAGGGTTCCGAATGCCCTGAAATGGAAAAAGGTAAACCAATGTGTAAGTATGAGAAAGGACATGAATACAAACAAAACATACAAAAAAATTAACATTTATTTTGTTTAAAATACACATAATTTTATACATAAAAGGTACATAATGCATAATAATAACTTTAATACCTATTTTGGCTACACTATACAGGTAATAACGTAAACATATGTACATAAAAAACAGTATAATGTAAATAATTATAAGAGACAAGATTCGATAAAAAGCAAGACAAGATAAAAAGCAAAAATATTTTGACGCCATTTGCAATACTTTAACGGCAGTACGTAATTTATCTTTTTCATGCCCATTCATTCAATCATAGCATACTGGCTAAAACATACGTATAAGTAGTTATTGGATACTACAAACGCGATCTATGTATTAAATTAGGATTGCACTCAATGTTTCTAGATGTCGCTATTTTAAATTTGGTTTTCGAATTGCAATTACTATAGAGTATCTATATAAGAAGATTCTTAGATAAATTATTAAAATAAAACTATTTATTTTGTGATTAGGTACTAGTAAAAGAATCTTTGTTACCATCTAACTATATCTCTAATATATTAATCAAAATATGTAGTTAATTTATTAATTTTATTTAGCATTGTGAGAGAAAAGGGAGACACACTAATTGTAATCTCCAATTACAACTATATTAATAGTTTACAATTTCTTATTTACAATAATAATACAGAACTACTAAATTTACAATGTCTTTTATTACAACGGAAATTAATTTATAATTAAAACTAATTTACGTTATTACTATTAATGATATAATTAATCACATTTTACGTTAATATTCATATTTGGTTAAGAACTTATAAAACATTCATATACTCAAGTCCTTTTACCTCTTTAGGGGTGGAAAGAGTTATGAAGACATTAATTTAGTTGCCTTTAGCAAATCAGATATTGAAAAAAGACTACTTTCAATTATAGTATTAATAAGGGACTAAAATAGATGTAAATAAACGTATTTCTTCTCATCATACAAAAGTTATGAAGTAATTTCAGTAACTTTGTCGATAGTTTAGCTACATATACATTCACTTTAATCCCTTTCGGGGTGGACAGAACCTAAGAGACAAAATCCTTGGTAATTTTTAGCATGAATATTGAAGTTTTGATGTCTAATGGAACATTGGTGACAGGTTGCTAGCCCTTAGCCTAATAGATACCATTTATTCTGTCCCTTAGTAGTTTGTAGAATATAGGTTACCAACCTATCACCAATTACTGAAATAGTTTATTAAAACTTTGTTTCATATGCTAAAGGCAACATGAAACCACCTGTCACGTTGAGTGCTGACTATCTGGGGCTTATTACTAATGCGTTTTAGCACAATCGTCGTTAAATATCAATTTAGTAAAAGGGTGGTGTTGGTAATTGATCGTAAAAGTGTCAAATAACACCATTGATGACAGCTAGTGACAAAAGTCACCTTGAAAATAGCGAAATTTGACAGTATGGCTATTCCAGTTACAACTACAGTGATAATTACTTTTGAACACTCGCGATTTATACTCATTTTATTTGCTATATGAGACCGGGTCATATAACGATAAATTGATATAGATAGGGTAGATAAACATTAGCTGAGACGCCAGTCTTCCCGCGACCACGGCCTATGCAACTGGGTCGAAATGGGTGATATAAAGATATCTATATTAACTATAGTAATATTTTATTTACTATGTGAGACCGAGTCGCTTCACGATAAATTAATAAAGATATAAATACCTTTATTTTATCTTTATTTTTTATAGGTAAAATAAAGGTATTTATATCTTTATTAATTTATCGTGAAATATCACTACATAGTATAAAACAAAGTCGCTTTCTATGTCCCAATGTCCCTTTGTATGCTTATATCTTTCAAATTACGCAACGGATTTTGATGCGGTTTTTTTTAATAGATAGAGTGATTCAAGAGGAATGTTTATACGTATAATAACATCCATTAAATAGCCAGAAGTGCGAAGCCGGAGCGGGTCGCTAGTAGTAAATAAAATGAGTATAAATCGCGAGTGTTTAAAAATAACTACAGTGATATTGAAAAGCGATTTTGCATAAATCATTAACAGACTTGGGCCCCATGTAAAATGAAGTTTTGGTGAATAAATGATTTATCTAGGTTGTTATAATTTATATATAAGAAATGCAATTAAATTTAATACAAAACAAGTCTTTGAAGGGAGAAATGGTACAAAAAATATCTTGTAATTTACAATTAGGTACATTACTGTTTTTAGTATTTACAAAAAACGTTTGTAACCTTGCAAGAATTACATTGCACGCGGGAATGTGTTTAGGTATTATGGTTTTATGCTATTCTAAAAATAGAATTACAATTTATGTAATTTACAAAATATACCTCTATTATTTTCGAAGAGAAATCACTATTTACATTTCATAGACGTAAGCTAAGCATTTTCAATTTTATTGCTTTGAATTACTTTATAATACTATAAATGAGGGGTAGCCAGACATACTGCATCCCTATTTTTTACACTCCGTACACACACTCGCCAGTTATAGGTACTTTTATTACAATATTACTAATGTGATATTTTTGTAGTATTTTTCGTTAATCTTAATCTCATGCTAGTTAGGTACTTGAATAAATGTAACCAACTACCTTACAGATATAGGATATTAATATACATTCACGTCCTTCAATTCCTTTCGGGGTGGACAGAACATCGGAAACAACTCTTAGTTCATGCATAGCATAAGTATAAGAGTTTTTTTTTGTTTCTTTAATAAGCCATTCATCACTAAGGTTATGTCGGCTCAAGTACAAACACTGATGCCATGGCGTTAGCACTTGTTATTCAGTCGCCATGGTTACACCAACGCCGGCAGCCGCTACAACCGAAGAAAATGAAATCGAAGCTGTAATTCTTCTCTTGATTGTTCTTCGGTTCGTTCCAGTTGAGGATCCAAATATAATCCCAAAGCGAACATATTTAGCCAGTTTGGCATCACAACTGACTAAATATTCAGCCGAAAATATATATTTGTATTTTCAACTTTCACTGAGCTGCTGACTTTGTTGACGCACCATAGACGACTGAAGTATAAGAGCATGAAAAAGCATGAAAATGGTACATTAGCTGGTTGCTAGCTCATTACCCTAATTCATTAGTACCTTAGTCGCCTCTTACAATAGAAAGCAGCTGATTACATTATATTTAGTCCCAAGCTAACACAGGTGTATGTATGTTAGTGTATCTTACTATTAACTGAATTTTTTTCGAGATTCCTAACAAATACTTTAAATTATTTTCATGAGACCAATATTAAACTACGGTGAGGAAAAACTTCGTGAGGAAACCTACCTGTTCCCCGAACAGGTAATAGTTACTTGTAAATGGCGACATGGCTTACCACCTGTCACATTGAGTACTGACTATCTGCTCAAAACGGTAAAACAATTATAATAATGCAAAACTATTATACATGAACCTATGTATTATTTTAGGATTCCGAAGTTAGTAATTCTATGGCCACCTCGAACCCACGTGTTGACCAAGTCAGTACTCAATGTGACAGGTGGTAAGCCATGTCACCATTTGCAAACACTAACTATTACCTGTTCGACGAACAAGTAGGTTTCCTCACGATGTTTTATACCGTAGTTATTATAGCCCATAGGTCGATTTATATAAGTGATCTGTAGTGTATATTATAACCATGTTAATTGTTAAGAGTATTTCCTTTTAGCTTTTTCTTGCTTTCTATGTGTTTTGGTACAGAAAGAATATATTTTTCTTTATTTCTTTCTTACTAGATTTAGTAAGACGCTTCATGGCCGGCTAGTATATACAAATCATTGCCCTCTTCACTCGTCATCGCATTATTTTGTAACGTATGAGCTTCTAAGACTACCACCCTGCAAATAAATTAAATGTATTTAATAAAGTCACAAATTTACGATTAATAACTAACGGGACTTATCGCGTAAGTTTTTATGCAGCAGTCTGCCCGTGACCATGGCTGCTGCAACGTAGCCGAAACGTCGGGTTAATAAAGGTAACTTTATTATGTAAAAACATACGCGATAAGTCCCGTTAGTTATTAATCATGAGTATAAATCGCGAATCTCTTGAAACTCTTATCACAAATTTAGTCAACAAAAAATATAAATTTTGACCTAACTGATTTAGTATGTAAAAGTTATGTTAACCTGATACATACATACATACGTTTCACTACTTGTGTACACACACTCCCTTCTTTATTGTATCGGAGTAGTCAGAGGCTTGAGTGTACATCTCCGAAATTTCATGTTGGTTTAGGTATAAGTCACTCAAAGCTTTCGTTTCACTAGATAGACAGCACCCAACGTGATGAGTAGTGAACCGTATCGCCGTATACAGGCACTGGCTATTACTTATCCCGAGGGATAGATAGGTTACCTCATAATCACATCTTTAACCTTCTCATACATGCTCTTCTGTTCTTCACTACGTACACTCGCATTAAAAAGAATGTCCCTAATTTATGAACATTCCAAATCATCATACATACTTCGACTGGCGATTTATCACACACTTATCATTCACTCACTCATTCGTTCAATTCTTCCAAAATATAATAATAAATATAATAAAGCATTTATTTACACCCACAAAAACATACACAATACAAATATTTTACAAAACAAACTTACAAAGTAGGAGGTATAGCTTGTGCATGTTATTGTCGCAGCAAAAAGGCTAACTCAGCTGGGTATGTTACGTTTGGTGGCAAACGCAACGCTGATATTATGTTAGAACCAAATATTCAAAACGAATTTCGTGTGAGAAGTCACATTTTAAGCGAAATTTGACACTTACTATCATGAATTCCAAATCATCATACATGCTTCGACGGGCGATTTATCACACACTTATCATTCACTCATTCATTCGTTGATTTGTTCCAAAATATAATAAAGCATTTATTTACAGCCACAAAAACATACACAATACAAATACATATTTTACAAATCAAACTTACAAACTAGGGGGTATAGCTTGTGCATGTTATTGTCGCAGCAAAAGGGTTCTAACTCATATTTTTATTAATATAGTGTATTCGCGTTAAGTAAGTAGTGACGTCATGATAATCAGAGGTTAAACTGGCCAATGAGACGTGAGTGAATGAGAAAAGAAGTCACATTGACCAATAACAGACAACCCTTATGAAATGTCATTGGTTAAAATTGGTCAAATCGTTTCGGTAATGATGACGTCACTATTTCCTTAATGCGAATATACTATAGGGGGTATAGCTTGTACATGTTATTGTCGCAGCTAAAGTTCTAACTCATATTTTTATTAATAGTCACTCACTTATCAGAGCCCAATAGTCGGTAGGACTTGGAGCGATCGGTGATCTCCTGGGTGACCTCCTTATTCCTGAGGGACCTTCCTTGCACGCCGTGCCGGTGGAAAGCCAGCACCGAATCTTGGAGACATACTGGAAGAAAAGATCAGATTATAATAATAGACCTTTATTGAAACTCCACAATACAAAATGACACAATAATATTGATGAAAAATTCATAAGAAACAAAAATAAATAACAAAAATGATATACACGAATTAGTTTGAAACTCCACAATGCAAAATAACACAATAATATTGATGAAAAATTAATACGAAACAAATTTCAATAAGAAAAATGATACACGACTAAGTTATTATATTAAAATTAGCAATTAGAATTAAATGTCAGTCAATTAGTGTGTCCCGTAAGTAATATACACATTATTATGTTCGGTAATTCGGTGCTAACTCTATAATGTCGTACGAATCACTAATTATTCATATTCATGCTGATATTGACGACCTCCGTGGCGCGATTGGTTAACCACCTTAACGCTAATCGTAAGGACCCAAAGATTCCCGGTGAAGACAGAGTTAAGAATTCTTCTGCTTTTCAGTCTGGTCGTTGATTATATATGCTATATTTGTATTGATCTATATATAAGAAGTATATACAGTTTTTAAATATACTTTGACTAGACTCTTAACACAAGTCTTAAATGTACTTACCAAGGGGCTAGTTCAATTGGTGTAATAGTGTTCTCAATTATTATTATACTTACGTATACTATCGATGTGGAAGTCGAACTCGATCTTAGCGACCTGCTGTCTCTTCTCGTCCACTGAGTTGCGCAGCCGAAGCACGCTCATCGACTGCAGCGGAGATATTATCTCCACCACGTTCTCATGGCAAACTAGGACCTAGAACATAATAGTAGCACTTTCATTGGGACATCCTCATCAACTACATACAATATTCAACATACAATAGTATTCATAGACAATTGGATTACAAAAAACATAAAAATTATATTTCATTCAATTAAATTACATTACAAATAAATTAAAATATGATATTTCTCAGCTAGTTGTGGTAATCATAAAAGGCGGGTGTCTATAGAACCCTTAAGGCTTTACAGAGCCGCCGATTTTCACCTAGCAGCCCACAGAGGGTAAATATAGAGAAAAAATATATAAATATACATATGCGGTGGAGTAGTTAGAGGCTTGAGTGCCTATCTCCAAAATTTTAGAGGCATGTGAGGTATTAGCTAATCATAAGACACGTTTCACTAGATAAACAGCACCCAACGTGAAAGGTAGTTAACCGTATCACCGTATATAGGCACTGGTTATTAGCTATCCCGAGGAATAGGCAGGTTTCCTCACGGTGTTTTACCTCACCGTGAGCGATTAAATTATGTGTGTAAATGAAAAACACATAAAATTTCATTCATCGGTACAAGTCTGAACCGTGATTCGAACCTAGCACCTATATATAATAATAATCCGTTTTCACATCTGATAGAATTATGAGAATGAGTATAGTGTTAGTAAAAGTAAGTAGTGTATATGTATGTAAAAGTATGAGGCGTGTACGTTATAGTGTGTATGTATGTATGACTTGGCTAAAGTGGAAGGGCATAGGGGTCGGCCCAATAAGACATATAACAGTCAGATAGACGGCGTATTTATTTATTAAGAAAACGAAACAGAAAAAAAATACATAAAAACAATATAATACATAGGAAAATAAATGTATTGTAAAAGGGTGACGTTAGGAGTACCTATAACTCCTAACTGTTTTTGAGAAGCTGTACGAGTGTCAATGACGCGAAAGTGGTCTGTCAGTAGGACAAATGGGGATCCGTGATCTGCCTAGCCCTCTACAGGGAATCAGGCGCGATGTGTATGTATGTTTTTTCTTGTCTAAGTTTCTTTAATTATATCGGAACTATATTATATAAATCTCAAAGGCTTTAAATTCTGGTAATGTTTTATCTGTTACTGTTGCCTATAGCCCAGGATTACCTTTTATAGGCAACAGTGCACATCATACAGATTTTAATAGGTTATCATGTTTTTTTTTGTATGCTTAGTTATAATTACTGTAAACCTATTGGATACTTGTTTTTTGTTAATAAAGATTATTATCAGTCGTCTATGGTGCGTCAATAAAGTCAGCAGCTCAGTGAAAGTTGAAAATACAAATAATTATTTTCGGCTGAATGTTTAGTCAGTTGTGATGCCAAACTGGCTAAATATGTTTGCTTTGGGATTATATTTGGATCCTCAACTAGAACGAACCGAAGAACAAGGAAGAGAGCAAGGAATTGGAGCTTCGATTTCGTTTTTCTTCGGTTGTAGCGGCTGGCGGCGTAGATGTAACCATGGCGATGAAATAACAAGAAGTTGAAACGCCGTGGCATCAGTGTTTGTACTTGAGCCGACATAACCTTAGTGGTGAATGGCTTAATAAAGAATTAAAAAAAAAAGATTATTATTATATTATATGTATGACTTACAGAGTCCTTGTTGAGCTGGTGCACCGCCCTGAGGGTGTGCAGCTTCTCCGGCCTGGCTATCACCGTGTCTGACCCACTCGTCACCATTGATAACTCGTCCGAATGGAACCACGTCGCGCCTGCATACAAAAGAGTATTGTTACATAGTTTGTAACAATTGTAGATATAGATAAATAAATTAGACAAACAAAAACGTCACCAGCCATACAAATATTAAGGGAAACCATGGTTTCAAAGATTAGAATCATCAATTTTAATAATAATATTGTAGGACATTATTACACCAATTAAACTAGCCCCTTGGTAAGTACATTTAAGACTTGTGTTAAGGGTACTAGTCAACGTATATTTAAGAAATGTATACATATTATATATAAATAAATACATATATAGCATATATAATCAACGACCAGACTGAAAAGCAGAAGAAAAGCGTTGTTCTCAACTCTGCCTCTACCGGGAATCGAACCCGGGACTTCACGATTAGCTTTCCGGGGGCTAACCGATCGCGCCAAGGAGGTCAGTTTGTAACAATTGTAGATATAAATAAATAACTTAGACAAACAAAAACGTCACCATGCTTACAAATATTGAAGGAAGCCATGGTTTAAAAAAAGTTTAAAAAAAAACATAAAACTATCAAAACCATTTCAATAATACTCGTAGATCCATTAGGTACTAATAGTACATTATATTACGTGATAGTACATTCTATACATCACTACAATAGCGGAGTTACTGATTCTAAATCTTCATTTGTTATGGGTGGATAACAAATGAAGATTTAGAATTTGATTTGAATTAACATGTGAATCAGAGAGAGAGGTAGTAAACCATGTCACCATATGCAGATACTGAATATTTCTCGAAGTAGTCTGGTTTCATCACGTTTTCCTTACCTAATTCAACAGCAAACGGTCAATCTAGATAATCTTCATCCAGACACTACCCACACAAATACCCAATAGCCCAGCCTACCCAATAGTCCAATAGTCATTACCTGAGTTAATATTAAGCAGCTGCAATCTCAGTGGCCGTCGCGTGGCGCCCACACACAGCAGTGGGTACTCTAATTCTGGCACGATTATCAGCTCGAAAACTTGCAAAGGCAGTGGCAGCACACATTCCACGTTCTGAGACGAAAGGCAGATAGTTAGGTGCATAAAACAGTGGTGGTCTAGCATTCGTCAACGGATGTAAGGGAAAACATCGTGAGCTTACCTACTTATCAGAGGTAGTGAATTTATTACCATCTTGAAAACACTACCCAGATAGTTAGTACCCAATGTGACAGGTGAGAAAACGTGTCGTCATTTATTACTAAAAGACAAACGCATTCAACAATATTAACCCTTGCGGGGTAGTCAGAGGTTCAGGTGTCCATCGTCATTTATAAGCACTGAATATTACCTGTAGTACCGAGGAATAAACAGCTTTACTGACGATGTTTGCCCTGATCCGAAATATTCGGTTCATTTCGCAAGTGTATTGTTATTGCGAAAATGTAAATGGTATTGAACCCTGTACCCACTGATACAGAGTCAGACTCTAACGACTGAGCTCACCAAATTATTTACTTATACCGTTTTTACAGTGTACAGTTACTAGCTATTGCCTATACCGATGGACAGGCAGGTTTCCTCACGATGTTTTCCTTCACCGTTATCCGTTACTGTTGTGTTGTCATATAGAACATTGGTGGCGGGTTGCAAGCCCATTGTGTATCAATATATGTTGCTTAGTTGTTGTTTGCTCAGAATATTCGTTTGGTTGCTGGTTGGGCTGCAGTCTCATTCTGCTGGATTATTTAACTGAATTTGTGTTGAATATTGTCTGCAGAGTTTCTTGACATTTCTTCTCTGCTGGTTTTTTCTTAACGAATTGCCATTAGTTTAATTAGATTTTTTTTAGATTATCTAATTTTAAGGACAATTTTGCATGTGAAATTTTGTTATATTGAATAAAAAGCATTTCATTTTAAAACATGCCTTCGAAATTTCGGAAATAGGCACTGAAGCCTCCGACTACCCCGCCACAATAAAAAAGGAAGTGTTTACACAAGTCGTGATGCATATGTTTATGTATGTTAGGTGAAAGGACGATTACGTAGAGGCCGGCTCAATAAGACATTTAACAGTCAGATTGACGCCATATTGAAAAAGGGCGACGTTAGAAGTACCTATAACCTCCGAGTGTGTACGAGAAGATGTATAAGTGTCAATGAAGCAAAAGTGGTCTACTATGATAAACAAAAGTATGCCAAAACAATGCATTCTAATCATTTTCGACATCATGTTTCATAGAGACATTTAGAGCTTAAGACCTACACAATCGATATTTAAAAAGAAAAAGTGAACAAGGCAAGTTAATTTTTTCAAAGAAACCGGGTTCGATCCCCGTACTGGATACAGTTATTAATTCAAAGAAAGTACGAATGCAGTTTTTCTTTTTATCAAAATCGGTGACATGATTCCTAAGAACAAATCTTCGTATCTCTTATAGTTTCAGACTTTCCCATACTGACCGTTTTGAATGCGCCACCCTGTATAATCAACGACAAGACTGGAAAGCAGTAGAAAAGCGTAGTTCTTTACTCTGCCTCTGGGAATCTTTGGGACCTCACGATTAGCGTTCCGGCGGCTAACCGATCGCGCCACGGAGGTCGTCAAATGTGTATGTATGTGTGTATGGACATACCTTGAGCAGCATGAACTTCCTGAGGGGGTCGTACCACTGCATGAGAAAGAGGCCCGAGTGCGTGGCGCCGCAGAGGTACTTGTACCCGTTGTACGGGTTGCGAGCCACCGCGCACCTTATACATCCTGCGCGTGAATTATAGTTTAAATAATATATTTGGTACATTATTACAGTAATTGAACTAGCCCCTTGGTAAGTACATTTAAGACTTGTGTTAAAGGTACTAGTTAATGTATATTTAAGAAATGTATACATATTATACATAGATAAATACATGTATAGCATATATAATCAACAACCAGACTGGAAAGCAGTAGAAAAACGTTGTTCTCAGCTCTGCCTCCACCGGGAATCGAACCCGGGACCCCACGATTAGCGTTCAGGTGTTTTACCGATCGGGCCACGGAGGTCGTCGTCGAATTATAGGTTAAAAACATATTTCGTACATTATTACACCAATAGAACTAGCCCCTTGGTTTGCGTTTAAGACTTGTTAAAGGTACTAGTAAATGTATATTTAATATTTACTTATTGTAGACAAATAGTTAGGTTCAGGTGTCCATCTCCGCAATTGCGAAGGTAGTAACTCTATGGCCACTTCGAACCCACGTGTTAACCAGATAGTCAGTACTCAATGTGACAGGTGGTCAGCCATGTCGCCATTAACAAGCACTAACTATTACCTGTTCGGGAATCAAGTAGGTTTCCTCACGATGTTTTCTCTCACCGTAGTATTCGACGCATTTCATAAATGTATTTTTATTATGGAATGTTGTTTGGGGCTTGACTCTGTATCAGTGGGTACAGGGTTCAAATCGCGCTTGAGCATGTACCAATGGAAATGAAGTTTAATGAATTTATATGTACATTTTCGTAATGCATCGAATTATACTATGAAAGAAAACATCGTGAGGAAACCTACCTGTTCCCCGTACAGGTAATAGTGAGTGCTTCTAAATAGCGACATGGCTTACCTATCACATTGAGTACTAACAATCTGGTCAACGTGTGGGTTCGAAAAGCCATAGAATCACTACCTTCGCAATTGCGGAGATGGACACCTGATCCTCTGACTACCCCGCAAGGGTTAATGGTCGTGAACGCGTATGTATGTATATACTCATAATACATACATACGCTTCACGACTTGTGTATACACACTCCCTTTTTTATTATAGCGGGGTAGTCAGAGGCTTGAATACCCATCTCCGAAATTTCGAAGGCACGTTAGGAATGGGTCATTCGAAGCCCGCGTATCACTAAATAGACAGCACCCAACGTGATAGGTAGTGAACCTTATCGCCGTATATAGGCACTGACTATTACCTATCCTGAGGGATAGGCAGGTTTCCTCACGATGTTTTCCCTCACCGTTAGCGACTGTAAATTATGTACTTAAATGAAAAACATATATTTATAATAATAATAATAATAATATTTGGACATTATTACACCAATTGAACTAGCCCCTTGGTAAGTACATTTAAGACTTGTGTTAAGGGTACTAGTCAACGTATATTTAAGAAATGTATACATATTATATACAGATAAATACATATATAGCATATATAATCAACAACCAGACTAGAAAGCAGAAGAAAAGCGTAGTTCTTAACTCTGCCTTCACCGGGAATCGAACCCGGGACCTCACGATTAGCGTTCAAGTGCTCAACCAATCGCGCCACGGAGGTCGTCAATATATTTAAATTTATACTCATAATACACAATAAACCTACCTCTGGTATCAGGCACTCTGGTAGTGAGTGCGAACCGACGTGGCAGCAATCTCTCTGGCAGCACTCTTAGAGATTTCCCACCTCTGGCACTGCCTAGCAGCGCTAGTAACTCGTGCCTGTATAACGACGGGGTTTTGCCTGTAGAAAGAGAGTTATACTGTATGAGAAAGGGTATATAAATAGGTACTTTAGTATGAAGAAGTAATATAGTATGTACGTGCGTTCAGTGCGTGATATTGGTAAAATTGTCGCCACCAAATTGTTGATTCCAAACAATTACAATTTAAAGAAATAGTCGTCTATGGTTCGTCAACAAAGTCAGCAGCTTAGTGAATGTTGAAAGTACAAATAATTATTTTCGGCTGAAAATTTAGTCAATTGTGATGCCAAACTGGCTACATATGTTTGCTTTGGGATTATATTTGTATCCTCAACTGGAACGAACCGAAGAACAAGGAAGAGGAGAAGAATTGGACTTCGACTTCGTTTTTCTTCGGTTGTAGCGTTTGGCGGCGTTGGTGTAACCATGGCGACTGAATAACAAGTGCAAACGCCGTGGCATCAGTGTTTGTACTTGAGCCGACATCAACCTTAGTGGTGAATAGCTTATTGAAGAAACAAAATACTAAGACAGGCTAGAAGGTCTTCGTTACCATACAGCCGTTAAATAAACTTAATAAAAAAAACCGAAATATTCCCATAAAAAATTTCATTACATGTTGTCTAATTCGGGGTACGGGTTTGATCGAGTCTATTTTACCCACGAAATTATAAATACATACACATCCGAAATACAAAGGATAGTATTA
The DNA here is from genome assembly GCA_030578115.1 of Leucoptera coffeella. Taxonomy (NCBI): domain Eukaryota; kingdom Metazoa; phylum Arthropoda; class Insecta; order Lepidoptera; family Lyonetiidae; genus Leucoptera; species Leucoptera coffeella. Next base: position 278,278 of record JAMBLF010000252.1, read on the forward strand.
TTAGCGAACCGTCTTAACCATTTGCTGGTTCGAAAAGAACTGAGTGATGCCAATAAAGTAAACGATAACGCCTTGTCAGCAAAATATTTCTAATTTTTTTAACCGACCAGAGTCATGAAGAGGCCAACGCGTGCAAAAACGAAAAAAGTGTAATATCACTCCATAACAGTACCCTTGGGAAGGCCTACGTCCAGCAGTGGACTGACATAGGCTGATTGCTTACCTGAGAGGGACATGAGCACGTCTTTAATGACATGTAACCAGAGGGTTCGACGGGGACAAAGCTGGTCCATGGCTGTCTCATGTAACTCGTTCATGTTAAGGGTATAGATTCCTTCTTCCGCGCCTGAAAAATAAACATGTATCACTACATAGTATAAAACAAAGTCGCTTTCTCTGTCCCTATGTCCCTTTGTATGCTTAAATCTTTGAAACTACGCAACGGATTTTGATGCGGTTTTTTAATAGATAGAGTGATTCAAGAGGAAGGTTTATATGTATAATAACATCCATTAAATAGCCAGAAGTGCGAAGCCGGAGCGGGTCGCTAGTAAATATTAATTTAATTCAATTCCGTATAATTATCCATATCTTTATTCAATTCGACGTAGCTCAGTTGTTTGGGGCTTGGCTCTGTATCAGTGGTACCAATGGAAAAGAAGTTTAATGAATTTCTATGTACATTTTTGTAATAAAAATACATTTACGAAATGCGTTGAAGACTACGGTGAGGGTTAACATCGTGAGGAGACCTACCTGTTCCCCGAACAGATAATAGTCAATGCTTATAAATGGCGACATGGCTTACCACCTGTCACATTGCGTACTGACTATCTGGTCAACACGTGGGTTCGAGGTGGCTATAGAATTACTACCTTACCAATTGCAGAGATGGGCACCTGAACCTGACTACCCCGCAAGGGTTAATAGTCGTGAATGCGTTTTTGTCTTTTTTTATTCCCGTTACATCGCAAAAGGGGTTAACGGACTTAAGATCAATGGAATGAATTGGGCGATGGGCTAGCAATCGTTATCTTAAAAGACGGAGTCTATATCTTGTCTATCTAGTGATACGCGGGCTTCGAATGACCCATTCCTAACATGCCTTCGAAATTTCGGAGATGGGCATTCAAGCTTCTGACATAATAATAAAAAAGGGAGTGTGTATACACAAGTCGTGAAGCGTATGTTTATGTTATCTCACCTATTAGGATGTGTTGATCTCTCGTGTCGGGATGTATCCAGGATGCTGTGCAATGTATCCTTAGAGGACAACCGTTGAAAACCTGCGAACACCAAGTTTTACCATTATATTTCTTTTTATAGACTTACAAGGAGTAAGTATTACCTGTTGGGGTAGGTTTCAAGCAATATCAAATAATTTGCCACCTTTTTATTTATTAAGTTTTCAATACATGAAACTTAGATGGCACTGTAATTATAATTTGATTTTTATATTATATTATTTGCTCCTATTAGTAGCAGTGTGATGTTAAATAGCCTAAACTTAAGGCTAAAGCCTTCCTCAATAAATGGTCTATCTAACATAAAAAGAATTTTCGAATTCGAACCAGTAGTTCCTGAGATTAGCGCGTTCAAACGAACAAACAAGTAAACACTTCAGCTTTATAATATTAGTATAGATTTTAATAGCGGCTGTAGCCCAGTGTGTAAGACCTCTGACTTCTTATAAGGAAGGTTCGAATCCCGGCTCTGGCATGTACCAATGAATGAAATTTAAATGAGATTTTCGTTTAATTACATAATTTACAGTTGCAAACGGTGAGGGATAACATCGTGAGGAAACCTGGCTATCTAAATATAGGTAATAACTAGTGCCTGTATATGGCGATATGGTTTACCTATCACGTTGGGTGCTGTCTATCTAGTGAAACGCTTTAAGTGGTCCATCCTAACTTGTTTTCGAAATGTCGAATATGGGTACTCAAGCCTTTGACTACCCCGCCACACTAAAAAAGGAAGTGTGTATACACAAGTCGTGATGCGTATGTATGTATTAACATCCGTTTTTTTTTTATTTCCAAAGCAGTCTAACTTTCAAAACAATTAACAACTACTGTAGCTGTGATCCATCTTCAAAGTTAAGTAACACAGGCATGGGAAGTATTTGGATGGGTCACCATCTGTCTATGAAGAAACCTGCCCATTTTGAAAGTCAATATCTATATACATCCATATTTTTAACTACCTTACACTTTGATTTTAATTATTACGTATAAAGTGGCTTACGATTGATCAAACAGCATCACACATAAAAACTTAGTTTATAGTGGACACTCAACCTCTGTCTACCCCGAAAGGGTTGTGAATGCAAGTATACCGTACCTTAGAGAAGCAGGCCCCTATTATTTATGTATGAATTGAAAGCCAAAAAAATTAAAAGGGTGACGTTAGAAGTACCTATAACCGCCGAGTGTATATCAGAAGATGTATGAGTGTCAATGAAGCGAAAGTGGTCTGTCAGTAGGACAAATGGGGATCCATGATCTCTGCCTACCCCTCAGGGAATCAGGCGTGATGTGTATGTATGTATGGGTTTCCATCCCATTCATTAACCAAAGAGCATCACACATAAAAAAATTGGGTTTCGTTTGACACAAAAACTCTAGTTCACAGTGCCCACTATTTGACTACCTCAAAAGGGTAGTGAATGCAAGTATACTGTACCTTAGAGAAGCAGGCCCCCATTAGAACCTGCGGCGTGGGGGGTAGTCCGTTGGGGGCGACGCGAGGGGGCGTCCGAGCTCTCCTGGCACGGGAGCGACGCGGCGGCACTGGCGGACGCGGGGACTCTGCAATACAAAGAAGTAGTCAGAGGTTCAGGTGTCCATCTCCGTAATTGCGAAGGTAGTAATCTTAAAATCGTAAATTCTTTTTTTTTTGTAAAACTCTGAAATAACAGTTCCATTTCAATTGTCAATTCAATTGAAACTTACAAATATTCCGTGTTAGACATATACATATGAATTCACGAGCCTTAATTCCTTTCAGGGCGGATAGAACTTCGGAAACTTGATAGTATCTCCCAGGTAAGTTTTTAGCATGAATATTAATTCGATGGAGTTGCGATGTTATTTGGAACATTGGTGACAGGTTGCTAGCCCATCGCCCAATTGATTCTATTTACCCCTCGTCCCTTACACTCATGCCTATTATGGCTCTAAGGTTCTGTCATTCTTGAAAATTATCTATTGCGCTTATTGTTTTACACTACGCACTAATATATAAACTGTTCTGGGTGTAAATAGAATGTTAAGTAGTAGCCTTATTTCCAGCATGTTGTGGGATACGATTAAGAACAATAAAATTTATAAACATGCTATTATTTGATACTATGGGATATTATTTCTCTAAGGTTCTATCCGCCCCGAAAGGGATTAATGGACGTGATCTATTTGTATGTATATATTATACAATTGAAGATATGGATAATGAAATACCAGCATAAGGCAGTGCTAAAACTTACTGAAATATACAATTTCTCTTTGGTTCTATACACCACAAAAAGGCTTAAAGAACACGTGTGAATGTATGTATATAATAAATAAAAAAACATACCTTTCCCTTCCACTTTCGCTTTATCCCGTTGGCTATCGGATAGGCTTCGCTGCCTCTGATTGGTCGACGCCTTTTGATCTCCGCCAATCAGAGACGAGTTGTCAGTCGACTCCGCCATCTTGAAAATCTCGTCCACTGATGACGTCATTCGTTTATCTGAGAAGAATAAGGAATATGTGAAATTCTAAGTAGTATTAAAATTTGTACACAGTACATATACATACAACACATACATACAGTAATACATACTAATAATATATGGATAGCAATAAAACGAGTGACTGTAAATTACAGTTCTAAGTGTCAAAATTAATTAATTTGGGTTATAGAATTACTAAGTGAGCGACTGACTGCGAGTGACGAGAAATCAACAGAACAGCAACTTAAAAACATTAATTTGAGTTACTTAAAATACATAATGAGCAGCTTCATAATATTTGAGCGACCTAATATTTGTTTGCGGGTCAACGTTACGTCCTGCATTTTTTTAAATATTTGGCAAATGTATTTTTTATACTGAGCGGCATTTTATCTTAAATGAAGTGTTTCGAATACAAAAACTACTTTGAAAAATACACTGATGAGCCGAGTATAATGAGCTCACATTTAAAAAACAAAAATAATATGAAATAACTATTTGAAGAAACACTATTCTATTAGTTGAGAAATTTTATTATCGAAATATAACGGTAATTAAATAAAACAATGTACTCCGTAAAAATAAAGTAATATGCATGCATTTATTTCTAAACTAACCTAACCTAACCTAAACTTTGCTCAAAGTGAACTTTTTAGTAGTTCGCTAAGTATAACCTCACTTAGAAAAATCGAATCTATCTTAATATTGAAGTTGCCCTCTCTGTATTTCCAGTCGCTCACTTAGTAATGAAGTCGCTCGGATAAAATTTTAATATCTGAAATTGATTTATCACAATCTACTTTTTGTAAGCTCGTTCTGGATTTTATTATAAATCAATATTCGTCGTCAGTTTAGTTAATTTTTCGCTTACACAAATTCATACCGCTCAAGTTATTAAAACAGTATGTCATCATCAGTCGCAAAGTTTTTTTTTTGTTCGCTCGTTTTATAATTCCCCATAATATATACTACTCTGTGTAAAAAGTATCGGGAATATGTCAATAAAAAGACCCGCGTAAAAGAGGCCGTTCTAATTTTTTACTGCATGTTGGTAGCACTGTGCTGATTTAGCGCGCGATCTGTCATTTAATTTGTTTTAAACTACACTTTATGTTGGTCATAGTTTTGAGTTCTCGGCGATTTTCACAATGGAAAATATTGTTGAACAAAGAGTGTGCCTTAAATTTTGTGTTTCAAATGATATTTCATGTGGTGAATCACTAAAAATGTTGCGGAATACCTATGGCGAATCGTGTTTATCGAAAACAAGGGCTTATGAATGGTATAAGGCTTTTAAAGAAGGCCGAGAAGTAGTAGTAGACTTGCCTCGTTCTGGTAGACCTTCAACTGCTACGACCAAAGAAAACATCCACAGAATCAAGAAGCTAGTGCTCGAAAATCGACGTATGAGTCTGAGAGAGTTGGCTAGTGAGGTGAACATATCTTTTAAGTCCGTCCACAACATTCTCATTGACATTTTAGGCATGAAACGCGTCGCCGCTCGACTAGTTCCAAAAGAGCTCAATTTTGTTCAAAAAGCGCAGCGAAAGCATGTCGCTGAAGACATGGTTTCCCGAGCTTCTACGGATCCGACCTTTATGAAACGTATTATAACTGGCGACGAGCCATGGGTTTATGAGTACGACATGCAAACAAGCCAACAGTCTCCAGAATGGCGTCTCGAAAACGAGCCGAAACCCAAAAAACCGCGGCAAAGTCGCTCCAAAATCAAGGTGATGCTGACAGTTTTTTTTGACTACCGTGGTGTGGTTCACTCCGAATTCCTTCCAGAGGGAGAAACAGTGAATAAAGAATATTATTTAGGCGTCATGAAGCGTTTGCGTGAGAGTATCCGCCGAAAACGTGCAGATTTGTGGCAACACAACTCATGGATGCTGTACCATGATAATGCACCATCACACACAGCCATTATAGTGAAAGAGAGAGTGAAAAAGTGAAAGAGTCGTCATTGGATATTATATTATTTTTTAAGATTGAGCACAATATTACTTCAGTACTGATACAATAGTACTTCAGTGGTAGTAATTTGACACTTTCGGTACTCCACTAACAACTTTACGCTACTGAAGAACTATCGAACTACATCTGAAGTACGTACAAAAAAGCTACTCCACTAATCAATCGTGCCTCAATATCAGTTCAATGGCATCATTTGCTTTATTTGGTACTCCACTATTGTTTTGACAGCTTTGTCTATGCTCAATCATAATCGAGTGCGCCACTGAAGCACTACTGACGCGATATTGAGTCACCATCGAGGCACAACTGCGATATATCAAAATTTTAGGAGCCTACCACTTTTACAACAAAGACGCAGTAGCAACGCAGTTGCATCGCCGTCATAGATTTTTTTAGGACTAAGGGCGAAGGTAGTTATTTTTAAACACTCGCGATTTATACTCATTTTATTTACTATGAGAGACCGGGTCATATCACGATAAATTAATAAAGATATCTGATTACCTTTATTTTTGCCGCAAAAATAAAGGTAATCAGATATCTTTATTAATTTATCGTGATATGATCCGGTCTCTCATAGAAAATAAAAAGGGCGAAGGTATTAAGTACTTATATATACTCACTCTCGAACTCGCACTGACAGAACTGGGTGAGGTCGATTCCCTGTTCCCCCTGACTGTTCTTGCGGGTTGAAGTTTGGCCGGCGTCCGTCAGACTCATGTCTATCTCTCGACACAACTCTTCCACTTCTGCGCCGTTCTCTAACCTGTTAATGTTAATAATAAAGCATTTATTTGAATGATAGCAGATTGACAAAAGGAATATATATGAGTGAAGTGGAAGGGCGGTTACGTAGGGGCCGGCCTAATAAGACATATAACAGTCAGATAGACGCTACATTTGAAAAAAGGTGACGTTAGGGGTACCTATAACCGCCGAGAGTGTATGAATGTCAATGAAGCGAAAGTGGTCTGTCAGGATCGAGACAAATGGGGATCGGTGATCTCTGCCTACCCTTCTACAGAGAATCAGGCGTGATGTGTGTGTATGTATGTATGTATGTTATTTACAGCCACAAAAACATACACAATACAAATAAAAATAATATTTGGACATTATTACACTAATTGAACTAGCCCCTAGGTAAGTTCATTTAAGACTTGTGTTAAGGGTACTAGTCAACGTATATTTAAGAAATACATACATATTATACATATATAGCATATATAATCAACGAACATACTGGAAAGCAGAAGAAAAGCGTAGTTCTCAACTCTGCTTCCACCGGGAATCGAACCCGGGACCTCACTATTAGCGTTCCGACGGCTAACCGATCGCGCCACGGAGATAGTCAAATATTTTACAAATCAAACTAGGAGGTATAGCTTGTCCATGTTATTGTCGCAGCAAAAAGGTTCTAACTCAGCTGGGTATGTTATGTTTGGTGGCAAACATAACGCTGATGTAGAAAGGATTTTTATTTATAGATAAACGCTGTCACTCCCCTTGTGGAATAGTCTGACCTTCAAGTGTCCATCTACGCGATTGCGAAGGTGATAATTGTATGGCCACCTCGAACCCACGTGTTGACCAAGTCAATACTCAATGTGACAGGTGTTAAGCCATGTTGCAATTTACAAGCACTGACTATTTCCTGTTCGAGAAACAGGTAGGTTTCCACTCTGTTTTTCCTCACCGTAGTATTCGACGCATTTCGTAAATGCATTTTTATTACGAAAATGTACATAGAAATTAATTGAACTTCATTTCCATGGGTACATGCTCAAGTGGGCTTTGAAACCTGTACCCTCGATACAGAGTCAAGCCCCAAACAACTGAGCTACGTCCAATTCTAAATGGAAATAAAAAACTAATGGACACTTACCGATCCACATCCGAAATCCGGAGGCGATTCGCAATTTGCAACGCCCTGTAATTGGACACCGATATCTTCTGCTTTTGACACGTTTGGCAGTAAACGATTCCCGAATCTTGCACCGGATTCTCGTTCACACAATTCCGATAATAATTCAACATATCTCCATTGCTACAAGCTTCACAACTACATTTCGTGACAGATCTTTGTAAGTCGCTTAGGGTGTCCACACTATTTTTTTTCTTGGGACAGTGTCCGCATTCGCAATTTGTATTCTTATCGTCGTCTACGTATGAAATGTCGCTCAGGGGTAGATTGGCAGCTATGTTTTGGTAAACATTTGTGGAGTTGTTCAAAAAGTTCTGCTTCAACTGCATACACTGGGATAAATGTTGGTCGTGAAGGCTGGTGTTGCCAGCCTGTACTGCTGCCGTGTCAGCTGTCATTGGTAGGGTTGCCCTGTGAAAATTAGGGTAGTAAATACAAAAAACTACCATGTTTTTACATCGTGCTGTTATTTAACACGGTAGTAATTTAATTTCAAATCGCCTAGTGTATTTAAAGTAGTGTAAAAATAAAAAAAACTTAATAAAATATATTAAATTTAAAAAAAGCGATTATAATCGTGCTTCCTCGGTGTTGCAATGTACAAAAATCGTGCGACATTTAGTGTTTAGGGTTGCCATCCTAACTAATTAAAAAGCGTTATAAAGTTATCTAAAACGAAAGCATATTCTTCTAACATATACTACATACTCTTATCTACACTGTATATTATATGACTATTATCATACAACTATTGTGACATTTGAACTACTTTTTTGAGTGCACGTGAAAGTATCTGTACTTTTTAACATGAATTACAATCAATCTATTCTATAAAAGCATTATACTACTTGTAGTAAATAACCATATAGGTTTTAAGTGTCCCTAATACTAATTAATATTTCCAGTGTCAATAAAAAAGGGGAAAATATATATGAAAAAAGTGTACCTAAAATGATTAAAGCAATTACAGAAACATATTACAAGTACCTATCATATTTTCTTAGAATTTATTTAGTGCATACATACATTATCCATACGGCAGATAAGTTGCCCGAGGAATAACATAGTATAATATAATAGCCATAGTTATAAGACAACCAGTGCCAATCATTACTCTTTAATATATCTCGACGTTCAATGAATGTACTATTACTGTACTCATATTGAATAAGAATTATTCGAATTTCAATATGTAAATAGAGTGCTATTTACTCTTATATTGTGGGGAATAACTCGTCACAATATTCTATATAAATGTCAGCACAATGACGATAATGTTGACGGAGTTCTACACACCCCGAAAGGGATTGATATAAGACTTGTGTATACACACACCCTTTTTTATTGTATCGGGAAAGAAGCTTGAGTGTCAATCTCCGATATTTCGAAGGCATTAGGTATAGGCCACTCGAAGCCCGAGTTTCACTAGATAAACAGCATCCAACGTGATAGGTAGTGAAACGTATCGCCGTATACAGGCACTATTCTCTTACTATACTTAACATATAGCTAGCATACAAATATTTACAATAGACAGCAACCCAAAACCAAAAGGTTCTAACCACCAAGCCGCATGCAAAACAAAAAACATCTCTACGCCACTACAAATACAGTTCTATTTTACCTGAGCATCAACTCTTCGTCAATATACTGTAAGAGGCTCCTAAAACAACATACATACACTTAGCATACATATATACATATACACACACTCTATGTGTACAAGCTGTAGTACATATACTAGAAATGTTCATTATTATTTAACATAGAAGGTTCATTTAACTATTAATATTAAAAAAAAAGTTTAAATGTGTAAGGTTTTTTAAATATTTTTTTGTTAACCTTATTTATGTTAAATAATAATATATTCAAGGCGCAAATGTTTCATAAACTTGTAGAAGTTTTTTCGTAAAATTTTTTTTTTCACTTAACAAATTTTTGTTTTTTTTTTATGGTAAAAAAATCATGAATATTTCATAGTTTACCATAACATCAGTTGAATCAGTATGATGAATAGTAATGTTTATATTAATAATATTAATGCTTTCATTACAGCTTTATCTAGGCATAAAATTATAATCAATTACTGAATTTAATTCTTAAAATATTGTGAGATCACTATTTTAGCAAAATAAATCATAAATTATATGATTTGTTATGAATGACCTGAATGAATATATGAAATAGAATGAATGAATGGATAACTGAGCGATATGTAACACAATTAATGAATTAAATTATTTCATCGCAATGAATAAATATAAATTAATAGCGGTTTTAACTTAAAAAGTAAATTTTTATCACTGATAAGTATTTTTTATTAATTTGATTTAAACAAATATTATAGTATTTACATCATTTTTAGTTTTTCACAAAAAAATACTGAAAAAACCACACTACACTCCACGAAAAAAAATCAATGAAAATTTAATTTCAAAACACACTTAGGAAAAAAATATTAAACATGCATTTTTCAAAACTAATAATCGATTCAAAAAGCCAATTCGAAAGCCAAACTGTTTTTCACAAAAACTTACGTCCAATGTATAATATAAACCCAAAAAAATACAAAAAAAAATTGAAAAAAAATGACAGCACATCACAAAATATACCTTAAACTCATTTTCAATATATCATCACCCGTAATGACAACACCATAACGTTTTCTATGAAATAAAAAGCAAAATAAAAATGATTTTCACCCAAAACTAAGTCATATACCCACTGATACTGAAATTATTATTTTTCCTTGTTAATCTCTAACTAATATGTTAATATCTATCTTTTACTATATTTCTCTTATTTATTTTACAAGAAAATCTGGTTTTATCGCAATAACTTAACTAAGGTAATACTTTGTTAATAAAAAAATATACGCGATAAGTCGCGTTTTTCTTGTAAAATTAATAATAATCGCGACTTTCTCAAAAATATTTCTCTTATGATTTTTACACATAATTGTTTTAATATTGTAACCAACAAAAATACGTGTTTTTATAATTAAATTTATATATGTATGTACTTTAAATTATATTATGTACTTAAACCTTCACGACCAATATCCCTTTAGGGGTAGTCTAAAGGTAAAGAATACATCTCTGAAACTATGAAATGAACGCTTTTAAGGAAACCTCAAAATTACCAACCAGATCGTCAGTACTCAACGTGACAGGTGGTAAGCCATGTCGCCATTTACAAGCACTATTACCTGTTCGGGGAACAGGTAGGTTACCTCACGATGTTTTCCCTCACCGTATAAGCGATACTTCTATAAATATAATAACTTATACTACTTACTTTTCATTGCTGGGAATCGAATCGGGTGTCATATCCAAGTCAGTTCCAATATGGTTGTGTTTAGGACAGCTCTTCAGTGACCACGCAATGGAATCGCTCCACTCTTCTGATGGCGTTCTATGGGCTGTAAAAACGTAAAAAAACACTTTTTATCATCTTTTTAGGGTGGACAGAAAAATGAATAATTAGCTTTAGCTTCATATATTCATCATTAGCCATTATTATCCTTTCATATCATATTAAGGGATTGTGTAAAAGGTAATTGGTGTCGGGTTGCTAGCTCATTGCCTGGTAAATATCACTAACCCTTAGTCCCTCAGTCGTCTCCTACAACAGGCCGGTAGGAAATGCAGTTAGTTAAGGTTAAATTGATACTTAACTAGCATATTAAAAATCCTTGAAAATCTCTTGGTTACCTTTAGCATTATTATGGGGTTATAAAAGCTATATGGAATATTGGTGACAAGTTTTTAACCCATCACCCAATATACAACATTAAGGACTAAAACACGCATTTAGTTATATTATATAACCTCCCATGTTCAATTCCTGGTGGAGGCAGAGTTAAGAACTACAATTTTCTTTTGCTTTCCAGTATGATCGCTTCTATAAATAATATGCTATATCTGTATTTATCTATCTATAATAAGTATATATATCTTATACACACGTTGACTAATCCCCTCAACACAATTCTTAAACTAACTTACTAAGGGGGTAGTTCAATTGGTGTAATAGTGCCCTTTATATTATTATATATTTTCGACGACCTCCGTGGCGCGCTCGGTTAGACACCTGAACGCTAATCGTGAGGTCCCGGGTTCGATTCCCGGTGGAGGCAGAGTTAAGAACTACGCTTTCCTACTGTTTTCCAGTCTGGTCGTTGATTATACATGCTATATATGTATTTATCTATATATAATATGTATATATATCTTATACACACGTAGACTATTCCCCTCAACACAAGCCTTAAACTAACTTACCAAGGGGCTAGTTTAATTGGTAATAGTGTCCTTTATATTCACCCCTACTCTACCATATATATTTTTTGTTTTTATTTTTGTAACTGGCACTGGGCAAAAAATCCTGAAAGCCGGAGTTTCTTGTTGGTTCTTCTCTGAGCCAGGGCTTCCGAACCAACGGTAGAATTTCAATGCTAAGAGACAACCAGTGTCAGGCAAATGTTTTGACTTTCAATCAATGTACTGTACCTGTACTTATATTGAATAAAAACATTTGACTTTGACTTTATAGCAAGTACAGTCAACACCAAAAGTCGATGAACAGAATCAACTTAACAAAACACCTGTTCACAATAAAATATACCATACACATACTGTGGTGTACAGGCTATTTTGTTTCCTAGTTGCGACTATAACTTATGGCATTTTATTGTGAACAGGTGTTTTGTTAAGTTGATTCTGTTCATCGACTTTTGGTGTTGACTGTACCAAAGCATTACCATTCCGTCTCACAGTCTTCTCTCTGGTTGTTAGGTCATCGTCGTCATCGAGGTCTATGATTGGCGAATCGTCGTACGCCCTGCGAGATATCCTCTCCTCCTCTTCCATTAGACGAGCCCTGTGAGTAAGAAAGAGATGGACGTATAGTTTAAACATCAAGTAATCTATTAGTAAATTAATTAGAAGTATCTATAACCGCCGAGTGTGTATAACAATGAACCGAAAGTAGTTAAAGTGTACATGTAATAGTACTCGTAATTCAAACGGTCTTACGACAATTAACACATAACAAAAAAGGGTGACGTTAGAAGTACCTATAACCGCCGAGTGTGTATGAATGTCAATGAAGTGAAAGTGATTTGTCAGGGTGGGAACAAATAGGGTTTCGTGTTTATTCGTTCTCGTGTCTATAGTTCGTTCGTGTTATCCCTTACGGGGTAGCCAGTATGTGTGCTCATGGTAATAATTCACCTTTAAGCTGACCGAATAGTCAGTACTTAATGTGTCAAGCACAAACTGTATTACTTGTTCCTAGGAATAGGTAGGTTACCTTACGATGTTTTCTTAAGCCGATGTTTATTAATTTGACAATACATTTATTGTTACGAAAATATACTACAAAACTTCAATTCGATTGATACATGGTCAGAGATTTGAACACTGTACCAACAGATACAGAGTCAAGTAACAACTAAGTACAACTAAGCTACACCAAACATATACCCAAACTTAAATTAACCAACCTAGTAGCAGCAGAGTTCTCATCGACCAATGAGGTGGGTCTGCCAACCGCGCTTCTCGGCCTGTGATTGGCCGGCTCCTTGTCCCTCGGCCGAACGACGTTCTGTGATTGGTCGAGCATTCTTCGACCCCCTCTACCTGTTTGTTTTGATGCTATCCGATGTGGTACGTTTGATTGCTGGAAAAAAGGTTATTAAGTATTTATTAAGATAGTAACTTTACGTTATAGTATACAGATGTAAGAAAACTAATTTCATTCAATGAATGCGTTCAATGAATGTACTATTACATACTTGTACATACATACACACACATCACCCCTGATTCCCTTTAGAGGGTTAGGCAGAGATCACGGATCTTCATCTGTCCCGATAATAACAGACCACTTTCGCTTCTTTGACACTCATACACCTTTTCATACACACTCGGCGGTTATAAGTACTTCTAACGTCGACCTTTTTCACCCTTTTGCAATATAGCGTCAATCTGACTGTTATATGTCTTATTGGACCGGCCCCTACGTAACCGCTTTACCACTTCACTCACATATATTCCTTTTGTCAACCTACTATCATTCATCCACATATGTCCAAACTGGAGCATTCCCTTTTCAATCTTAGTCACTACATCTTCTTTCAAAGCCCTATATATCACCCTAAACCACTCAAAATCCTCTCCTAGTCTCTTAGTTATTTCGTAGCAGATAGGCAGCTATAGTATATTCGCTTTAAGAAAATAGTGACGTCATCAAGGTCTCCATGATTTAACCTGTAGGATCCACTGTGTCCTACATGAAAAGAGGAAGCTTCCTACCTGGGCAGGTGTTCGCCCAGGCTAATGGCCTGAGTTGGAAATTTGTATATATCTTGTTTCCGATAAATATTTTACTTGCGCGTTCTAGGAATTGATTTGTGTGCAATTATTATATATTATTCTTGGCGGCGTCATCTGTGGTAATTATGTTTAACTAATTGCAACCTAGGTTTACTTAGGTTTCTCTGTGTGTGTGGCGCTCTAGAGGTCGCCACAGTACTCCCCTTCTTATAAGGTTTTAGCGTCATTTGTTATTGTCATCATTGCTCGGCTGTTGTCACTGAATCAGCAATTCACCAGGCGGTCAGTGGGTCGACTCATATTACCTGAGAGATTAGGAACAGGTAGCGTATTTCTGCATTCGTTGCTCCTAGTATCTCGTAACTTATTCCTCGTTTTTGACTTCAATATCTTCAATGTATGTACATTGTGTCTGTTCATCACGATATGTATATCTTCACGACGGTTTTACCAGCACATCGGTTTGATCACGTTGGGTTGCATCATCACGTGGGGTTGCATCATCACGTCGGGTTGCATCATCACGTGGGGTTATGATCATGTCGGGTTTTCATCACGTCGGGGTTTTGATCACGTCGGGTTTACCAGCAGAAGGTTGCATCATCAACGTCGGGGGTCACCAATTGTAGGATCCACTGTGTCCTACATGAAAAGAGGAAGCTTCCTACCTGGGCAGGTGTTCGCCCAGGCTAATGGCCTGAGTTGGAAATTTGTATATATCTTGTTTCCGATAAATATTTTACTTGCGCGTTCTAGGAATTGATTTGTGTGCAATTATTATATATTATTCTTGGCGGCGTCATCTGTGGTAATTATGTTTAACTAATTGCAACCTAGGTTTACTTAGGTTTCTCTGTGTGTGTGGCGCTCTAGAGGTCGCCACAAACCAATGAGATTTTATAGGTTTTGTCTGTTATTGGTCAATGTGACTTCTTTTCTCATTTACTCACGTCTCATTGGTCAGTTTAACCTTTGCATATCATGACGTCACTATTAACGTGAATAGACTATAGTTATTTCGTAGCAGATAGGCAGCTAGTCACTCACCGTGTCATCGTCGGTTTCCTGGCCCTGGGTCGGAGGGTTCGAGTACTTGTGCAGCAATTCCATCGACAGCCTCTTGTTCATGTCTTGTTGGAAGAACGCGTGCTGCAAAGAACAAATATAAATAAACTAGCGACCCGCTCCGGCTTCAAAATATATAGCCTACTCCACTATTTAATGGATGTTATTAAACATATAAACCTTCCTCTTGAATTACTCTATCTATTAAAAAAAACCGCATCAAAATCCGTTGCGTAGTTTCAAAGATTTAAGCATACAAAGGGACATAGGGACAGAGAAAGCGACTTTGTTTTATACTATGTAGTGATGATAAATTATGAAAGGTTTTCGAATGGCGACCGCGTCTCGGTAAACGTAGTGTAGGACGCCCCCCTGCTAGGTGGACCGATGACCTGAAGGTCGCTGGTGGTGGCTGGCGAAGGCCGCGAATGATCGTGTTTTAGCGTACCCTTGGGAAGGCCTACGTCCAGCTGTGGACTGAGATAGGCTGATTGATTGATTGAAATTATATATAAGTAATGATAAAAATAAAAAATGCAGGTTAATAGGTTATTCAACATAAACAAACGTAGATACATATACAATACGCCCGTTTCTCTGTAGAGGGGTAGGCAAATATCACAGATCCCCCATCTGTCCCGATCCTGACAAGCCACTTTCGCTTAATTGACTCTCATACACACTCGGCGGTTACAGGTACTTCTACCGTCACCCTTTTTGCATATGGCGTCTATCAGTCATATCTCTTATTGGACCACCTCCTACGTAACCGCCCTTACACTTCAAACATATAATGGCAACTTTTATGGCGTATAGGCGGTAATAAATATTGGAGATTTTATCTATTCACAACTTTTTCAACTTTAAACCTCTCCTGTAAAGTTTGCTAAATGACGTTTAGCACAAGTGCGCCGTTAGCTGTCAATATGTAGGGTACATATACACACACTAAATCATCCAAACACCACTTTGTCACCTTACATTATTATTTGACGATCTTCGTGGCGCGATCGGGCCTGAACGCTAATCGTGAGGTTCCAAAGATTCCCGGTGAAGGCAGAGTTAAAAACTACGCTTTTCTTCTGCTTTCCAGTCTGGTCGTTGTTTACATATGCTATATATGTATTTGTCTATATATAATATGTATACACTTCTTAAATATACGTCGACTAGTACCCTTAACACAAGCCTTAAATGTACTTACCAAGGGGCTAGTTTATGGTGTAATAATGTCCAAATATTATTATATTATATTATTATATTAACCACTTCGTCACCCTATTTTATTTCTTGCTAGCGCCATCTATGATAATTATGTTGAACTAATTGCAACTTAGGTTTCCCTCCGTCTGCTCTAGAGGTCGCTACACACAAAAAATCACCTTATCACCACTGTAGTATTATATTATCTGTGCCACTGTTACTTCACATTGACCACTCCGTCACATACCTGCAGCAACTTATCAGCCGTGGGTCGCTTCTTAGGGTTCTTAGTGAGGGCGGCTTTGACGAACGCGTGGAAGGTGGCCGACCATCGCTCCCGGTCCTTAAGGGTCGGGGGTTTGAACCCCGACTTGGACATTAGGAATAGGACCCTCATGGGGTGCAGCTCGAACATGGGTGGCTGGAGTTCGGCGAGCTCTGGAAAGATTGGTAGGTAGTTAGAAGTAGTAGGTAGTCAAGGTTCAGGTGTCCATCTCCGCAATTGCGAAGGTAGTAATTCGATGGCCACCTCGAAGCCACGTGTTGACCAGATAGTCAGTACTCATTGTGACAGGTGGTAAGCACTATTACCTGTTCGGGTTACTCTGATACAGATTTTTACGTAACTACGAATACCATGGCGAAGGAAAACATCGTGAAGAAACCTACTTGTTCCCCGAACACAAATTATAGTGGAGAGGACTTTTATTAAAACATATGTATGTACTCATTTAGATTTTCTTCGTGTACGAATATTCTCAATATTGTTGTTGTCATGTACAATCAGCGCTAAAAGTGCAGTCCCAGTAACTTTTTACACGGTTTAAGTTTATAAGAACAAAAGACAAGGCGACATGGCTGACCACCTGTCGCATTGAGTACTAACTATCTGGTCAACACGTGGGTTCGAGGTTACCATAGAACTACTACCTTCGCAATTGCGGAGATGGGCGCCTGAACTTTTAACTATCACAAGGGTTAATGGTCGTGAACGCGTTTGTCTTTGCTTTTTACAGACCAACCTAATAGTTAATGCTATACTCATGTATGTAATTTTACATTAAGTATTTTAAGGACTTACCAATAGCAGTAATACCACATGCCCATATATCGCAGAGCTGGTTATAACCGCCTTTTCTCTCCACTGCAGCCACCTGGACAAACAAAATTTGGCATAAACATTTTATCATCACCTTTAATCCCTTTCGGGGTGGACAGAACCTTGGGAGACGATAACATTGAATATTGGGGTTGTCATCCAGTATGAAACCTTTCCCTTAGTCGCCTCATACGACATAACGGGAAGGAAGGCAGCGAGTTAGCATTTTTTTACATCCCAGACTAGAAAGGACATCGTGATGAGATGAAAAATTTGTCGTTAGGGATAACATAACTTTCCCGCGAACTGTCGTAAAAACCATATACCCGGCACACAACTTATCGCAAACGTTACAACCTCACGATAAGCGTTTAAATTTTTAAAATATACCTGGTACACTAATCGACCGAACGAATGAACGAAAAGACCGACTCACTCACCTCCGGCGCCATCCAATATGGCGTTCCGATGAACGACTTCCGCTTGTTGATGGTGGCCGTGATCTGAGCGGAGACGCCGAAGTCTGCCAATTTAACGTCACCACAATCCGTCAGCAGGATATTGGCGCCTTTTATGTCTCTGAAAACACAGATTAATATACATAGAGTAAAACAGGTAAATACACGTCGTTCGATACATACATGTATTCACACCTCTACGTTCCTAAGGGGATATGTAGAGACTATCGATTGTCACCTGGAACGAGTGACAAATTTCCCTTGCTTCACTCACACCCATTAACCTTCTCATACATGCTCTTCTGTTCTTAACTTTACGTACCCGCCTTGAGCAGAAACTTTGTAACAATGACCTTGTATTAGCTAGGAAGAAAAGTGACAGAAGAGCCATTTTTTCTCATTTTTTTTAACTTATTCGATACTTAAACGTACATATATCCGTGGTTTTCAGTCACTACATACAACATATGCGTCTTTATTAAAAATATGCTCCTGTACACTGACTATCAGGTTAAACCCATAGGTTCGAGGTGACCATAGAAATAATAGTTCCACAATTGTGAAGATAGACACCCGAAACTCTCGACATATCATTTCAGTAACAGTGTTAAGTCGTTCGTGGATTAGCCAAAGTATCAAGTTACGTCATTTTAAAGACGAAATTTAACACTTTTACAAAGCCACTCCCAACTTCACACTATTACTGAAGTGATATTAAAATGTTTTTTTTTGAGTATATATTTTTCTCTTTTTATCTTTGAATAATTTATCAATAATACTAGCGACCCGCCCCGGCTTTGCACGGGTATAAAATATATAGCCTACTCCACTATTTAATGGATGTTATTATACACATAAACCTTCCTCTTGAATCACTCTATCTATTAAAAAAAACCGCATCAAAATCCGTTGCGTAGTTTCAAAGATTTAATCATACAAAGGGACATAGGGACAGAGAAAGCGACTTTTTTTATACTATGTAGTGATTATTGTAATGCGGAATCTCAATAAAGGATTACTATCATTATTAGTAGGCTTGGGCCCTGGTTTCATGTTTCATTCGTTCACAACTCACTCACCTATGCATCTTGCCCATGCTGTGGAGGTAGGACAGACCAGTGAGAGTCTCTCGGCACATGAACGCGATTTGCAACTCTGTTAGTGGACCCGTCACGTGGTATATGTCCTGCAATAAACACGTATCTTGTTATATTACAAAATATACATTAATTTAACAAAACAAACAAAAAGACAAACGCATTCACGAGCATTAACCCTTGCGGGGTAGTCAGAGGTTCAGGTGTCCATCTCCGCAATTTCGAAGGTAGTAATTCTATGGACACCTCGAATCCACGTGTTAACCAGATAGTCAGTGCTCAATGTGACAGGTGGTCAGCCATGTCGTCATTTACAAACACCAACTATTACCTGTTCGGGGAACAGGTAGGTTTCCTCACGATGTTTCCCTCACCGTATAATTCGATGCATTTCGTAAATGTACATAGAAATTCATTAAACTTCATTTCCATTGGTACATGCTCAAGCGGGATTTGAACCCTGTACCCATGGATACAGAGTCAAGCCCCAAACAACTGAGCTACGTCGAATTTACATTAATTTAATTTTACATAGATACACATTCACGTCCTTTAATCCCTTTCGGGATGGACAGAACCTCGGGTATCTAATATCTTATAGGTCACTTTTTAGCAGATCGGGTTTGAGATGTCATAATTAATTTTATTATTTTGAAAATAAAAAGCGTAAAAGTTGGTAATATTTTTGGGTCTAAGAAAATTAATTGAAATGTGAATATAATAAAGTTACCTTTATTAACCCGACGTTTCGGCTACGTTGCAGCAGCCATGGTCACGGGCAGACTGACGACGCATATTTCTTCGCCTCCAACGCAGCGCCCTGTCAGATTCTTCTCCGACTACCCTCACTGCTTCGTTATTATTAAACACACGCGACCTACACACTACACTCACAGTATCTTGTGGCTTCACACGATCATGCTGAACCGAATGTCGATCTATCACGGTATTCCACGCCGAAGACAGTTTGTAACCTCCTTCACGATTGAATGTACTGTGCTTTTTTATTTCAATCGCCTCGCGTACAATTCTACTGTAGTATCGGCGTTCATTAGAGAGCACAGTGGGTTTATGAAGCTCAATCCAATGATTTGAACCCTCGTTTAGTAGATGTTCGGCTATTGCTGACCTATTGGTATTCAATTTCTTGACCGCTGCAATGTGTTCCTTCACTCTGTCCGCTATAGACCGTTTGGTCTGTCCGACGTAACATTTCCCACAGCTGCAATCAATCTTATACACACCCGGTGTTTGGTACGGGATTACATCTTTAGGTGTTCTCAGAAAGTCTGTTACCTTCGAAGATGGAACGAAAATAGGCTTGATCGAGTAGTTCTTCAAGACTGTTCCAACTTTGTCTGTAACACCCTTCACATAAGGCAGGAACACCGGCACGCGATCCACATAAGGGGGTTTCTTTCTTTTGGATATACGGTTTACCAACTTAGTACCTACGTAATGACCATTTCTCCTAAGTACATCCCGAACATACTGCAGCTCCTCGTCCATATGCTCAGGGTCGCACAAATCCCTAGCCCTGCTTGTGAGAGACGTCGCCACAGAAACCATGTGTTTTGGATGATGATGTGAGGATCCATGGAGGTACCGATCTGTGTGTGTAGGTTTTCTGTAGATAGTATGTGAAAGTGTGCCATCAGGTCTCACCATAACCTTAACGTCAAGGAATGCAAGTGATCTATCAATTTCCATCTCACAAGTGAACCTTATATTCGGATGAATAGCATTCAGGTATATCAACCACTTATCTACTTCTTGTGCGCCTCCTTTCAATATACAAAAGATATCATCGACATATCTTAACCACAGTTTAATATTCTGAGCTCCACTATTCAAAGCCTTCTGCTCAAAATGCTCCATCCAAATATTGGCCATCACTGGGGCTACAGGACTACCCATAGCCACGCCATCAATTTGAAAAAAGAACTGTCCTTGGTATATGAAGTAATTCCCAGCCACACAATTTTCAAGCAAGTCAGCATAATGGATAGGAAGATCATGACTCACAAGCAACGTTCTAACAACATCAAGACAATCCCTCACTGGAACGTTGGTAAATAATGACTCGACATCAAAACTCACCATAATTTCATCCGGTTCCAACTTCAGATCATCAATAATGGCGACGAAATGGCGAGAATCCTTCACAAAAGATGGAGTTTTACCCACTAGTGATTGCAGTACAGATGCAACGTGCTTTGCCAAGTAATACGTGGGTGAATCAATTTGACTCACAATAGGACGTAGTGGCATATTCGTTTTATGCACCTTCGGCAATCCAATGGATGTACTTAGGAGAAATGGTCATTACGTAGGTACTAAGTTGGTAAACCGTATATCCAAAAGAAAGAAACCCCCTTATGTGGATCGCGTGCCGGTGTTCCTGCCTTATGTGAAGGGTGTTACAGACAAAGTTGGAACAGTCTTGAAGAACTACTCGATCAAGCCTATTTTCGTTCCATCTTCGAAGGTAACAGACTTTCTGAGAACACCTAAAGATGTAATCCCGTACCAAACACCGGGTGTGTATAAGATTGATTACAGCTGTGGGAAATGTTACGTCGGACAGACCAAACGGTCTATAGCGGACAGAGTGAAGGAACACATTGCAGCGGTCAAGAAATTGAATACCAATAGGTCAGCAATAGCCGAACATCTACTAAACGAGGGTTCAAATCATTGGATTGAGCTTCATAAACCCACTGTGCTCTCTAATGAACGCCGATACTACAGTAGAATTGTACGCGAGGCGATTGAAATAAAAAAGCACAGTACATTCAATCGTGAAGGAGGTTACAAACTGTCTTCGGCGTGGAATACCGTGATAGATCGACATTCGGTTCAGCATGATCGTGTGAAGCCACAAGATACTGTGAGTGTAGTGTGTAGGTCGCGTGTGTTTAATAATAACGAAGCAGTGAGGGTAGTCGGAGAAGAATCTGACAGGGCGCTGCGTTGGAGGCGAAGAAATATGCGTCGTCAGTCTGCCCGTGAC
This sequence comes from Leucoptera coffeella, assembly GCA_030578115.1. Lineage (NCBI taxonomy): Eukaryota > Metazoa > Arthropoda > Insecta > Lepidoptera > Lyonetiidae > Leucoptera > Leucoptera coffeella. The sequence goes on from JAMBLF010000252.1 coordinate 300,173, forward strand.
CATGGCTGCTGCAACGTAGCCGAAACGTCGGGTTAATAAAGGTAACTTTATTATTTAAAAACATACGCGATAAGTCCCGTTTGCTATTAATCATGAGTATAAATCGCGAATCTCTTAAAACTATAATGTGAATATAAACAAGTATATACACGTCCTTTAATCCCTTTCGGGGTGGGCAGAACCTCGGAGACACAATAATATCTCCTCGGTCACTTTAAAGCAGCACTTCGCTATGGGGCGATGGATTAGTAACCAGCCACCATCTTAACAATTCCAATATATATGCTAAAGTTTGACCAAGGATATAAAATTATTCCAAGAATCTATCCACCCAAAAACGAATTACATATCTAAGAGACATAATCTTCTAATACATAAATACATACACATCACGCCTGATTCCCTGTAGAGGGGTAGGCAGAGATCACGACCCTCTGTCCCGATCCTGACAGACCACTTTCGCTTCATTGACACTCATACATCTTCTCATACATTCGGCGGTTATAGATACTCCTAACGTCACCTTTTTTCAATATAGCGTCTATCTGACTGTTATATGTCTTACTAGTGACCCGTTCCGGCTTTGCACGGGTATAAAATATATAGCCTACTCCATTATTTAAGGGATGTTATTATACATATAAACATTCCTCTTGAATCACTCTATCTATTAAAAAAACCGCATCAAAATCCTTTGCGTAGTTTCAAAGATTTAAGCATACAAAGGGACATAGGGACAGAGAAAGCGACTTTGTTTTATACTATGTAGTGATTTTATTCATTGGTAACATGCCAGAGTCGAAATTCGAACCTGGGACTTCTAATAATTCACAAGTCTAAAAAGCTTCCCCTTTCATAAGCTTACCTGTAAACTACCCCCACCGCAATACTCCATAGCAATCCACAGTTTATCCCTCCTGAGATACGAGCCGTAATAGGCCACTATATTCGGATGTCGACAGTCCTTCATCATAAGGATTTCCTGCTGGATCACCGCAAAGTCATCACCTGGTTCCAACTTGATCACCTTTATGGCTGCCAGGTCGGAGCCGTTCAACCTTTTGGCCTGTGAATAGTAATGATACCATGATTAATAATTAATTTTATTATATATAAACTCACGCGAAGTCCCGTTAATTATTAATCATGTGTATAAATCGCGAATCTCTTAAAACTATAATAATGATATCAATTAAATAACATAAACATAACATACGCTTCACGACTTGTGTATACACACTCCCTTTTTTATGGCGGGGTAGACAGAGGCTTGAATGCCCATCTCCGAAATTTCGAAGGCATGTTAGGGATGGGTCATTCGAAGCCCGCGTTTCATTATACAGCACCCAACTTGATAGGTAGTGAACCGTATCGCCGTATATAGACACTGATTATTACCTATCCTGAGGGATAGACAGGTTTCCTCACGATGTTTTCCCTCACCGTTAGCGACTGTAAATTATGTACGTAAATGAAAAACACATATTTAAATTTAAATAAAATCAATGAAATGAAATGCTTTTTATTCAACACAAGCAATATCAAATAATTTGCTACATTTTTATTTTTTCAGTAGTTTTTTCATTACATAAAACATAGATGGCACTGTAATTATAATTTGATTTTTATATTATATTCTTCGCTCCTATTAGTAGCAGGGTGATGTTATATAGCCAAAAGTCTTTCTCAATAAATGGTCTATCTAACACAAAAAGAATTTTTGAATTCGAACCAGTAGTTCCTAAGATTAGCGCGTTCAAACAAACAAACTCTTCAGCTTTATAATATTAGTATAGATAAGGATCATAAAATCACAAAAAAAAACATTTTGACATGAAAAAATGACATTAAATTTAGTTAATCTATAAAAAAATTTAATAAATCTAATTAAACTATTGGCATTTCGTAAAGGAAAATCCTGCAGAGAAGAAATGCCAAGAAACTCTGCAGACATTATTCAATACAACTTCAGTTAAATAATCCATCAGAATGAGACTGCAGCCCAACCAGCAACCAACGAATATATATGTTATTATTATATGTTGCTTATAAGCAACATATTAAAGGGGTCCCAATAAGAACATGCATCGTGAGGCCGCAATCACACCAAGATGAAACGTCACATTACATCATCCAGATTTTATTTTGTAGTAGACCTTTTCCATTAATGTCGCTTTAGTCAAGTATAGTTTAGTAATCAATCAGCCTATGTCAGTCCACTGCTGAACGTAAGCCACCCTTAGGGTGCGCCACAAAACCCGATCACTCGTGGCCCTCAGCCAGCTATTAAAATAAGCCTGGCTAGATGAAAGTAAAATATAATCTAGTCTGGGACGTATAAGAATGCTAGCTAGCTGCCGTTCTTCTCGGTATGTCGTAGGTGACTAAGGGACTAGGGGTGTATGAAATATATTGGGCGATAGACTAACAACCTTACATCAATATTCTATGTGACATCACAGTCTCTAATATTCATGCTAAAGAGTGACGTAGGACTAAATCTCCGATGTTCTGTCCACCCCGAAAGGGATTGAAAGACGTGAATGTATGTGTTTATGTATATATATTATATGTATGTATATGTAGGGTATATGAAGAACAGAAGAGCACGTATGAGAAGGTTAATGGAAGTGAGTGAAGTAAGAGATTTATCAATCGTTCCAGGTGGCGATCGATAGCTCTACCTATCCGCTTGGGAACTTAAAGGCTTGAATATATGTGTGTGTTTATGTAGGAGTCGTTTCATCAACATATAACAGTCATATAGACGACAGAAGTATCTATAACCGCCGAGTGTGTATTAGGAGATATATGTCAATGAAGCGAAAGTGATTTATCAGTATCGACTCAAGTAGATACGTCATCTCTACCTAACCCAGTAGGTAAACAGGCGTGATATAACATTAACCACGGCTTTAACCCGAGACCTATAAGACAAACGCGTTCACGACCATTAACCCTTGCGGGGTAGTCAGAGGTTCAAGTTTCCATCTCCGCAATTGCGAAGGTAGTAATTCTATTGCCTCCTCGAACTTACAAAGTAAGAAAAGTAAACAAATAGGTGTTTATGAACTCTGCCGGCCTTGTTAGGATTTTCTAGCGTTATAGGCCAGTCTTAATTAGCGAAGAGAATTTGGGTCGTTGACCGAGTATCAACAGTTATTTTGAATCACTCTAATATGCTCATTGGGCATTCTTCACGCGTTTTGTTGAAGCTTATTGGTCAGTATTCGACGTAGCTCAGTTGTTTGGGGCTTGGCTCTGTATCAGTGGGTGCAAGGTTCAAATCCAGCTTAAGCATATACCAATGGAAATTAAGTTTAATGAATTTCTATGTACATTTTCGTAATAAAAATACATTTACGAAATGCATCGAATTATACGGTGAGAGAAAACATTGTGAGAAAACCTATCTGTTCCCCGAACATGTAATAGTTTAGTGCTTGTAAATGGCGACATGGCTTAGCACCTGTCACATTGAGTACTAACAATTTGGTCAACGCGTGGGTTCGAGGTGACCATAGAATTACTACCTTCGCAACTGTGGAGATGGACACCTGAACTTTGACTAAAGGGTTAATGGTCGTGAACGCGTTTGTCGTTTTTTCTGTCCATCCCGAAAGGAATAAAGATCTTAAGCGTAAGTTTTTTCAAAGTTAAAGTATATATGACGCGGTGGTCGGCTATATCCAAATATAGATATCCAAAGGAAACAGTTATGGGAAAAAAAAGAATCTTTTCACATCTGTGGACGAAAGTATGTATTGTGCTGATCGGGGACTATTTAAAATGTTACCGGCTGTCAGTCTGCTTGGAATAATAATGTACGCGTTCACGACCATTAACGCTTACAGGGTAGTCAAAGGTTCAGGTGTCCATCTCCGCAAGGTAGGTTTTAGGTTTCCTCACGATGTTTTTCCCTCACCGTAGTATTCGACGCATTTCGTAAATGTATTTTTATTACGAAAATGTACGTAGAAATTCATTAAATTTCATTTCCATCGGTACATGCTCAAGTGTGATTTGAACCCTGTACCCTCGATACAGAGTCAAGCCCCAAACAACTGAGCTACGTCGAATTACTGAGCTACGTACTCGTATGTACGTACGAGCTACATATTAATATAATTTTGTAGGGCAATATTACATAGATCTCCTAATACATGTTATAGGTACTTCTAACTTAATAAATAGTGGCAGTTAATACTATGGAGTAATTATTTTTGACGCTATTGGGCTCATATACTTTCGCTTTTAATATACATATACGTAAATAGTATGTATGTTAGTAAACATACTACACTCATGTCTTTAATTCTCTGACAAGTTCACAAAATACAATATAATGATTATGGTAAAATTAACTTTTTTTTCGTGAGGAAACCTGCCTATCCCTCAGGAATAGGTAATAGTCAATGCCTAAATACGGCGATACGGTTCACTACCTATCACTTTGGGTGCTGTCTATCTATTGATACGCGGGATTCGAGAGACCCATACCTAACATGCTTGAAATTTCGAAAGCTCGAAATTTCGGGGATGGGCACTCAAGCCTCTGTCTACCCCGCCATAATAAAAAAGGGAGTGTGTATACACAAGTCGTGAAGCGTATGTATGTATGTAAACTTTACTGGTTTAAAACGATATAAGACTGTATCTGGCTAACATATGCATGGATACTCAAATCTAACAAATTCAGAAATAACAGAAAAATATTACTTTTCTTAGTGATGTAAATAAATAAATAGAGTTGATAGAACACATGCATTCACTTCCCTTAATCTCTTTTGGGATGGACAGAACCTCAGAGACATGAGAATATCTCCCAAGACACATTTTAGAATGAATAATTATTGGGGTTATAATTTAGTATGGAACATTGGTGAAATGAAATGAAATTACTATCTTCTATCGTCACTTTTAAGCATGAATAGTTACTGGGGTTGTGAATTAATATGGAACATTGGTAGCCAATTACCCAAAAGATTCCATTTACCACTAGGCCCTAGACCCTTTCTACGATATGCCAGAAATAACGACAGCTAGTTACCATTATTTTAGATCCCAAAATAGCACAGGTCATATAATATCATTAACAGGGTGGAATTGAATACAGAGACTAGGAATTCCAATAAGATTCACATTAGACTACAAGTATAGAGATGAGGAATAATAACTAAAGTTCTGAGGTCTTATGTTATCAAACAGAAATTTATTCAGACCTCTACTTACATTAAGGGAGAGACAGAGACCATGGATTGCTACCAACACCACCATGAGAAATCTCTCTTTCGTCACTCACACCCATTAACCTTCTCATATATGCTCTTCTGTTCTTCATGATGTGTATACCCACCTTGAGATATTAAGAATATAGCCAATTTACTCTGTCCAACTCTACCCTTCACTTTGGCTCTAACATAACCCTCCTTTCATCCATCCGCTCCATGTACCCAAACCACCTTAACATACCTTTCTCTTCAACGACGTTCACAAATCACACTATTCCGTACCCTATCACACAATCTTACATTACACATTTACCTGAGGGAACTCATCACTACTGCATTAATTCTGCTTTCATGATTCTTCTGCCAAACCCAGCACTTCACTACATGGTATAAAACAAAGTCACTTTCTCTGTCCCTATGTCCCTTTGTATGCTTAAATCTTTGAAACTACGCAACGGATTTTGATGCGGTTTTTTTATTAGATAGAGTGATTCAAAAGGAAGGTTTATATGTATAATAACATCCATTAAATCGTGGAGTAGGCTATATATTTTATACCCGTGCGAAGCCGGAGCGGGTCGCTAGTTTTATCATATCAAAACTTACGTGATAAGTCCCGTTAATTATTAATCATGAGTGTAAATCGCGAATCTCTTAAAACTATAAACCCAGCACTCACTACCATACATAAGTATGGGGACCAGAACAAAAATTATAAACTTGATTATATGAGAAAACATTGTGAGGCAATTTACCTGTTTTAATGGAACAGGCAATAGTCAGTACTTGTAAATAGTCACATAGCTCACCACCTGTCTTATTAGGTGCTATCTATGGGTCAATGCATCAATTTAACTTGGTCATAGAATCGCTAACACCACAATTGCAGAGATGGACACGCTACTCTAATTATACCACAAGGAATAATGGTTGTGAAATGTATTATATCATTGCTAGTTCCTACATACACACAAAGTGTTTATAAATTGGTGTTTGTAAACAAGTCATGCCAGTTATTGTAAGTTGAAAGTACTGAACCAGATAAGTTGATTTACAAATTACATAAACATAGTTACTTTTAAACACTCGCGATTTATACGCTGAAGATATTTTGAGTACTCCCCCAACCACGGCTTATGTAACTGGGTCGAAACGTCGAGATATATAAAGAAAGGTATCTATATCTTTATTGATTTATGGCTATATGACCCGGTCTCACATACCTAGTAAATAAATAGATAAACATACCTTTATAAACTTGTCTTCCTTGTTAAGTATTTTAAAGTACACAAATACATTTTATAAGTTATAACTAAGAATGGATATTTAAAGCCACATCTTACCAAATAGTCAGTATTTATAGTCACAGCCATGAGTTATGAATAAGTCAATGTGATACTAACTATTACAACATACGTACATACACAGTACAACCATTTCCGTGTATAGGGATAGGCAGAGATAACGGATTCCCATCAGTCCCGATCCTGACAAACCACTTTTGCTTCATTGACACTAATACACCTCATACACACTCAGCGGTTATAGGTACTTCTAACATGACCTTTTTTCAATGTGGACTATCATAAGTCTTATTGGGACAGCCCCCACAACCACCCTGCCACTGCACTTACATATATTCCTTTTGTAAATCTACTATCATTCACCCGTATTACGTGTTCATACCATCAAAACATGCCATTTTCAATCTAAGTCACTACATGTCTTTCAAACCTGACTATTACTAGATATTTAAGTTGTTTAAGGTAACAGAGATGATATAGAGTAGGTTCTCTAAGTTCTATATACTATGAACAAGATATAGACTGTGAATTTGTATTGTTTGTACAATGAAAGTTGTATACACAATTACCTAACAATATGAATGTAAGAGTAAATAAAAACATTACCAAACATAACATAATAATGATGAATAGCTTATCCTAGTACCAGTGTTGGATTTCAGTTTTGCATTATCCTATTAGAAACCATTAAGAGATTAATTAACCATGAGTCATAACAGCCTAGTGGTTTGAGAAAAATCTAAGATATAAGCTGAATTTAACAGTTCAAACGTATCTAATCTTGTTTTAGTATGCATAATGCTGATGTTCAGTGATACTGTGATAGGAAAATCGTATTCGATATTGCAGTTTTTGAGATAAAATTGTCTAAGTTGTCATGCAATTTTCCGAGGCAATGTTTAGGTGATATTTTTCGTTTTTTGTAAGGTTTGTATGCAAATGTCTATGTGGAAAGTATAGAGGGTAAGGTGTAGGATAAAGTTCTTTGTTCGTAATTACCTTATACACATCTCCGTAGGTCCCTGAACCAATTCTTTGAATGAGTTCATATTCATCTTGGGGGTTCCTTCTCGATATATCGGAGCTCAACACGCCACTGTGAGCCATTTTTGAGGTATTAAACGATTTGCACAAACTAATTACACTTAAACCTCATCATAAACACAAATTTTTGAGGGTTTATTGTTCGTTTTTAATTAATAAAACGAAAATAAAATGAAATTGAACATCCTGCAATGCATTTCACGATTTGACACTTTGTAGACAAGAGACATGATTTGACTTTTCTAAAGTGACGTTTCATTGTAAACTATGTTCAATAAAGTTTCGAATACACTACTTCCCTTAAGCTATTTAATTTTAGGCATTCTGCGAAAGATTAAAGAAAATGCTAACTGACTGCTTGGGATCAATGAAATCTATTTAACGCTAGGTTACCCATGATTAATAACTAGCGGGACTTATCGCGTATGGTTTTATACAATAAAGTTACCTTTATTATTAATTCGACGTTTCGGCTACGTTATAGAATCCGAATCGTCGGGCCCGTGACCAATACTGCTACAACGTAGCCGAAACGTCGGGTTAATAATAAAGGTAACTTTATTGTATAAAAAGTTACGCGATAAGTCCCGCTAGTTATTAATCATGAGTATAAATCGCAAATCTCTTAAAACTATATAGCTAGGTTACCCAGTCACTTATATGCCACATATGAACAATGTCATCTGGGTAGCTAAAAACCTTCTTAATGGTTCATGAAACCTCTGATGGCTAGCAAGAGTGTTTGAAAGGAAGAAGAAAACTAGAACAAAGTTAGTCTATTTGTAATTTCAGTATTATTACCTACTCATATACTCATATTGTTAAATGTTCATTAATATTCGTGAAAAAGTATATTGGAGTAATTTTGGGGAATTTCTAATATTATTATACTATAGTGTTATTTTTTTAAAGCCTATGTTGTTTAACAAATTCGTTATATTGAAGCTGAATATCTCAGTGTAGCTAACCTATTTGGGGCTTGACTCTTTATCAGTGGAAACAGGGTTCAAATCCCGCCTGAGCTACTAATGGAAATGAAATGAGCGATTTTCCATGTACATTTTCATAATAAAAATACATTAGCGAAATGCGCCGCATAATAAGTACGGTGAGAAAATAGTTATCCGAACAGGTAATAGTCAGTGCTAGTAAATGGCGACATGGCTTATCAACTGTTATGTCGATTGAGTACTGACTATCTGGTCAACATGTCGTTTCGAGGATTAATCGGGACACTGGAGGATCCATCTCTGCCTTCCCCTCTACAGGGAATTAGGCACGATGTGTATGTATGTGTAGATGAGGATCCGTGATTTCTGCCTTCCCCTCTACAGGGAATTAGGCATAATTTGTATGTATGTGTGTGGGGAGGTGTGAAAGGCATTAAAAAGGCAATAAATAGTTAAAATGGTATATTATTTATTACAATCAATAAACACCCGCCTCGAGCCTCCACTGCGCCACAGCGAGGCAATTACAATCATTTATTATCTATACACTGCATCTAACATTATACTTTATTATATAAAATTATACATTTCTTTTGGTTCATTCAATTTAAGTGCACTTCAACAAAATGTCAAGATATACGACATTTCACACGTCATGTCTCGATGAGAAATTCTGAATCCCTCAAAACTTTAAAGGAACTTTTGACCACTGCATCTAGAATTGGTAGTTACAGCGGCCGACTCAGTCCTAGCAGATATGTGTACTGGCAACACAAAAACAATTCAATTGAGCTGTTACTATGAGTTCGACCCATGGGGTTGCCACAAATACCCAATCGGCAATTTAAAGTCCACCACACATATTAAATGCGATTCTAACTACGTTTTTTTATACTATTTTCTGATATTAAAATTAGGGAAAACTATGTTTTGGTTGGTTTAAACGAATATAGTATTAGGTTAAGGCCATTTTCAAAAAACTAGCTACTTTTTTACAGTTGTGAAGAATTCTTTATAATATATACACGTTTGGTTTAAGAGACATTGTATATGAATAGAAAGTTGCCATATAAGAATGTTATTATACAAAACAGAAATTTTCTCGACAAATTAAAATCCTTAGAGCAAGTTTATTTTAATTGCTGTAAAAAACAATAATTTTATAGTATTTTGAAAATGGCAGTGACTTATCATACATTGTTCTTTCCTATCATATAACGCCTTTAAAGACTCCAATACACAACGAATTCATAATGCTCAACAAACATGGCAATAACTACGATTTTTAACATTACAAGCTTTCTTTGACATTTCTCTGACATCAACTGACGGATAGACTGACAGTTTAAAGTTATTGAAGACAATATTACGTAGAATTTTGAAGATGAGATACTAAACGTGTTTTAATGTTCCCAAAAGCACAACTAAAATTACTATTTACAACACAAAATAATTTAAACAAAAGCAATGATTAGAAGCGAATAGATTTTTACCTAGGAAATCGTTTGCCCTTCCTTTAAACATATAAAGAAAGAGTATGAAAGAGAAAAAGAAGTATTCAAGTGTACAACTAACACTTTGGCACAAACCAACAATTTTTTTTGGAATTTTCAATTTTTTACCGAGGAAGATTCTCTAAAAGTGTTCACTAAACATAAACTAATCTAAAATTAATACTAATTAACATAAACAAAACAAATATACACAAAAAATTGAGTTCGTTCATTTTGTATCTACGGACATGTGTCACGTGAATTCTTTTGCAATTTAAGGGAAAATCACCTTACAATTATTTAATGTACTATTTCCAATTAAAACTAGCCTTAGAAATAAATTAACCTAAACCGTATGAATATTTCAAACTCACAAATAAAATTATGCAAAATTACAAAAAGAGAAGTAATAGGTATTGAAGAACGAGTATGATTTCACCAAACGTATGACAAAATCAATTATATTAGAGCGACAATAACTCAACACTCATTGCCTTATGAATACACGACTTTTACAAAAATGCTACAATTTATGACAGCTCTCAAACACTCAGAATGAATGATTGAGTGAATGAACGATTCGAGTGAGTGAGTATAGAATTAGGTGAATGAATTAGCTGAATGTTGAAATACGTTTGGCAAGACAAATACCTTAGTTTGGGTGTTCATTAAAATTATTAAATACTTTTTGGGATATCTGGTAACCCTAAAAACTTACACAAAACAAAAGCTTTTAGAAACAATTCTTCTATTAAATTATAATTTAAATTACAAAAACAAACAAACATTTCCAATTATAATATAATAAAAACCTAATGTAGGACATCATCTTAAAAACTAAACAAAATCGTAAAAATATTCTGTCATTTAGGATGATAATTTCAAAGTATAAAGTTTTAATCCTTTGGCCATCTAACATATCATGTAGCTAGAGAATCAACGATCCCCAATTTTATGCCTTTTGCTATTAGTAAAACAAGTGCTTATTATAGGGGATTCACTGTATGTATTGATAACAATCACTCATAAGACAGATTGACTACTTTTGAGTGTCATAAAGAAAAAATACCAAATTTTGAAACAACTAATAACTTTTTTTCATATGCTATTGTTTACAAATTGGACATAACAGGAAAATTCACTTCTTAGACCTTTTGACAGTACATGTGACATTATTCAGAAATTAGTAATTAAAAGATAAAGTACAAGATATGTCAAAAAACGCATATTGACAAAAGCCATAAGGATAACGTTGAACAAGAACTGTCAAAATTATCATCCTAAATCACAGAGTACATGAACTCATTCAACATCTAGTCATTGTCATTAATAAGCCGTAGACTTCAAATAGAAATTTCGAACTACCAACAAGAAAAAGGGTGACCTTTACATAAATTGATTTGTTAATTGTCTTTCCTTTCATTTTATTTTTACACTAACAATAAATAAAATTCATGCTTTCGAAATTATCTAGTTACCTAGTGCTTTAAACACATCACAAATACCAATTCAAATCGTATGTGATTGAAGCTATTAATATTTTACTTTATTCCTTTTGTATCTATCTATAGTTTGACTTTATATAACTAATTTACAAATGGACACCCTTGTTTAGAGATCATATTTTATTTATGGTTCTTACACTCTCATATTTTATACTAGATACTAGTGACCCGCTCCGGCTTTGCACGGGTATAAAATATATAGCCTACTCCACTATTTAATGGATGTTATTATACATATAAACTTCCTCTTGAATCACTCTATCTATTAAAAAAAACCGCATCAAAATCCGTTGCGTAGTTTCAAAGATTTAAGCATACAAAGGGACATAGGGACAGAGAAAGCGACTTTGTTTTATACTATGTAGTGATATAACTGTCTCTATATAGATATCATCGGAGCTACAGCCCATTGACAGATTTGTTTGAATGCTGTCCATTTGTGTATGTATTTGCTAACAAATGCTATTCTTTTCTCTTTACATGAATTTAGATAATATAACATAACATACGCTTCACAACTTGTGTATACACACTCCCTTTTTTATTATGGCGGGGTAGTCAGAGGCTTGAAAGCCCATCTCTGAATTTATGAATGCATGTTAGGTATGGGACACTCGAAGCCCGCATTTCACTAGATGGACAGCACCTAACGTGATAGGTAGTGAATCGTGTTGCTGTATATAGGCACCGGCTATTACCCATCCCGAGGGTTAGACAGGTTTCCTCACGATGTTTTCCTTCATCATTATATTTAGAAAATATATGGAGTCAATAACATCATATGATAATTTATGAGAGTGTAAGTTTATTGGTTGCTTTTTAAACTGTTAATATGCCTTTATACATTTATTTTAATTTGACAGACCTAATTTTCAATCTTTTAACATTTTTTTATTTTTCTTTGTATGGTCTGAGTATTTATAACAAAAAGGGTTAACGCAGGGTTGTCCTATAAAACAGTAGTAACAAAATCTTATAAAGCATTCCTAATCCATGTTAGAAAGATAGTCTTCAGCTTTAATTGTTCTATATAACATTGGACTTCAATTATGAATTTTCAGTTATAATTTAGTATAGTGAATGAATATTTTTAGAAACTATGGATTTTCAGCTTAGTTGGTTGAAGAATTGGTTTTACTTAACATAACTGACTATATGGGATAACTTTTTATATGAGTATGTTAAATGTGACTGCGGTAATACATTAACTTATAAACACCGAGTGTGTTTGAAGAGGTGTGGTAGTGTCAATGGAGCAAGTGTTTTGTCAGGATCGGGGCAGACGGGAATCTGTGATCTCTACCTACCCCTCTACAGAGAATCAGGCGTATAGTGTATGTATGTAATACATGTAATGTATGTATATATATAGGTGGTAAAATAAAAGAATGATAAGTTAGGGAAGGTAAAGTATTATAGCCTAAATAAGACTTGTGTATTGAAGTAAACATTTTACTATTGACAGAAATGGCAGTAAATTAAATTCATTTAGAATTTGTATCACAGTTGATGATTTCTCAAGATCTTTCAAAGATACAATCAATAGTCTCTGCCTATCCTATAGGGAAGTAAAGATGTGAATAAATGTACATACACATGTTGACCAATTAAAGACATCAAACATGGTAATACATACAGAAAATATTTAGAACAGATATAGTATGTTATAACTTCCAGAATGGCAGTCAAATATTTCATAAAATAAAATAGTTGCTCCACCAGGAATGCTACTGCGAATAAAGTTCAAAATCTATATGTAATATTAAAATGAACTAAAAGCCAATAGAATGTATAAGATATATAGTAAACATACATATAAGGAAAGAGGTTTGTCAGAATCAGGACAGATGTGGATCTGTGATCTCTGGTAACCTATTTAAAGTGAAACAGGCGTGTTGTGTATGTATGTATAAATATGTAATTGTATCAGTTAAGACATACAAGTACTTATAACCGAGCCTAAACGTGGTACAGGTATCTGTATAGAAAAAGTTTAAGTCAGAAAGCTTGATAAACTGAAATATAACGTGTTATATGTTTATATACCCCATACAGTCCATAATTTATCCATAACTTAAGTCCCAACAAGATTTATAACACACAAAACTAAGCAAAACCACAGTTCAAAAACATTCATTCTCTCACTCTAACGAGTACATTAAAAGACCTACAAACACCTAAAACCATTCAATCTCACCTCCTATTCCCACGTCGTCTGGTAGAACTTCTCAAAACCTTTGTATTCACAGTTTTACTAACCTTATTATTCTTTCTGTTTTTGTTCGACTTGGTAGACCGGCTGCTTTCTCTCGACTTCCTTTGGTCGGATTCAAAGGAAAACTTGGGTATGAAGCTTTTAACTTGTGACGGGGACAAGCTTACTTCAAGCCGTCTCTGTCTCGACCTGGTCATTCTGACATTAGTATCGACTTCTATGGTTAAAGGCTCTAAAGTCTTACTCTTAGGTCCTTTACGCTCTTTCACTTTAGTTTTACTATCATTCTGACCCTTCTCACGGAGCGGTTTAGCCGTTTCCTCATATTTCCTTTTCCTAGTGACTCGGATAGAGTCGTTCTCTATAGATTCCTTAGTTTGGTTCGCTGCCTTCGTTTTGCTCCTTGTCGACTTGGCTTCGACTTGATTGTTCTCCAATTTTCTCTTCTTTCTCGGTGGAGATTTGGTCTTGTTCGGTGACACTTCTATATCCTCTATACCTTTAGTGCTTTCAATGAATATATATTCGTCTAACTTGGGCCTATTCTTGCCGTAGGTTCTCTCTACTGGTTTTACAGGGGGAACATCATCTAGTTCAAAGTTAGCGTCATTAGGTTCATGTGTAGGCGTGAGTTTAGTGCTAGCTTTAATAAGTTCTAGATCATTGTCAATGGAACTGTTGTTCATGCGATTGGTGATGTTGGCTATGGTTTCCAGAAGCGTGGGGTCCTGGGTTTCGTGCTCGGACGTGCTCGCTTGGGATATGGGCACGCCTAGTCTGTTCTTGTTGCGGCGTTTGTACAGATCCGCTTTCGTCATGTCCTGTGAAAGGAAATATAAGTTTAGTATAAGTTATAGTACATGTTTCTTATAGTAGATTAGGTAAGTATAGTAATTATATGTGCTATATAAATACAGTTAATACACTCAGGTTCAGGTTAGACTCTTAACATATCTAATCAAAGACTAAAATAAAAATATATCTATTTATTGCATTAGGTCTAAAGCTTGTATAGATAATAGTAACATAATCATAAATAAATATCCCTTCGGTGTTATAGCACGTGGGTTCGAGGTGACCACAGAACTACTACCTTCTCAAATTGTGGGAATGGACTCTTAACTTATGACTACTGTCAAGGTTCTAATTGGTAATTTTAATATAATAACTTAGTCATGTATAACATTTTTCTTATTTTGTATTGTATAATTATTCGTCAGTACTATTGTGTTATTTAATGTAATGAGGAGTTTCAATAAAGAATTTATTATTATTATTACTTAATGGCTTAACACATATTTTGCCCTTTTATATAATAATTCTATTTCTCTCACCGTGTAATAAACTTATAATCGCCTAGTCTGTAAGAGGCAGTGTATGAGTGTCAATGAAGCGAAAGTGGTCTGTCAGGATCGCTCCAAGTAACCCTATCCCGTTGGGGACGTAGAGGCATGAATGTACAGTCAACGCCAAAAGTGTAGTCCCAGTAACTTTTTATAAGGTTTAAGTTTATAAGAACAATATTTTACATTTTAAAACTGGCGCCACTATGCATGGTCATGCACATTATACGGTCGCGTGCGAAATGAAAAATATTGTCTTTTGTTCTCATAAACTGAAACTTTATAAAAGTGACTGGGACTGCACTTTAAGCGTTGACTCTACATATGTATGTATGCATGTATATAACCGTCTAGCCTATACGAGGATGTGTATGAGTGTCAATGGGGACAGATGGTGCTCCGTGACCTCTACCTATCACTTAGAGACCCTTATGTATGTATATAACTCACCGCCAGCTTGAACTTGGTGTCGGGCTCCTCGTCCTGGTGCAGGCACTCTAGCAGCTCCTCCAGAGACATGCGCTCGTGGGGCTCCAGCCGCAGCAGCCGCTCCACGATGCCCTTCGTCTCTTGAGACACGCGCTCCCACGGGCCACCTATACAACATTAAGGTAACTAATTAGTGAAAAATATGGAACTATAGCAGAAGGACTGATGGTCGTTGGAGCAAAAAAGTCCTAGAGTGGAGACCGCCTTGCAGTAAACGTAGTGTGGGGCGCCCCCCGGCAAGGTGGGAAGACGACCTGCGCAGGTTGGCTGGCATTGAATGGATGCGAACGGCCACTGACAGGGAGAAGTGGCGTCATTTGGGGGAGGCCTGTGTCCAACAGTGGATTGATACAGGCTGATGATGATGGAATTATTACAATAGAGGGCGTGAGACAATGTACCTTATATAAAAGATTTACTAATGTTACTAATGTATATTTATATTACAGTGAATAAGTAGTTTCTAAAGGACTCATGCCACACTATTCAATAATGTCATGTGCTTTCATATAAATTATATATATATATATATATATATATATATATATATATATATATAAATATATACCTATTACGGATTGTGGATATGGTTGTAGATGACATATATTTCTCATTAAGACAATAAAGTCGGAAAAGGCATATAGAAATAATAACTATAGAACACCACGTCATTATAAAAAAAAAGTTATAATTTATTTTAAGCAAGTACCCAACTAAAATACACAAGTATTATTTCAACAATGCCTCCACCGAGAATCAAACTCAAGTTTGTACTTGTGTACCTATTTATATTTCGTGAAACTGCATACATCTGTCGAATAAAATACCAACAACACAAACTAACCTGTCATATCTACATCGTTGGCTTTCAGTCTGTCAATATAACTCGATAAGGGTTCTTTTTTGCACAGCAATCTGGAATAAAAAGAAATATTTAGTACTATAATAACTGTAGCAATGGTTGTCTCCAACACATTAAAGCTTGTTCGATCATTGAAGTTAAGCAACGCCGGGTTTGTTGAGCGTACGGATCTGCCACCTGTCACATTGAGTACTAACTATCTGGTTTACACGTGGGTTCGAGGTATCCATAGAATTACTACCTTCGCAATTGCGTAGATGGACACCTGAACCTCTGACTACCCCGCAAGGGTTGATGGTCGTGAACGCGTTTGTTTTTGTTTAAAGTATAGTACTAAAAAGAAAACCAATTTCGTGTTATATGTATGTACTAGTGACCCGCTCCAGCTTCGCACGGGTATAAAATATATAGCCTACTCCACTATTTAATGGATGTTATTATACATATAAACCTTCCTCTTGAATCACTCTATCTATTAAAAAAAAACCGCATCAAAATCCGTTGCGTAGTTTCAAAGATTTAAGCAAACAAAGGGACATAGGGACAGAGAAAGCGACTTTGTTTTATACTATGTAGTGATGTACCTGTAAGGTTGCCTTCCACTGATGAGCATGTACAGAATGACCCCAATAGACCATAGGTCGCAGGAGGCATCATAACCTGGGGCTGACGTGTTCCTTGCCCGTTCCAACACCTCAGGAGCTGCGTAGGGTAGACTGAAATTGAAAGGTCAAAATTTAATCATATATTCAATCCTGCTGTGTGTGGATTTTAATGTCTAGAGCCTTTGAGATGCAAAACGTCTTAGTCACGGTTAAAAAGTATTGTCGTGATGACATTGATATGGAAAATAGGTGACAATTAGTTAGCCCACCCCGAAAGATTGCATTAATTTCTAGACTTTTGATTGTTTCCTACAACATGAGTACGACTTAAAACAATATGTTATGTTATGTACAAATTATTTAATTTCAATCTAACCAACTCGTCTATGCATGGTGGTAGATAGTTATCGGTACAGATAGGATTCCGTCTGCCTATCCCTTTACAGGGAATCGATCGTGATATGTATTTAGTATAATCAATGAAATTAATTGTAAGGGAAACATCGTAAGACTGTCGTGTGCCTGTACACAGCGATACGGCTACCTATCACGTTGAGTGTCTATCTAGTGAAACGCGGGCTAAGAGTGGCTTCTAAAGAAAGAAAGAAAGAAAGAAAGAAAAATAGTTTATTCACTGCATTAGGACACAATACAAACATTACAACAATACAATGGAAACCTTGATGCAGTGAAAAGGTGCTGCCTCAGTATACGATGCAGCTACTTCTACGTCCTATAGGCCACATACCTGAAACATGGCGTCATCATGCGCCTGCGGTCGTGGGGCTCTGGTAGGCGCCTCGCAAACCCAAAATCAACCACCTTGATCTGAGCTTCGTGAGCCCTCGATGACGTCAGCAGAATGTTCTGGAAAAAGAGAACTTAATTAGGATAGTATAGGAGATTATTTACACAAGTGTATTAAAAGTTGGATTCGCTCGACCAGGGGCTTTTGTCCACTATAGTCTATTCGAGTTAAGTAAATAGTGACGTCATGATTTACAAAAGTAAACTGACCAATAAGACTTTAGATAATGAGAAAACAAGTCTCTTCGACCAATGGCGGACAACCGTTGTCACGTCTCATTGGTCAAATCGTGGAATCATTATGACGTCACTATTTTCTTAATGTGAATATACTATAATGCGTTTTAGCACAAATGCAGTTCATTATGATATCAGTAATAGTGTGAAGTTGGTTGTGAATTAAGTGAAATTTTACCATTGAAATCGGCGAAAGTGTCAAAATTTCGCTTAAAAAATGGCGTAATTTGTCACTTTTGCTTATCTACTACTATCTTCACACTATAACAATTATGATATTGTATTGTTATTTTCCAAAAAGCATTAGTGAACTAAGATCCCAGGGAATCTAAGAAGGGTCACTTTGGTACATTCATTAAATCATAGTTCACCTGAGCTTTTTATTAGCTGAGACAAATCCTATTCACACTTACGCGGGGTTGCCATGTGCGCTTGGTTCCATAAATGTATATCATTATATAATTAATTCTTTTGCTGCGTTTAGTGTGAATAAAATGACTTTTATTCTTATTCATCTAACACTTTACCTCCAGCTTGAGATCCCGGTGCACGACGCGGCGCCGGTGCGCGTGGTGCACGGCGCGGGCTATCTGCGCGCATAGGCGCCTGGCCGCGCGCTCGCCCAGCCCCACCGCCGCCGACAGCTCCCCGCCACCCACCAGCTCTGTCACCACGTATGTGAACGCCTGGAAGGGTGACAAGGAAGTATATTATATATATATATAAACACATCACTATCACACATACACTATACTATCTATATGGGCGATTTGCACGAAATGTGTTATTGACATTTTTTTTTCAAAATCCGATTTTTTTCCATGTAATGCATAGTTTTCATAGCCAGCTAACTCGTGGTATAGGTCGCCATGCTTACAGCCCCCTAAATTAGGAAAAATAACCCCCCCAAAAAATAAGCGCCACGTGCCTTGACAAATGCGTTCACGTTTTTGACAAGTAGCCATAAATGGAGCTACGTTAACGGCAATAAAATATTTAAATAGATTACGTGGGTACCTACTTTTTTGCATTTCATTATTTTTTAATAAAAAACTATTTTTACTTAATTTCACAGTAATACCATAAAGACACATGTACATTCATGTAATATTTAAGTACACACAAAGCAGTAAGGTGAAACAATATAAGTTCGTATTCGTACCCACTAGGCTATCGAACAGGATTAAGCAGGATTCAAAAAGGAAAGCATGGTTCAAATCTTCTCATTAAAGAGCATCACCGAGAAGTTTCTGGCAAAGGACTTTCAGGTGTATTGCTCCTTTATAGACTTAGAGACGAAAAGGCCTTCGACTCCATAGAGATCTGGGCTGTTCTGGAGTCCTTGCAGCGATGCCAGGTCGATTGGCGTTATGTGCAGGTGTTGAGGAGCCTATACAGCGTGGTATCGATATATGCTCAAGTCCAAAATAGGAAGACGAGTTCCATACAGTTGCTCAGAGGAGTGAGACAGGGGGATGTCATCTCCCCGAAACTGTTCACGAACGCACTGAAGGACGTCTTCAAAACTCTGGATTGGACTGGGATGGGTATCAATGTCAATGGCAGATACCTCATACATCTCCGCTTCGCTGACGACATTGTCATAATGGCGGAGTCGCTGCAGGATTTACAGCGAATGCTGCACAGTCTTAACGCTGCCTCACGGTCGGTCGGTCTCCGGATGAACGTCATGTTAAATGAACTCGTTGTCCCGGAGTGGTCCAGGAATATGTCATATGTAAGGTCCACAAATGGGTAGGAACAGCTTCGAGCGTGAGATTTCCAAAAGAGTGCAGCTGGGCTGGGCAGCATTCGGGAAGCTGCATTACATCTTCTCGTCGCTACTACCGCAGTGTCTTAAGACCAGAGTTTTCAATCAGTGCGTCCTACCTGTAATGACATACGGTGCCGAGACGTGGAACATGACAGTCGGGCTGGCTCACCGATAACATGTCGCTCAGCGAGCAATGGAACGTTCGATGCTGGGTATCTCGTTAAGGGACAGAGTTCGGAACGAGATTATCCGGCAGAGATCCGAAGTCGTAGACATTGTCTATCGATGTTGCAAGGTGAAGTGGCAGTGGGCCGGTCACGTCTGTCGCAGAACCGACGACCGTTGGAGCAAAGCGGTTCTCGAATGGCGACCGCATCTCGGTAAACGTAGTGTAGGACGCCCCCCTGCTAGATGGACGGATGACCTGAAAAAGGTCGCTGGTAGTGGTTGGCTGAGGGCCACGAGTGATCGTGTTTTGTAGTGTTACTTTGGGGAGGCTTACGTCCAGTAGTGAACTGACATAGGCTCATTGATTGAGGCTTATGATAGGGTGGTAAATAGGTGGATTAAAATGTGGAAAGCGTTGTCTGCGTTTGGGTTGGAGGGTCAGCTTGTGCGTGAACTCTAATCATTGTATTATGGTTCGAGTACATGTGTGAGAGTGGGTGATGGTTGCACGGACTGATTTACCATCTGTTGGGATGTTCGCCTGGGTTCACCTCACCTCGCCTCACCTTGGCTCTTCAACCTATTTACGGGTGATTGCTGGACAGATTTTCATGAATGTAGGCGAGTTTTTCATCAAGTGCGTCTTATACGCGAACAAACAAGTGTTGCTTGCTTCATCGACTAATAAGTTGCAGGAGATAATAGACATTACATGTAAGGGTTTTGAAAGAAAAAATGAAAGTAAGTAATACTAATACTAAGAATTTTTAGAGACAGAAAAGTATGACAAAATGTGTTATTAAAATGGATGGTAAGGAACTGGGACAAGTGAGGGAGTTTGTGTATTTGGGATGTGTGCATACAAGAGAAGGAAACTGTGATGGTGATATTGAAAGAAGAGTGAAGAAGGGAAAGTGCAGTGAATGGGACTTTAAGCAGCGGTATGATGTCTAGTCAGTTGATGTCAGAAATGGCACGACTGGCTATCCATAACGCTGTTCTGGTTCCTACGGTTATGTATGGTAGTGAGTGTTGGGTTTGTCCGAAGAGTCATGAAAGCAATAGAGTAGTGAAAGGAGGGTTACGAAAGGAATAGAGCCATAGGTTTATTCTTATATCAAAGTCATCTGTTCAGAAATAATGGTCTCAACGTGAAAGGCTATAAAACCCTTAAATAAACCCTCATAAGCACAAACAAAATCAAAGGAAACAGTTAAAATAAATCTTGAGTTGTAATCAAGGTGAAGATTATCGGAGAGGCATATCTCCAGCAGTGGAATATATACTGAGAGGAAGAAGAAATAAATCCTTGAAGTCTAAACTCACCAATCACGCCTATTAAAAGTTTCTCGCGATTTTAAATCCTCGTAATTATATCTTAAGTTGAATAAAATGTCAATACCGTGCAATTAATGTCAAAAACTCGTTTAACAATAAACCACAAAACACAGGTTTTTGACAAAAATTACGAACCACGTTCTTGAGTTTCTTCGAACGTGTCTGCAAAACATTACCTAAAACTTATATGATGGCGTCGTTATTGTTTTGGAGGCATTTTGACAACATTTCTTAAGTTATATATTAAAACCGACAGTTAAAATATTTCCCAAAAAATACTGACTCGACTCACGTCATTGACGGGTTATGCTTTACATTTTTAACATCAAAAACTTTGAAATTCATTATCTCGGCCCCCGAAAAAATCTCTATTCACCCGACGCTGCAAATAAATGGCCGAGTTTGTTTTCTTTCAAAACATGTGTTACAATTTATTTTTTCATAAATAGTATAATTAGTTGGAGAAAAAATATCTGCGATTTTGGAGCACCACGTCATTGACCGATTTTTTAGTCACAAAAGTAAGTGCGTGTGAACAATATTTTTTATTATTGGATTGTAGGTTTGATACTTATAATTAATAACAAATTTATATGACAACACCTGTAAACAAAAAATACTCCTCAATTCTGCTTAGAATTTTAGTTATAAAGGCAGGAGTACAAAAAAACGGCTTAGTCACACCCCATGTTTCATGACATTTGGACTTTTGAAAAGCTGTATTTTTTTTATTTATTAAGACAAGATAATCAAACATGCTTGCCGGATTTTAGACGCTACAATACTATACGAAATAAATATTAGAAAAAAAATAGGTCTCATATTTTAGAAAATATAACCCTGTCACAAAAAATTTTTGCCCCTGCAAAACGCCCATATACTACTACACTACTATACTATATATAGTATAGTAATAGTAACATTAATAATAATGGCTCCGTCACCACGTATGTGAACGCCTGAAAGATAACAAGTAAGTATATTACACACATACATACATACACACACACAAATACATACGCTACAGATGGTACTAGTATATTCATATCAAATGGGATAAAAGGTCTTACGTGTGTACCTATAGATACTATATATACTATAGTAATAGTAACATTAATAATAATGGCTCTGTCACAACGTACGTGAGCGCCTGGAACGTTGTATTAAGTATATTACACACACACATACACTATATGCAGGGTGGCGCATTCAAAATGGTCAGTATGAGCAAGTCTGAAACTATTAGAGATACGAAGATTTGTTCTTAGGAACCATGTCACCGATTTAGGTGTTCATCTCTGCAATTGCGAAGGTAGTAATCCTATGGCTTTTCGAACCCACGTGTTGACCAAATAATCAGTACTCAATGTGACCGGTGGTAAGCCATGTCGCCATTTACAAGCACTAACTATTACGTGTTAAGGGCACATGTAGGTTTCCTCACGATGTTCTCCCTCACAGCAATATTCGAAGTATTTCTTAAATGTGTTTTTACTACGAAAATGTACATAGAAATTCTTCTTCATTTGTACATTTCCATTTGTACATGCTCAAGCGGGATTTGAACCACTGATACAGATTCAAGCCCCAAACAACTGAGCTACGTCGAATTCAATTCTTATAACGTGTATGTTTTAATACACTTACGGAATCATGGAACACTTCGTGCAAAGTGACGATGTAGGGGCTGCCTTGACACGCCTTCAGGCATTCGATCTCCTGCTTGATATCCTTCTTTTGGGTTGAGATTATCTGTAAGCAAGGAACAAGATGAGTAAAGGGCGATGGACTAGTAACCTGTTGAAAAGCATGATGATCTGATAATTGTATTGACACTCATACACACTCGGCGGTTATAGGTACTCCTAACGTCATCCTTTTTTAATATAGCGTCTCTCTGACAGTCATATGTCTTATTGTGCCCTCCCCTACGTAACCGCCCTTCCTCTTCCCTCATATATATTTCTTTCAATCTGCTATCATTCAATATATTTCATAATAAGTGATTTAGCTCTATATATCACCTTAAAATTTAAAACTTCTTTAATTCTCAGTCACTAAAGATACAAGTTTTTTTTTAGGCTGTGTTAGGGTCACGTACATTGACAAAAAAATAAATAAATGTCACGACTATTATCCCTTAGGGTAAAGTGTTCTATGGCCACCTTGAAGCCACGTGTTAACCAGAAATTTATAACTAATGTACTAAACCCTACCTCATCGTAGTTAGTACATTTAACAAATACACTTTTGATTCATATTCACACGAACTCAAAGTTTATATTATTGACACTCATACACCTCCTTATACACAGTCGGCGATTATCACTACATAGTATAAAACAAAGTCGCTTTCTCTGTCCCTATGTCCCTTTGTATGCTTAAATCTTTGAAACTACGCAACGGATTTTGATGCGGTTTTTTTAATAGATAGAGTGATTCAAGAGGAAGGTTTATATGCATAATAACATCCATTAAATAGTGGAGTAGGCTATATATTTTATACCCGTGCAAAGCCGGAGCGGGTCACTAGTAAGTATATATTTACAACTATAAATTTAACTATCACACAGTATCAATTAACTCACCTTAACAGCATACTCTTTGCCGCTCTGCCGGTGTATGCATTTACGACAGACGGAGTAGGACCCGTCGCCTAGCAACGGCTTGCTCAAGTCCACTGCGTATTGTTGGAAGAATGGGGAGTCCTGTGAAGGGAAATAGTATATATAATCATACAAAGCAATTATTAACAGCTAGAAAAACATACACAATACTAAACTAAAACTTACTAACTAGGGGGTATAACTGGTGCGTATAGTTTTATGAGATTCGCGATTTATACTCATGATTAATAACTAACGGGACTTATCGCGTAAGTTTTTATATAATAAAGGTGACTTGTGCATGTTATTGTCGCAGCAAAAGGGTTCTAACTCAGCTGGGTATGTTGCGTTTAATAAATATAATTATTTTCTCGGGCACTTAATCCAAAACCATCAGCATAGACTTTATACAAATATAGACGAATATATAGCCAATCGTTCAATCCCGTTTGAGCATGTACCAATAGAAATTAAGTTTAATGAATTTCTATGTTAATTACGTAATAAAAATACATTTACGAAATACATCGAATACTACGGTGAGGGAAAACATCGTGAGGAAACCTACCTGTTTCCTGAACAGGTAACAGTCAGGTCTTGTAAATGGCAACATAGCTTACCACCTGTCACATAGAGTACTGACTATCTGGTTAACACGTGGGTTTGAGGTGGCCATAGAATTTCTACCTTCGCAATTGCGGAGATGGACACCTGAACCTCTGACTGTGGTTCAATAGTTTCCCTTAGTCAGTGGCAGCTAAATAACATTTATTACACTTCCCAGACCGGCACATTTAAAAGTAAAAACATACGCTTCACGACTTGTGTATACACACTCCCTTTTTTATTATGGCGGGGTAGTCAAGAGGCTTGAATGCCCATCTCCGAAATTTCGAAGGCATGTTAGGTATGGGTCATTCGAAGCCCGCGTATCACTAGATAGACAGCACCCAACGTGATAGGTAGTGAACCGTATCGCCGTATATAGGCACTGACTATTACCTATCCTGAGGGATAGACAGGTTTCTTAAAATAAACATTTAAAATAAGATGTATACACAACACAACATACCTCTGCGATCCATCCTTTGAGTTTATCATTCCGCTGTCCAGTGGCCTTTTGCCAGATCTGCTCCGAGATCACGTTCTCCGAGAACAGGATGCTGGGCGCCACGTACGAGTAGCCTGCAAACAACGAGTTTAGGTTAGACACTGGCGACATCTTGATTAATAACTAGCGGGACTTATCGCGTAAGTTTTTATATAATAAAGTTACCATTATTAACCCGACGTTTCGGCTACGTTGCAGCAGCCATGGTCACGGGCAGACTGACTTATTATATAAAAACTTATGCGATAAGTCACGTTAGTTATTAATCATGAGTATAAATCGCGAATCTCTTAGAACTATAACTGGCGAAATCTGTTGTTGTGAACGGAGACTAATATGAAAGTGAGTCTATTAGAATTTGAGGTAGCTCAGTAATTCGGTTTAGCTCGGTCGTTTGGGGCTTGATTCTGTATCAGTGGGTAAAGGGTTCAAATTCCGTAGTAAGTCTGAATTTCTATGTACATTGTCGCAAAAAAAAACATTAGGGAAGTGAACAATATTACTATTGGTGAAAACATCGTCAGAAACAATACCTGTTAGCCGAAAATGTTAAAAGGCGACACCTTACTACCTGAGCCATTTAGTTCTGACCATCAAGTCACCACTAGGCTTCGTGACAGCCATAGAGTTACTTTCTCCGTTTTCTGGCGACTTAAAGGTTGAAAGGTTTTGAAAGTGTATCTTTATTATACTATAACCGCCGAGTGTATATATTGTGTATTAGTATCAATGAAGCGAAAGTTCTTTGTCATGATCGGAACAGACGGGGATCCCTGATCACTACCTTCTACAGAGATTCAGGCGAGATGTGTATGTATGTTTATTATATTTATTATACGGTGAGGGAAAACATCGTGAGGAAACCTATTGTTCCCCAAACAGGTAATAATGCTTGTAAATGGCGACATGGCTTACCACCTGTCACATTGAATACCTAATCAACACGTGGGTTCGAGGTGTCCTTCGAATTACTACCTTCGCAATTGCGGAGATGGACACCTGAACCTCTGACTACCTGAGTTAATTGTCATGAACGCGTTTGTCTTTATCTACTAGTGACCCGCTCCGGTTTTGCACGGGTATAAAATATATAGCCTACTCCACTATTTAATTAATGTTATTATACATATAAAACTTCCTCTTGAATCACTCTATCTTTTAAAAAAAACCGCATAAAAATCCATTGCATAGTTTCAAAGATTTAAGCATACAAAGGGACATAGGAACAGAGAAAGCGACTTTGTTTTATACTATGTTTTATACCCTTACCCAAGAACAGCTTATCATGGTGCTTAGGCGCCTGAGCTGGTGAGTCCGTTGGTGGCATCTTGGTGAATTCCTCAGCGAAGTTACACGTGTCCGCTGCATGAGCTAAGGGTGGCACGAACGGAGCCGGCACCTCGCGTCGAGCCACTGCCTGCCAGTCGAGACCCTGGAAATAATGTCACGTGAGCGGTGCTGGCTTAATGGCAGTATTCCTCACTTTTTTTATCCCGCCAGAGGCGCTAGTGAGAATGGAGACCTGTCAAGTGTCAATTTCTAATCAGTTTCTAATAATCTATTTGTTTATCAATAGATCAACGTTGTTTATGGTAAAAATGTCGGAAAAATATGTATGTTTAATTTATTATTTATTTAAAATAATTTAATAATACGTATGTTTTATTAAATTATTTAACAAATAGATGTTTGTTTACATTATGAAAACGACCGGTTGGCATTTAACAGGTCTCCGATGACTACAGTGCCACTAATTTGGAACTAAAACAATGTGGCCATATCAGCGTTGCGGCTGTCAACTGGTTGGAACTGGGATTTTATTTGTGTGGTTGGTGTAATGAGTATCAGAGAACTAAATATAATTTTTGTTTTAATTATTTATTTATGTACTGTACATTTCGTTAGGAATCAACATTATTTTAACAGTACATTGCTACAGTTGGTACAGGGTTCAAATCCCGCTTGAGCTTGTACCAATGGAAATGTAGTTTGAATTTTGCATGAATTTCTATATACTATAGTAATAAAAATACATTTACAAAACGCATCGAATACATCGAGGGAATACATCGTACCCCGAAAAGGTAATAGTTAGTGCATTATCAATGAAACACCTTCCCTTTTTACATCAACAACTACTACCAATCTGACATCTTAACGAGTAGAATTTGCTTTAGAAACTAAAAATTTTTACACTTTGTCGTGTATTTTAAAAGGCCAAGTTAGTTGTATACGAAGGCATAACTAACCTTGAAGAAGGGATGCCTCTTCAGCTCAGTCGCGTCTTCGGAGCCACCACCAAGCCTGCGTCTTGGGTCTTTCACTAGCAATCTGAAAAGTTAACATCATATTTATTGAAATGAAAATCACATAAGGATAATTAAAATCACTTATTGAACGTCAAATATCACTTAAATTCCATTTGTTTGTCACTCACATTCCATTTACTCTATAATTTCGAGTCATCACTCTATTTTTACCGTTTCATATGTGTTTATTTACAGTGACGATTATGTATATATACATACATACACATCACGCCTGATTCCCTGTAGAGAGGTAGGCAGAGATAACGGATCCCCATTTGTCCCGATCCTGACAGACCACTTTCGCTTCTAGACATTCATACCTCATTTCACACTCGGTGGTTATAGGTACACCTAACGTCTCCTTTTTTCAATATAGCGTCTATCTGACTGTTATATGTCTTATTAGGCAGGCCCCTACGAAACCGCCCTAATCCGGCTGTGAAGATATATATAAAGTAGAAAGAAGATACCTGATTTGATTGGCCGATGCAGTGTTTTAATTGGTTATAATACCTCCCCTCGCGCGTACCTCGTTTCACCCCGCATAATGCCACGCTAGTTTCCATACAAATATTGCGTAAAGCCCACTCCTCTTATTAATTACTCCATGGAACACAGTCCCCAAATACACAAACTCTCACTATAGTGTATTCGCGTTAAGAAAATAGTGACGTCATCATTACCCAAACGATTTGAACAATGAGACGTGACAACGGTTGTCTGCGATTGGTCAATGTGACTGTTTTCTCATTCACTCACGTCTCATTGGCCAGTTTAACGTCTGAATATTATGACGTGACTATTTTCTTAACGCGAATACACTATAGTTCCACATACATAAACAAGCCTACCCAATCGACTACTCACTTCTTGATGAAATCCTGCACCTCGGCGCTGACGTCAGCGGGCAGAGGGTAGCTACATCTGACTATCCTCTTCGTGATCTCGTGCTGGGTGTTTCGCTCCCCCTCTACCGTGAAGGGGGAAGCTCCCGTCAGCAGCTCATAGGTCAGCACTCCCACCGACCACCAGTCTACTGCCTGGAGAGAAGAGAAGAGAAGAAGTTAGAGTTTTGATACATTATATAGGTAAGGTTTCTTTATTTATTTATATATTGAATTTGACATTCTTGCAAAGCCCCAAGTCTACCAATGCTATTTGCAAAATATCAGTTCAATAACAGTTAACAGTTTAGTATCAATAACAGATCAGTAATAGTGTGAAGTTGGTAGTGGATTAGAAAAAGTAGCAAATTCCGCCATTTTTAAAGCGAATTGGGACACTTTTTGATAACAGTACTCGAACCCACTTGTTGACCAGATAGTCAGTACTCAATGAAACAGGTGGTACGCCGTGTCGCCTTTTACAGGCACTGACTACTATAAGGTGTTAGTTATGTAACATAACTATATGTTATAATTAAGATATACAATCCTTTGAGAAATTTGACATAATTATTGGGGGTTCCCTATGTCCCTTAGTCACCTACGACATGACAAGAACCGCAGCTAGTTAGCATTCTTTTTACGCCTCTAAATAACGCGGGACCTTTTATAAAGTGAACGAAAAACAGTGTCATGTACGAATACTACTTCACAAGGGTTAAAGGTCGTTAATGTACATTTATCTAACGGGAAGCTATTTTTCCTAGAACCTTAGCAACGAGCTACTAGTACATCACTCGATAAAACCACGAAATCACGTTTTCGACCTACCGATTAAAACATGCTAAATAAATTAATTGCTTCACGCTCCAATTGCTATCGAAGTGTAGCAGAACCGATTGAATGTATTATGATTTAAGTTAAAGCTTCTTTTAAGAAGTAGTATTATTACTTAATTAAATTCTATTATACTGAAGTGGCATCTTTTCAAGTATTTTTTTAATTAGCAAATATAATACATACATACATACACATCACGCCTGATTCCCTGTAGAGGGGTAGGTAGAGATCATGGATCCCCATTTGTCCCGATCCTGACAGACCACTTTCACTTCATTGACATTCATACATCTTCTCATACACACTCGGTGGTTGTAGGTACTCCTAACCCTTTTTCAATATAGCGTCTATCTATATAGCGTCTATATATATAGCGTCTGACTGTCATGTCTTATTGGGCCGTCCCCTACGTAACCGCCCTTCCACTTCACTCACATATATTCCTTTTGTTAATCTGCTATCATTCATTATTTCATATTCAATGATTAAGCTTTGCTAAATATTAGGAATTATTTCACATTAAAATTCACAACTTTAATTCTCAGTCACTAAAGCTAACTCTCCAAAATACTGCCCACTTCACAGAGATAAAAAGATGGCACACACATATACATACACATCACGCCTGATTCCCTGTAGAGGGGTAGGCAGAGATCACGGATCCCCATTTGTCCCACTGACAGACCACTTTCGCTTCATTGACACTCATACATCTTCTCAAACACTCTCGGCGGTTTAATCTTCGCAAACACATATATGTATGTTTATTTTCTCTAACACACACATAGAGTGACATTGGTAGGATATAATTAACTGACATTGAAATAAGTCGATACAGGCGCTGTAGTATGTAAATAAAATACTTATTATATGTACGTTCGTACTTAACAAGGTTATGTGTTATTAAAACTACATATAAGTGAATATAAACAGCGTGTGTGTATGCGGAGGGGTTCGGATGTTAAGGAAGGAAATTATATTTATTGAAATGGAGAATAATTGGAACACGTGATCTCTGTCTACTACTCTACAGGTAAATAGGTTTGAAGCACTAATCTACACTTAAAAAATCAGATTTACGATCTATAACCCTTTTTAGGTAGTCACAAGTTAAGTTAGAACCTTTGTATTTACAAAGGTTATATTGAACTAATTAATGTCAAAAACAAAAGTATTAAAATAACCTCTATATAGTATTTATTAGTTACTATAAAACTAAAGTTAATTAAATAAATAGAATATTATATTAAACTAATTATAGTAAAAAAAAACCAAAAAGATACCAAAATACCCTCTTTAATCCCTTAATCACATTTACCAACACTCCAACGTAAACAAAATTCAATCTCCTATCAACGTAAGTTTATTTTTAATTTTCTATTAGGAAGTACCGATCACCTTGTATGGATCAAGGCTTCAAAGCATTAGATGGGAAAACCACTCTTATTCCTCACTAATAGAGTCGTTTATCATTCGTCTAAAAGCGTTCTTATTAGCACATTCGAATATGGATTCTATTTATAGAGATACTGAGTCGAAATTACAATGCAGTGTCGTTTGCGAGAGAAATTTTCACACTAGGTCATGGCAAAAACTGTTAGCACATTTTCAGTATAACGTTTGTATATTATATGGTAATGATTATTATTATAATTTAGGCCGGTTACGTAGGGGCCCAATAAAACATATGACAGGCTGATTGACGCTATATTGGAAAAGGCTGACGTTAGAAGTATATTAGCTTAAATTGAACTACTTGGAAAATGACATTATTAAAAATTATATATAGCTACAGACACTCAAGACCTTTGCATTTTAGGGGTGGACAGAACCACAACAGTCTTTTTTCTGTCTTTCTGGAAAACAAATTAGGCGAAGTTAAAAAGGCTTTTACAAGAATATCGTGCTATTATGTACTTTATACCACATTATTCTTATAAAGATATTTTCTATGTAATTTAATTTTTATTTCTACTTTAGGTTTATAGTTTTAATTCCTTGTTATAAAGAATGTTATACAGAAGACAAAATGTCTTTTTTTTAAAAGTCGGTATTTTACAAAGAAAATAATTGTTTTCAATTCAATTCCAATGTTATAACAAACGTGACATAGCGAGGCGCGATAAAACATGATCTCTGTATTAACAGATAACATTGGACGAGCGATATATCAAGATATCATTTTAACTTCCTCATGCACAATGCTAGTTTGGGACGTAAATTAAAATAACTACCTACATTTCTTCTTATGTTGTATATGTTATGAGGCGATATGGAATAATAGTTTTTTTTTTGTTGAATTACTTATATTGGATTATGTATTATTAAAACATAAACATAACATACGCTTCACGACTTGTGTATATACACTCCCTTTTTTATTAAGGCGGGGTAGTCAAAGGCTTGAGTGCCCATCTCCGAAATTTGGAAGGCATGTTAGGTATGGGTCACTTGAAGCCCGCGTTTCACATGATAGACAGCATCCAACGTGCTACGTAACCTAAGTAACCGCCCTAATTATAATAATAATCATTACCATGAGGTAAGGTTATGATAATCGAAATAACGCTAAAACTGACTTATAAACCGAGTCCAACTGGTATGAAAGGCAGCTAGTTATCGTTCTAGGGCCGTAGACAAGCAGGGGATTTTCCCACACGGCAAAAATGATTTCCGATCAAGTTCACGGCGACTCGAGAATTAATTTATCGCAGTAACAACTAACCTACATTCATGGCATACTGACACCAATACTGTGACCTCGCTAGAGAAAACGCACGCTTTAGTACCCTTTATTGCTTTTAGCATAAAGACTAAATTCCCTTGCGATATGCCGGTCGAAACTTGTGCAACACTCGCGTTGGATTATGAACCTTATTTTCAGGTGTTAAAGGTGAGAATCAGTAAGGGAGACGATTTCAAAATGGCGATCGGCGTAAGATTGTATAAACTATTGTTAAGTGAATAGAAATTTATATTTTCGATAATTTTTTCTCGATTTTAATCTTGTAATCAGCTTTTGTAGTCTACTGTTGGTCGTAGGCTTATAATAAATAGTCTACAAACGTAGTTCGCCCCCTGCCAGGTGGACCGATGACCTGAAGGTCGCTGGTAGTGGCTGGATGAGGGCCACGAGTGATCGTGTTTTGTACCCTTGGCGAGGCCTACGTCCAGCAATGGACTGTTATAGGCTGATTGGTTTAATAGATACATATATTATGATATTAATTTTAATTTTTATTGTGATAATTGAATGCTATTATATCAATTAATAAATAAGTAAATTGGAGTTATTTTCAATAAAGTACTATTATTTGGAACAATAATTAAATTCCTTACAATTGTATTGTAAACATTTAAAATAGACAATTAATTAATTATTTTAAAATATACATTATAACTACCGATGCTATAGTATTTAAATCAATAAAGCAATATTAAAGTACACATTAAAACTCACATACATCTCATACACACATATATCACATACATACATACACACATTTTCCCCCAAACAACAGGTCGTATTGCGAAATGTCTTCTGCTCTCTGTCCGACCTCTATGAAGGACGTCGTGATGTTTTCATTAATTGCACAACCGATGTACGTAAATGTTAATTGCTTATTCATACCGTAGTCACGACTTTGGTCTGTTTAGGGGTACGTAGGAGCATGTTGCTTGGAAATTTGACGACCTCCGTGGCGCGATCGGTTAGACGCCTGGACGCTAATCATGAGGTCCCGGGTTCTATTCCCGGTGGAGGCAGAGTTAAGAACTACGCTTTTCTTCTGCTTTCCAGTCTGGTCGTTGATTTATATATGCTATATATGTATTTAGCTATGTATAATAAGTATATATTTCTTAAATATACGTTGCCTAGTACCCGTAACACAAGTCTTAAATGTACTTACCAAGGGGCTAGTTCAATTGGTGTAATAATGTCCAAATATTATTATTATTATATCATTTTGGACAAACTGAGATAATTGGGATTATATATTCGAAAAAACATTATTTAGTCTCATTCGTGCCTTTTGAGCTTATGGTATCTCCGAATTCCTTGAAGATAATTCTACAAAAAACTCAGCAGATGTGCCTTTTTTCTGATTTTAAATATGTATATAAAAAAAATTTTTTTTAAATTGTTAGTTGTTCCCTTTTTTCTTACGACGGCAGTATTACTTATCCCGAGGGATAGGCAAGTTTCCTCACTTAGTTTCCTCACAGTTATCGACTGAATTGTAAACTCGAGTACAGTTAACTCAAACTCAACACTTATTCTTGCACGCTGAGTTAGTGTTACTGTGGTGTTAGTGAAAGTGGTTCGAAAGTGAAATTGAGTAACGGCGATACAACGAAGATGCTTGTTAAAAGCGACTGCGGTTGTATAGGTAGTAAGAGCTAATTATATTTGTTTATTTTATTATTTATTACACTATTAACAAATTATTTCGAACACTTACACCAATTGAATTAGCCCCTTGTTAAGTGCATTCAAGACTTGTATTAAAGGTACTAGTCAACGTATATTTAAGAAATATATACTTATTATACATAGACAAATACATATATAACATATAATCAACGACCAGACTGGAAAGCAATAGAAAAGCGTAGTTCTTAACTCTGCCTCCACCGGGAATCTTTGGGACCTCACGATTAGCGTTCAGGCGTCTAACCGTTGTTAGTACATCGCCCAATATAATCTTTTTACCCCTAGTCCTTTTATACACATGCCGTGAAGAACGGCAGCTAGTTAGCATTCTTTTTACGTCCCACGGAACTTTAGATTCAATACAAACTAAGTATTCAAGATTTCTCTTTCGCAATCCGCTATCTCTTTCATTCCCATACAACTGTGCGAGTGAGAGAGTACATTGACAGGTTAGTATGTGAATCAGCTGTTTTTCAAGAATACCGTTGCCGCGTTGAAACGGGTTCTAGTTAGATCATCAATGTTAAGCAACGATGTGCGTGGTCAGAGGATGGATGGGTAACCGTGTGTTGGTTTTTGGAAATATTGAGAGGATACTTGTAAGAAAAAAAAGAGATTTGTTAGGATTGTGCGATCGATAGTCTACTTATCCCGTTGGCGACGAAGACGTAGATAGATGACATATTAAAAAAGTGTAGTAAAAAGTACCTATAACCGCCGAGTGTATGAGTGTCCCTGAAGCGAAACTGGTTTGTCAGGATTTGGATCAGTGATCTCTGCCTCCCCTACAGGGAAACAACTATGTATGTATCATGGAAGGTATGAATATGCCTTCTAGATCTCTTTTTCGCCTAATCCCCTGTTATATACATAAGGCAGATACTTTATTAAAAGAAGGTCAAAATAAGAAATTTGCTTATAACATTTACGTAACTCTAAAACCGTTATGAGGCGTGAGCGCACACACTCTATCTTTCTCTTTCCATCGCATTGTCAAGGTGTTTGGGAGAGTGGGATAGGTAGTGTGCCAGTTACCGATATCCGGTTTATATCGGTTCTACCATTTTTGTGAATGAATTGCGGAATAGTGCTAGTTTGGGATTTTTGAATGTTAACCAGCTGTCTTTTTAAAATAGTCTTAGTATATGTATATTAAAGAGTATATTACTGACATATTTTTTTATAAAAAATGTTTTTTTTAACTTTCAATAAGTGATTTTATGATCCTAATATTGAATAAAAAGATTTTCATTTAATTTCATATCGATAGTAGAATTTAGAAGTAAGAAATTATTAAGAGTTTATTTTGTTAAAGTTTTTTTATATTTAACGACACGCAATATCAAATATTTTGCCACATTTTAATTTTTTCAGAAGTTTACATTACATGAAACATAGATGGCACTGTAATTATAATATGTAAGGCCCACTCCTCTTATTAATTACTCCATGATCCTAACAAACACGCGAGTGACATTACAAGCGAGTACTCGTCCCCTGTACCACCTCTGCAGAAATGAGGTCGCGCAGATTCCATTTTTAAATTCCGTACCGCCCACACCGCTCGGCGACTGTCACTATGGCAGTTTTGTAACTAGCTTGTTAATTTGGGAGTAAAAAGAACGCTAACTAGCTATCTTTCTACATCCATACACATCATGCCTGATATTTAGATTTAGAAAACAAATATTATCATTTCTTATACTATATACTAGTATTGTTTCAATTCCAGATATGATTATTTTAGTGTGATACGGTTGGCGTACTTATAAGCAATAATGTAGAGATATTGAGAAAAGGCGGTTATAAACAAAAATATTGATTTATAAAAGGTATGAAGAGTCTACCGAGACTAATTTTTAACAATCAATCATTGAAATTGAATAGAAATAACCTAACTACACACATACACATCCCGCCTGATTCCCTGTAGAGAAGGCAGAGATCACGGATACCCATTCGTCCCACTGACAGACCACTTTCGCTTCATTGACACTTACATCTTCTTATACACACTCGGCGGTTATAAGTTCTCCTAACGTCACGCTTTTTCAATATGGCGTCTATTTTACTGTTATATGTATTATAGCTATCATTCTATTGTGATACATTTATAGACACAATATAATGTTATTTTGTCCCGTGTTAATCTGGGACGTAAAAAGAATGCTAACTAGCTGCCGTTCTTCCCGGCATGTCGTAGGTAAGGGAAGTTATAGGTATATAGAATTCTTTGGGTGACGAACTAGCCACCTGTCACTGATATTCTTCATCAATGCTATATTAATAATAAATATAATGAATGCAATATTTCAGCAAGGAGTAAAAAAATCTCTTTTCTATCCAAATTAAAAGGTATATAAGGACATAACCTCATATATGTATGCTCTATATACTCACACATACATATACATTCACGTCCTTCAATCCCTTTAGGGGTGGACAGAACCTGGAAGATTTAGTACCACCCAGGTCACTGTTTAGCATAAATATTTCACTCTATACTCCTATCTACCTTAGTTTTAACAGTCGTGATGTTTATCCAAACAAGCGCTGACTACCTGCCTTTCGCCTTTCCAATCTGCTGTATCCGAATTAGGCATTCTCAAAACGTGAAAACTTAGTACTACACTGCGGCACTCGACGGCGATTCTCTTAATCACATCGACTCATACATTTATTTTTGTCGACCTCCATGGCGCGATCGGTTAGACACCTGAACGCTAATCGTGGGGTCCCGGGTTCGATTCCCGGTGGAGGCAGAAGTTAACAACTACGCTTTTCTACTGCTTTCCAGTGTGGTCGTTAATTATTTATGCTATATATGTATTTATCTATTTATAATGTGTATACATTTCTTAAATATACGTTGACTAGTACCTTTAACACAAGTCTTAAATGTACTTACCGAGGGGCTAGTTTAATTGGTGTAATAATGTCCAAATATTATTATTATTATTCACGCCTCTACGACTCTAAGCAGATATACTATCGATCGCCACCTGGAACGGGTGACAAATCCCTTGCTTCACTCACACCCATTAACCTTGTCATACATGCTCTTCTGTTCTTCACTACGTACACCCTTGAGAAGAATGTCTCCAATTTGATCTGTATAAGATCTACGCGGCCTACCCCGTCCAACTCTACCTTCCTTCCTATTGTGTTTGTCGAATCGATTATGTAACAAATTCTCATATCCTTTAATTTTTTTTAGAAGGTACTGAACCTCGGAGACATTATATCAAAATCGACGCTTTCAGGATCATAAACCTTTGCGGGGTAGTTAGAGATTAGGGTATTCATCTACGCAATCGGGAAGGTAGTAATTCTATGGCCACCTCGAACCCAACCAGATACAGATACAGTACCATTAACCAGATACAGTACTCAATGTGACAGGTGGTAAGCGTTAGTCTACTGAGGCGTTGTATTTCAATATTACTTTAGTAATAGTGTCAGGTTGGTAGCGGAATAGCAAGTGTCAATATTCACCATTGATGACAGGAAAAGTGTCAAAATTCGCCTAAAATTGGAACTTAAACATGTTACAGAAGTGACAATGAAATGATATTTTGCTGAAAATATCAGTGACTTGGGGGCCCCGATAGTAAGTTTTTAATGCTACAGGTAGTAAACCGTGTCGCAATTTACAACCACTGACTATTACCTGTTCATGGAACAAACAGGTAGGTCACATTTTTTCCCTAACTACAGTATCTTGTATACTATCTAACAAATTTAATAGCTAGATAAACATATTCATGACAAAATTAGCCAGTTTAAGCCGCGTCGACAGTCCCCTGAACTCGCCGAGCGACATCCGCTTGGAGAATCGCGTGCCCCCGTTCCGAGCGAAGCAGTGAAAGTTGCCAAAATTGTCTTTATCTGTTCCCCGGGTCGTTTATCAGACCGTGAACTGGCTCAAACGCGAAATCCGTGGCTCCATTCAGTGAAAAAAAAACCTAAAAACTTCACCGTTACTTGTCAATCAAAGTTTTACATTCCTTAGTGATAGTTTGGGACTCATTTGAATCTAACTAGCTGTAGTTACTTTTAAACATACATACATAAACGCCTGATTCCCTGTAGAGGAGTAGGCAGAGATCACGGATCCCCATTTATCCCGATCCTGACAGACCACTTTCGCTTCATCGCCACTCATACACTCTCAGCGGTTATAGGTACTCCTAACGTAAACCCTTTTTTTCA